>CP137686.1:16256017-16360543 GCA_037976565.1 Mesocentrotus franciscanus | reverse complement strand
GTGTAATGCACTTTTGCTGGAATCGTTGATGAGAGTTAGGAATGACTGGTGCACAGGTTACAATTAAATTTTCTCCGTGTGATCGGGCGGCATTCCTGATGGCTAAACGCTTGGATATCAGGTTAGGTGTGGGGTGCAAATTTCATTTTCCAGCATTGATTGCAGCACTAATTGCTAAGATTTGAAAAGAATGTCCGTTGGGCAAGGTCATAACGAAATGACAAGTATGTCATAATTTTTATTCGGAATATGTGTGAATCATATTTCTTTGAAGTACAATATTTGTAGATATGTAAACATTTTGGTTTCTTGTTCCCCATTTTTAGGGAGCTATTGATTAGTTATCGATAGAAATATATATTTATGGGTGGTTATTGGCGGTTATAAAGTAAGGTTTATAACATTATGGAGTAATGCAAGTTTAGAGTATGTCTGAATTTTATAGGTCATACAGCATGGCATGATATCGCGGTTCGATACGAATGATGTATATTTGTTGGTTTTAGAGGCTGCTTTTGGAAAAAGCAGGAGCCCATGAACGTGAAATTTTGTTTCATTTTTGGTCAGCAATTATTCACAGTAATTGTATGCGTGTGTTGCGTAATGGATATTGCACTGTTTTATACTGAGGTTTCTGGTATGTACCTGGGAATTGGCTGGAATTACTGTGGAATTAGCTGGAATGAAGTATTTAATGTTTATTCAAGAAGCCTCAATATGGGACCGGAATTGCTTGGAATAAATACAGGTCCGACTATTTAAGAACAGTAGGATTGATCTCTGTACCTTCATTTTTATGTTAACCTCGCGGAGACGGAGGCCAAAAGGGCACATTGGTAGCGGAGGAGATTAGCCAAAAATTCTAAGAGTTCTATGTATATGGCAATGGCGATTTGTTTTTGTATTTGGAGGTTGCTAAGATTTGAAATGAATGTCCGTGGGGCAAGGTCATGACGAAATGACAAGAGTGTCATCATTTTATTCAGTATATGTGTGAATCATATTCCCTTGAACTGTACAAAGTTTGTAAATATGTAAATTTTTTGTTTCTGGTTTTCCACTTTTGTGGAGCTATTGATGAGTTATTGATAGAAATATATATTTCTGGGTGGTCATTGATGGCCGTTATAAAGTAAGGTTTATAACATTATGGAGTAATCGAAGTTTAGGGAGTATGTCAGAATTTTGGTTAGGTAATAGAGCATGGCATGAGAAAAGGAGAAAGAAATAAAAAAAAAAAAAAAAAAAAAAAGAAGAAGAAGAAGCAAGGGTTGCCTGCGGTACCGGGTATATGGTTTCTAGTGGTTATACATTCGTGCTTGGTAATTAATTGGCTTCAATTTTTGGTGAGAATTTTCACCTCAAGCTGATTTATATGCTCTCCAGCGAAACCGTGTTCTTTGGCGGCGAGCTATTTAATTTGCTCGTTGGCGGAATTTATCAATTTGGGCCTTCATCACACTTACATATAATAGCAAGAAATTATATTACCATTCGTAAGACAAGTAATTCCAGGAGCCTCGCTCGATTTTACATGCGGGGAGGTATACCTGAGGGAAGTGATGGAGCCCGGTTGGGAACACTTTTGCTGGAATCGTTGATGAGAGCTTGGAATAGGTGGTGCACCCGGGTTACTTAAAATTTTCCCCGTTTGATCGGGCGGTATTCCTGATGGCTAAACGCTTGGATATCAGGTTATGTATGGGGTGCAAATTTCCTCATTTTCCAGCATTGATTCCAGCACTAGTTCTGTAATCGGGTTGGATACTCAAATTTGTGTGTAATGCACTTTTGCTGGAATCGTTGATGAGAGCTGGGAATGGGTGGTGCATCCGGGTTTATTACAAATCTTCCCCGTCTGATCGGGCATTCCTGACGGCTAGCAAGGGGTGCTCGTGGCAATGCAGAGGGGACATTCGTTTACGAGAAGGGTTTCTAGCCGTGGTTTAACCCTTCTCTGGCTACACGATTGATTTCACATATTTGATTTTAAGGTTTATGTATGGGGTGCAGATTACAGCTTAGATTCCAGCACTAGTTCTGTAATTGTTGGATACTCAAATATGTGTGTAATGCAATTATAATAATTGGCGTGAATTCATGTACCGCCATGGTAAAATGATACATGTACAAATGACAGAATCCAATGTTAAATAAAAGCCACGAAAAATGCATAATTCGAACGGTTTGTCGTTTCCTCCTTTATCAGCCGTGTATAAGAAATTTTAAAGAGTTACCAAAAACGCTTTCAAACATATTTATACACGGCTGGTAAGCAATTCCATTTGTGTTTTGGTTTTGCTGGTCAAGATGACGCAACAATAAGCTTGTTTACATTGTTGTCAAGGATTTGGCGCCTTTAGACAAGGCGCGCTTTTGTGGCGCGTTTCCGAATGCGCTCCTTTTGCACACGAAACGCATAACACGCGATTTTGAGAGCGCGTACGTACGCGCACGTAGAAATTATGTCATTCTCTCGTGGCTTTTGGTAGAGGCAAGACCTGTTGATTTGGACAATCAAAAATACCCACCCACCATCCCCAATATCACCGCCTGTGTAGCATTAGGTTGTCTTGCAAGCAATAAGATTCTATAATAATGGTTTTCTTGGTTTAAGGAATAAGTTATGATTGACACGATATTTGTGTTGTCTCACAGATACGAATGCAATTATGCATGGAGATTGTTTTAAATGCTTGTAGGTCAAGCAATCGAATAGGGTACAGTGGAATTTTAGTTAAAGGAGATTTGATATATAACAATATGTTGTTAATATAGCGAATAACATTCCTGGTCCCAGCTCGTTATACCATATTTTGTTGTTAATTTGGGTATATATACCGGCATTTCTGCTGAGCATGGTAGTTTTAATGGTGTTATACCGGCTTTCCGCTGTATACAGTGAGTTTGAAGGTATTTAGTGATTGTGTTAATGAATGACAGGATAATTGTATTCCCAAGGGACACGCACGGTAATGCTATAACAAATTAAAAGTTTACTCGGATCTGGAGCAAATTGCTTGGTCGCACAAATATCTGCGGTTGGCTCCGCAGTCGTGGGCCGTGAGCCGAGGAATTTTGTCCCGGTCATGTTTTTTTCAGATCAGGGGTCTGAAGATCGGGTTTTCGCCCTCACCTCATCCGAAAGGGGTCACGGAGTGGCCTCGGGGAGGGGTGTCTAAATACGCGCATCGCGTATAATTTGCGTTGTGACATGTGTAATTGCAATTGGTGCATGCTATATGAAAAAAATCACTGTTTGAAATATAGGTCGCCGACCTGGACGGAATTTATCAATTTGGGCCTTCATCACACTTACATATAATAGCAAGAAATTATATTACCATTCGTAAGACAAGTAATTCCAGGAGCCTCGCTCGATTTTACATGCGGGAGGTATACCTGGAGGGAAGTGATGGAGCCCGGTTGGGAACACTTTTGCTGGAATCGTTGATGAGAGCTTGGAATAGGTGGTGCACCCGGGTTACTTAAAATTTTCCCCGTTTGGTCGGGCGGTATTCCTGATGGCTAAACGCTTGGATATCAGGTTATGTATGGGGTGCAAATTTCCTCATTTTCCAGCATTGATTCCAGCACTAGTTCTGTAATCGGGTTGGATACTCAAATTTGTGTGTAATGCACTTTTGCTGGAATCGTTGATGAGAGCTGGGAATGGGTGGTGCATCCGGGTTTATTACAAATCTTCCCCGTCTGATCGGGCATTCCTGACGGCTAGCAAGGGTGCTCGTGGCAATGCAGAGGGACATTCGTTTACGAGAAGGGGTTTCTAGCCGTGGTTTAACCCTTCTCTGGCTACACGATTGGATTTCACATATTTGATTTTAAGGTTTATGTATGGGGTGCAGATTACAGCTTAGATTCCAGCACTAGTTCTGTAATTGGGTTGGATACTCAAATATGTGTGTAATGCAATTATAATAATTGGCGTGAATTCATGTACCGCCATGGTAAAATGATACATGTACAAATGACAGAATCCAATGTTAAATAAAAGCCACGAAAA
This sequence comes from Mesocentrotus franciscanus, assembly GCA_037976565.1. Taxonomy (NCBI): domain Eukaryota; kingdom Metazoa; phylum Echinodermata; class Echinoidea; order Camarodonta; family Strongylocentrotidae; genus Mesocentrotus; species Mesocentrotus franciscanus. The sequence continues at coordinate 16,356,519 of CP137686.1, read as the reverse complement.
ATGCATAATTCGAACGGTTTGTCGTTTCCTCCTTTATCAGCCGTGTATAAGGTATTGTAAAATGGAATAACTCACATATTTATTGGTCCTACTACTCACTTATCTCTTTAGGAGTTAAAAGTGGAATTTAAGATTGAATCCCATCGATTCCCCTCACATCTCAAGATGAATGAAAGAAAAGCAAACTGAAACAGAAGGTAAAAGTGCCATGGAAAATGGCATGAGAGACAAAGGTTACCAATAAGTTTTAAGAAATCAAGAAACGTCATCAATAAACGAGACAATAAAATGATGCCGAGCAAATGTCACTAACAGAGCACGACAATGAAATTAGTTCAAGTAAACAAAGTTATCCAAATAATAGACCAATAAAATAATGAGTCTATAAACTAGACAATTGAATTTAAAATCAGCATGCAATGTTAAGTTCCTGAGCATAATACCATACCTTCTCCTGGATTTTTGATTTGTCTTTCCATTTCGTGTATTAAAATGACGCTTCTCTTCTAACACGCATGTGGGCCAAATCTTCGAAACATTTTAAGGGTAGTTTCGACCGTATTCCTGCCTGATTACTCAACCATTTTTAGAATAAAAAATTTTGTGACGGAAATGTTAGTGCAGCAAATTCAATAGCAGAGATGTACTTTTTTTGGTGAAAAGTTAAATGGGAAAATGGAAAAATACTGTCAAAAGCCAGCCTCAATCCATATTGGTTTTCATAATTATGTGCATCTAGACTGTGCGGCCATTGGTGAATTTGGTCTTCATGTAATTCGATTAAATTGAAACACAAAACGTCATATATTTTAGTCTGTTTTGAGCTACAAGGAATTCAATAATATACGGTAAGATAGGGTTAACGTCCTTGTGGCTCCAAAGCAGACAATATACTGAATTTAATAGAAAAATATGTTTCAATGTATGTTTTCCTACATTTCCTATTCCTTAGCAATTACAGATGAAATCTTCATAACACTGTAATGTTATACTAATGCAGATAATTGACCAGCTAAACGTGAAAATTGGTAGTTATGAAATATCCTTGTTATAGGACGAATTGGACCGTGCGTCTCAATTTTTTGCTGCATATTGCCCAAATCGAAATTTGAGAGCAAACTGTTTGGTGAACGATTGACGATGCATTATTGATAGATTCCTAATTAGCGAATAGTTGTATAAACTGACGGTCCATTTGAGAAATAAAAGTTCATTTTCATTTTTCTCCCAGATACAATGTTATGACTTGTTTCTTATGTTTAGTGTTTTAATTTACCATTCATTAAAGGGAAAGACCAGTATTGGGAACCAAAAAAAAAAAAATTTGAAATGGAAGCTGTTATTACCAATCATGTGAAAGAATATGTTTGTACTAATACGTGATGATAAAAATTTTGCTGGGAAACCGCCTAATAATTGATATACTCGGTAAATTATTATATCTATTGGGACCAAATAGATATCGCGCACGTGGTCGTGTAGTCCCATATACATCTTTCTGTGTACAGTGCTTGTAACTTTACCAAGACTGGGCCTAATTTCTTATCATTTTGATGATTCCAGAACCTTGCAGTACACACCAATACTTATATGCTTTATGATCAACCTTTTCTGATCGATTCCACAACGTTTCTTTCACAATGCAATCGCATGACCAGAACTGGTCTTTCTCTTTAAGCTTTACATGATTGTACTGTAATTATAACGAATTCCACACATATCCATTGAATAATTGGTAAGACTGCATGATACATATTCGATTGATAATTGCTCCGTGGTCAATTATAAATACCAGCCGAATTAATACAGTCAAGCCAATTACCTGGGTCCCAACACTACGATACGCCTACCACAACTCAAACGAAAACCTAAACTCAAACGCAATTGCAATCAACTTAATCCTTATTCGTAGCAGAATTCCACCTATTGGTATAATGGGGTTCCGCCGAAGTAGATTCACCTCTGATCTTAACAATACGCAAATATATATTTATAAATATATAATATGGGGATAATATCTATGTGTGGGGTGAGTGTATTGGTGTTTGTGGGTGTGTATAGCAATTGAATGCACGACATAAAAAAGGGCCCAGGTCCATAATTGAAATGATTTGGCCTAATTGTTGGCCTTACTTCCCCAAGGCAGCCACAATACCAACCATGCAGCTCTTCCCATCGGCCCTGCAATTTTAATTACCCCAGCTTTGTAAGTTACCCCTTTATACCTCGGTTGGGAGGTAATTAGGTCAAATCACCTTGCACAATAATATTTAAGCAACGAGCAAGGATTCAACCCTGGTGTTTTTGTATGAGAAACCTCATCAGTATACCACAGTGTTCCCAAAAAATATTTTTATAAAGGTATTCACACAAAAACTGTCATGTTTTGATAAGTTTACGAGACCTTTTTCATTTTCATAATGATAGTCAATATGTTTCTAACCATTGCGCAATATATTTGAAATGGTATAAATCGGACTGCCATGAAAAGATTCCTATGTCCATATAATACGAGAAATTAAATACAGATGTAGAGAGGTTATCGAAAGCAATATATTATTTCATTTGTTTGTGATGACGAACATCAAAATAACCAGAGACAGAGAATTTAAATTTAATTTTCTCGACTTTTGTCAATTTTTTTTTCAACTATTATTCACTTGGTTTGCGATGACTAGCATCAGCATAACGACAGTAAGAGAATTCAATTAATTATTTATGTGCCGTCAGCTTATTTGAGCCCGAATAAGGTTCACTTATCCTACTTCATTGGCCCCCTCTTCAAAAACATACTGGTAATTGTTATCAATTGTGGACCCAGGATTTTGTTGCCCAGAAGGGGGAGTGGGAGGAGGGGGGATTGCACAAAACACACAACAAACAATCAATATCACAAACAAAAATTAAACATTAAGGAACGCCGAACTTGGTTTGTCCGGGGGGAGCGTGCCCCCGTCCCCCTTCGGTATTCGGTTTTTGGTATCATTATGCACGTTTATTTCCCTTTTCAATGATGCCCTTTTTGCAATGACTAAGTTTTCATAGAGTGCACTAAACCCGAATATTGGACTAAGTCAAAAGTGAAAAAATTGCATGCATTGTTAAGCCTCGTTCGGAAATGACGCGGTAAACCGCGGCAGGTTTTATGATGACGTAGGTGTAATACGCTTCAAATTTTCTGTATTTTATTATACAAAGCTCAGTGATGTCACATAGACACGTTTACCCCCCCTTAAAAAAAAACCCACCGCGGCCTACCTCTTCATAGCAACTCATATCTGAAGAACCTTAAATGTCAACGGTGAATCCCCTATTTCTTTGAAGGATGGATTGCGTTTAGAAGGATGTTAAGAGACGGTCTTTAAAAACACAACGATAATCTCATAATCAGTCGATTAAAACCCATTTCATCTTCCAAACAAAACGTTAGATTTCCACCATGCAGTGCCGATGGCTGTAACGTCATTTTAGCAGTGACGTGACATTAAGGAGAAACCAACATCACACTTAATGAATGATTAGCTCAACATCATTCAAAACACGTTTATTTACCCAAAGAATAGGATAATCACGAATGGCATTCACACATGACCGCCTCAACATTTACCGACGAAATTGTAATATTCTGTGCAGAAAAGAAATAAACGATCGACCTTTAAAGGGGAAATAGAGACATTTTAAGCTTTTTTGGGTTAATAATAATGATAATAATAATTATAATTAGGGTTTATATAGTGCACAATAAATCGGCCACGTCACTAAGCGCTTTACAGATATATAATTACCCCGGTCATTGAATTCAGACTTGCCCGCACTCAATGTGTGCACATTTTCCACTCATGGGGAGCCATTTCACAGACGATCACAGTGCTAAGCAAACTAACATTCCAACAGCAGTTCCAATAACACAATAATTCCGAGCGAGACGAGATTGCCATAACCGTAGCAAATCACGTGCTATGAATGTACGCACTCTCATTGGCTAGATAGCCACAACAGTCAGACGGTGGTGTGTGAACATGTAATATTTCCACTATTCACATGATTGAAAGCGGATTTCAACATCACGCTCTTCTGGAAATAATTCAGTTGCTGCACCAATTCCAAGCAGGACGGATCGACTAAAAATCCAGCTGGATCGTGAAAGTTTCTATATATTTCATTTGTGAGCTGTGTTGCTTGAAGACCAACTCTTTATTAATTTTTTCAAATATCGTTTGATCTAACATATTCTTAGTTTTAGCACATCTCGATTGTTACATCAAATTTATTCAATTTGTTTCATTTTTATCCGTTTGATTTCAATTTTGACGAATATCGCGTGCTCTAAAAAAACACTTAATTATCTCACACCGGGACTGTTATATCAATCTACCTACTTTATTTACTGGAGTTACAAGGGTTCAGGAGAGGGTCTTTTTCATCAGCGGTCTTTTGCACGTGGCATCTCCAGGTGTGAGATTTCCATGCCACCACCATGACTGGAATAATCTCAATTCGTCTGAGAGTATGTCTCGCTCTGTTAGGATTTTTCGCAATGGTAAGCTTTATATAATTAATTATTTATTTATTCATTCAATGCAAACTGTGATTAGCAGCCAATGGTTGAATTGTTAACAATTAAAAAATGCATATAGAAAAAACATCGTTCTATGTAATTACAAACATTTCAGAAAATAATTTCTGGATACGAATATCTTTTTTTTTTAAACACAAATTAAACATACCATTTTTTGGGGTATTACTCAGCGTTATGTGTTGATTTTTTTCTTTGGATGCCTTATTTCAATGTCATGTTGGATTTATTTCGTATGCATATTTAACGGTGACGTATGGGCAACAGTGTACATTATTTAAATATTACCTTTAAAAAGCTCTATGTCAATTGTATTCAAAGCTTAATCTATTTCCAGTGCATGGTTTACAGTGGTTTAATGCTTCCATAAAACAAGCTTATCTGGGTCGTCCCTTACACAATGCACAATATAGGTCAAAGAAAATGAAATCCACATTTATATATAATTAGTAGATGACAGCACATCGATCTTAAGGCTAAACATGTCAGATATGTTTATGCCAATGTTTTGGATACGTGCTACGTGGGTTTTGCTTGACAGGTCACAATAAATAATCAACGTTCATGCGTCATGTATTGCTCAAAAATTCCATGTAACATTTGATAAAAGAAGTTACTACTATTAAAACAAAATATTACCTGATCGCGATTGATAATTATTCTATATCCAAATTATTATGATAAAGGAAAAGAAAACGATATACCTACAATGCAGCTCACAAATCACATATATAAATGCAGTGTGTGTGTGCATGCGTGTTTGTGTGACAACAAGTAAATTCATGGGACAGGGGTATATTACCCTTTAACACGTTTTAAGCAACTGAAGTGTATTTCAGTTCCATTAAAATAAGATATATTTTCATTTTTTGTCCAGCCATTTACACTGAATGACGTTTGAACTCTGAAAATTAAAGTTAGAGTTCTCAATAACCTTTAAAACAGGTACATGGGGATTAGGCAATTTTCAATATGCATTCAAACTATAATAACAAAGGTTTACTTAGCAAGGAGCTATTACATGCTTAATGTTTAATATTTTTAAAATTTCTATAGAAAGAATGCGAATTGTAAAGATAGTTGTTGCTAGGTAGGACAAACATTATGGCCTATCCTACCTAACAGCACTTAATTTAAACAATTTGCATTCTGACTAATGAAATACAATTTTTCGTAACAGATGAATGAAATAATTGGTAACGAGGCACTTAACAATAGACGTATTACGTATTACATTCCCAAAATTACCGTTTGCGTTAGACGAAATAGCTGCACACGTTGAGTATGCTGCTTCAAGTGGGAAAAATGCCTATATCGGATTTACACACATCCCTAATTTAAGGTTTCGGTAACTCTAGATTTGAAGCATAAGAAAGAAAGGATGAAGTCTAAAAGTGGTGAAAAGTTTAAAAGTCGCTAATTTGCTAATTTAGACCTCGCACACAATTTTAGAAACTGAGCTATTGTTCTTGCGGGCTCCACATTTTCCAATAAATTCCAAATTCATTTAGGCCTAGATTTTAGAACAAGTACCCTTTGGCAATTACCCCGAGGACAACAAACCCCACCTGACAGTTACCCCTTTTCACAATTAGCCTAAGGTAACCCTGAGGACAACGCCCCATTGAAAGAAAGGCAGAGGCAGCCGATGTTGGGGGATGGGGAATCAGTGCCCCTACATCTTCAAGTAAACAACAAAACGCCTATTTTCCTATTGATATTTACCCCTTGTTATTCCTGGTAATTGTTCCTTTTCACTTCTGCAAAGTGCCCTGCACCTCAGTGTCTACTTCAAAATCTTTCCTGGGGGTAATTCTCCTGAGGGCGTAATCGTGGGGAGGGGAACAGTTTTCATGGGGCTTGTGTAGGGGGAACAGGGTCCTACAATCTAGGCCTATATGAATTTTAAATTTACTTGAAAATATGGAGCACAAAGCCCATATTTATAAAACTATACTAAGCTAGTTGTCAACTAATTGACATAGGCTCTAGTGCATAGCTGGCAAGTAGGCACCAATAAAAAATTATCAGTCAAATTAGAGCTTGAGGATCAAGAATAAGTTTTAAAATAAATGTTCAGTATTTGTTATTCGCTGCCCATAGACTAACTTAAATTCTTTCTAAAAAGATTTGACAGGTTTTAGGTCGCGAAAAGGAATAGTCGCGGAATTTATCGCTAATATTTGCAAAGACAGTTTTTTGAAGCACTTAGCAAATCAACGACTTTTCAACTTTTCGACTTCATTAGTTATGGTTTTAAATTTGACTTGAGTTACTGAAACCTTTAAATCGGGAAATTTACTCCGAGATGGACACCTTTTTAAGTTTCCCGACTTGAAGTCACTTATACAAAATCTGCGGCTAATTTCGGCTATTTGTTTTCCTTTCTTTTTCCATAAGCGAGGTCTTTATTTCAATACATATTTACATTGATTACTAAATGATTAAATGAAACAAAACATTGGCTAAAATTAAAGTATGAATCAACACAGTTCTTCAAGCTTAGTATTATTTTCTTTTTTAACACATTAATACCTTAAAAACAATCTTAGCAACGACTTGAATTAAAAAAACAAAGCATGCGGGTGAATAACAGAGCCATTGACAATTTTCTTAACGTAACATTTATAAATTGCATATTGCGCATAATTAAAAATAATATTTAGGAGATTATATTTCTTGTTTCCTATGTCCTTACCTACAACTATGCTAGAGCGCCGTAATGGCAGCGCATGACCGCCTCAACTTTTACCGATGAAATTGTCATATTCTGGGAAAAATAGAAATAAATGATCGACCTTTAAATGGGAACTAGAGACATTTTAAAACTTTTTTGGGTTACTAATGATGATAATAATAATCATAATAAAGGTTATATAGTGCTCACTAAATCGGCCACGTCACTAAGCGCTTTAAAGATATATAATTACCCTTGTCATTGGATTCAGACTTGCCCGCACACAATGTATGCACATTTTCCACTCATGGGGAGCCATTTTACAGACGATCACAATGCTAAGCAAACTAACATTCCAACAGCAGTTCCTATAACACAATAATTCCGAGCGAGACGAAATGGCCATAATAGTAGCAAAGCACGTGATATTTACGCACTCTCATTGGTTAGATCGCCACAACAGTCAGACGGTGGTGTGTGAACATGAAATAATTTCCACTATTCACATGATTGAAATAGTCAGGTGGCTTAGTGAAATTATCGTTACTTGCCGGATAAAAGCACCATTTTTGGTACAGGGCTTCCTTAGGACCTACTAAACGATATTAGGCTAGGAGCCCCCGGCAAAAATTTCAATTTAATGGTGTGGGGGCGGGGGCGTCTTTTTGGAGCCCCCAAATGATTTTATAACATTGATTTGTTGTTGTACAAATGCCATTTTTGGCACAGGGCTTCCTTAGGACCTACTGAACGATATTAGGGAGAAGCCCCGGCAAGAATATCATATAAGGGTGTGGGGCGGGCGTCGCCTCGTAGCCCCCAAATAATTCAGAAGGTAATATACCATTGATTTGTTGTTGTGCAAATGCCATTTTTGGTAGAGGGCTTCCTTAGGACCTACTGAACGATATAAGGGTAGGAGCCCCGGCAAGAATATCATATAAGGGTGTGAGGCAGGGCATCGCCTCGTAGCCCCAAATAATTTAGAAGGTAATATAACATTTATTTGTAGTTGTACAAACGCCATTTTTAGTACAGGGCTTCCTTAGGACCTACTGAACGATATAGGGTAGGAGCCCCCGGCAAGAATATCGTATAAGGGTGTGAGGCAGGGTCGTCGCCTCGTAGCCCACAAATAATTTATAGGTAATATAACATTGATTTGTTGTTGTACAAACGCCATTTTTGGAACAGGGCTTCCTTAGGACCTGCTGAATGATGGTAGGGTAGGAGCCCCCGGCATAAATATTCATATATGTGTGATTGGGGGCCCCATGGCGTTGTACAACAAAAACTCAATGTTATATTACCTTACAAATTATTTGTGGACTACGAGGCGACGCCCTGTCCCACACCCTTATATGATATTCTTGCCGGGGCTCCTACCCTAATATCGTTCAGTAGGTCCTAAGGAAGCCCTGTACCAAAATGGCAATTGTACAACAACAAATAAATGTTATATTACCTTCTAAATTATTTTGGGGCTACGAAGCGACGCCCCCGCCCCACACCCTTATATGATATTCTTGCCGGGGGCTCCTACCCTAATATCGTTCAGTAGGTCCCAAGGAAGGCTTGTACCAAAATGGCAATTGTACAACAACAAATAAATGTTATATTACCTTCTAAATTATTTGGGGGCTACGAGGCGACGCCCCGCCCCACACCCGTATATGATATTCTTGCCGGGGGCTCCTACCCTTATATCGTTCAGTAGGTCCCAAGGAAGCCCTGTACCAAAAATGGCATTTGTACAACAACAAATCAATGTTATAAAATCATTTGGGGGCTCCGAAAAGACGCCCCGCCCCCACACCCTTAAATTGAAATTTTTGCCGGGGGCTCCTAGCCTAATATCGTTTAGTAGGTCCTAAGGAAGCCCTGTACCAAAAATGGTGCTTTTATCCGGCAAGTAACGATAATCGATAAATTTGACGCTAAGCCACCTGACTAAAAGCGGATTTCAACATCACGCTCTTCTGGAAATAATTCAGTTGCTGCACCAATTCCAAGCAGGACGGATCGACTAAAAATCCAGCTGGATCGTGAAAGTTTCTATTTATTTCATTTGTGAGCTGTGTTGCTTGAAGACGATCTCTTTATTAATTTTTTCAAATATCGTTTGATCTAACATAATCTTAGTTTTAGCACATTTCGATTGTTACATCAAATTTATTCAATTTGTTTCATTTTTATCCGTTTGATTTCAATTTTGACGAATATCGCGTGCTCTAAAAAAACACTCAATTATCTCACACCGGGACTGTTATATCAATCTACCTACTTTATTTACTGGAGTTACAAGGGTTCTGGAGAGGGTCTTTTTCATCAGGGGTCTTTTGCACGTGGCACCTGCCCATCTCCAGGTGTGATATTTCCATGCCATCACCATGACTGGAATAATCTCAATTCGTCTGAGAGTATGTCTCGCTTTGTTAGGATTTTTCGCAATGGTAAGCTTTATATAATTAATTATTTATTTATTCATTCAATGCAAACTGTGATTAGCAGCCAATGGTTGAATTGTTCACAATTTACAAATGCATATAGAAAAAACATCGTTCTATGTAATTACAAACATTTCAGAAAATAATTTCTGGATACGAATATCTTTTTTTTAAAACACAAATTAAACATACCATTTTTTTGGGTATTACTCAGCGTTATGTGTTGATTTTTTTCTTTGGATGCCTTATTTCAATGTCATGTTGGATTTATTTCGTATGCATATTTAACGGTGACGTATGGGCAACAGTGTACATTATTTAAATATTACCTTTAAAAAGCTCTATGTCAATTGTATTCAAAGCTTAATCTATTTCCAGTGCATGGTTTACAGTGGTTTAATGCTTCCATAAAACAAGCTTATCTGGGTCGTCCCTTACACAATACACAATATAGGTCAAAGAAAATGAAATCCACATTTATATATAATTAGTAGATGACAGCACATCGATCTTAAGGCTAAACATGTCAGATATGTTTATGCCAATGTTTTGGATACGTGCTACGTGGGTTTTGCTTGACAGGTCACAATAAATAATCAACGTTCATGCGTCATTTATTGCTCAAAAATTCCATGTAACATTTGATAAAAGAAGTTACTACTATTAAAACAAAATATTACCTGATCGCGATTGATAATTATTCTATATCCAAAATTATTATGATAAAGGAAAAGAAAACGATATACCTACAATGCAGCTCACAAAACACATATATAAATGCAGCGTGTGTGTGCATGCGTGTTTGTGTGACAACAAGTAAATTCCTGGGACAGGGGTATATTACCCTTTAACACGTTTTAAGCAACTGAAGTGTATTTCAATTCCATTAAAACAAGATATATCTTCATTTTTTGTCCAGCCATTTACACTGAATGACGTTTGAACTCTAAAATTAAAGTTAGAGTTCTCAATAACCTTTAAAACAGGTACATGGGGAATAAGCAATTTTCAATATGCATTCAAACTATAATAACAAAGGTTTACTTAGCAAGGTGCTATTACATGCTTAATGTTTAATATTTTTTAAAGTTTGTATAGAAAGAATGCGAATTGTATAGAGAGTTGTTGCTAGGTAGGACAACCATTATGGCCTGTCCTACCTAACAGCACTTAATTTAAACAATTTGCATTCTGACTAATGAAATACAATTTTTCGTAACAGATGAATGAAATAATTGGTAACGAGGCACTAAACAATAGACGTATTACGTATTACATTCCCAAAATTACCGTTTGCGTTAGACGAAATAGCTGCACATGTTGAGTATGCTGCTTCAAGTGGGAAAAATGCCTATATCGGATTTACACACATCCCTAATTTAAGGTTTCGGTAACTCTAGATTTGAAGCATAAGAAAGAAAGGATGAAGTCTAAAAGTGGTGAAAAGTTTAAAAGTCGCTAATTTGCTAATTTAGACCTCGCACACAATTTTAGAAATTGAGCTATTGTTCTTGCGGGCTCCATATTTTCCAATAAATTCTGAATTCATGTAGGCCTAGATTTTAGGACAACAACCCTTTGGCAATTACCCCGAGGACAAAATACTCCACCTGACAGTTACCCTTTTTCACAATTAGCCCCAGGTACCCCCTGGAGACAACGCCCGAATTATAGAAAGGCAGAGGCGGCGGTGTTGTGGGATGGGGGAATTAGTGCCCCCACATTTTCAAGAAATAGACAAAACGCCTATTTTCCTATTGCTATCTACCCCTTGTTATTCCTCGTAAGTGTTCCTTTTTACTTTTGAAAAGCGTCCAATTCCTCTTCTGATAAATAGCCCTACACCTCAGTGTCTCTTTCAAATCTGTCCTGGGGGTAATTCTCCTCAAGGGGTAGTTGTGGGGAGGGGAACAGTTTGCATGGGGCTTGTGTTGGGGGAACATGAATTTTAAATTTACTTGAAAATATGGAGCACAAAACCCATATTTATAAAACCATACTTAGTTAGTTGTCAACTAATTGATATAGGTTCTAGCACATTGCTGACAAGTAGGCACCAATAAGAAATTATCAGTCAAATTAGAGCTTGAAGATCAAGAAATAAGTTTTAAAATAAATGTTCAGTATTTGTTATTCGCTGCCCATAGACTAACTTAAATTCTTTCTAAAAAGATTTGACAGGTTTTAGGTCGCGAAAAAGGAATAGTCGCGGAATTTTATCGCTAATATTTGCAAAAGACAGTTTTTTTAAAGCACTTAGCAAATCAACGACTTTTCAACTTCATTAGCTATGATTTTAAATTTGACTTGAGTTACTGAAACCTTTAAATCGGGAAATTTACTCCGAGATGGACACCTTTTCAAGTTTCCCGACTTGAAGTCACTTATACAAATCTGCGGCTAATTTCGGCTAATTTTTTTCCTTTCTTTTTTCCATAAGCGAGATTTTTATTTCCATAATTTCAATACATATTTACATTAATTACTCAATGATTAAATGAAAAAACACATTGGCTAAAAATTAAAGTATGAATCAACAAATCTTCAAACTTAGTATTATTTTCTTTTTTAACACACTAATACCTAAAAAAAAAACAATCTTAGCAACGACTTGAACTAAAATAAACTAAGCATGCGTGTGAAAAACAGAGCCATTGACAATCTTTTTAACGTAACATTTATAAATTGCATATTGCGCATAAATTAAAATAATATTTAGGAGATAATATATCTTGTTTCCTATGTCCTTACCTACAACTAATATCTTTTTGTTTATTTGTAGTTCTACTTGGAATAGGTGAAATATCAAATTACACATTATTTTCCAAAACATAATCACATCCTTGCAAAATAACAAAAAGTGAAACGTTGAAGTCTTTTAGACAGTACTCTTGCCGCAATTTTATAATTAGTATTTAATAACGAAATAGTTCTCCAATTTACTAGATAACCCCAATCCCCTTTCTTAAATAAAAATTTAATCAGACCCTGCCTTTGGTAAGAAAATAATCATTTTTGTGATACCCCTCGTTTAAACTTGCAATAGCCAAATCTTTAATTTCTAACCCCAAAACCTTGTAAAACTCCGCACTAAGACCATCACTTCCAGGGGCTTTATTATTGTTCATACATTACAATGCGTCTTCATATTCCTTTTCACTTAACCCTTCAATGCCTCTCCATCGGCCAGGGTACTAACAAGTAAATGCCTGTTCAAAGGAAATCACAAATATGGCAAATAACGTATCACTAGAAACTGGTAAGCTAATAGATGGCCATCGTACAAGTTTTAGGTCAACTACATATCGGGTGATTTATTTTAAAAAATACAAATAAAACCCCCTCCATAGCATCTGGGATATGCGAGAGATTTTGCCAGAGAAATATCAATATTTTTAATGCCGTCACAATATGAACCAATCCTGCCCAAGCAGAGGACATCCCATAATAATTGCAATGCTATTATTTTTCAAATTATACTGAGTCTAGTGTAGATACATGTGATGGAATTTTACACCATTCAAAAAGGGATATGAAACCGATTGTGATAACTAAATTCTTTTCTTTGTAAATACACATGATAGGGGTCAATGAACAATGAGAAAAAAAACTTTTAAATTAACCCCCTCCCGAAATGATAGCATGGACGGCATTTGTTCCCTCTTGAAACGCCGAACATACCGCGGTGTATGCAGCTGAAAATACAATGGCGTCTTATTTTGTTTACAAGCGACGGATTCCTTTATTTTTTGTCGCTGCATTTTTCATCAAAAAAATACCATGCGCGGGGTTTAGAGTGAGGCAATAGATTAAACATTTAGCCTGACGGTAGTGAAGTAAGAGAAATAACTGAAGAGAAGATGACAAAACAGGCACTGAAAATGTGTGAGATGAGATGGGACATCTTCTGCTTGTGCAAATCATGCTCAACATGTGACGTCACACATCTTAGCAGCGTTTGGAGAGCTTTTCAGGTGCCATGCCGGGGCTGTATTTAAGCGTTTTGTAATTGATAATAATCATTACTTGTCATAACCTTGTCCAATCAAATTTTTACCTTTGCAATAATGACAATAAAGTTAGCTTTTAAAATCAGTGAACATTCTCTTTAAAATATTTATCAACATGAACATTCGTGTTCCTTAACACACACTTTTTCAAAATATCTATGAATAACCGGTAAAAACCTCATCATCATCCTTTATACTTTTTCCATTCACATATAAACATTCTATTTCATTTTTCTGCCCATTGCCAAATATTAGCTTGCCTTCTCAACCTTTTCAATCAATTTTGAACTCTATCTTACAAACGTTATGTGCATAATACTTTTATAATTTATTATGTGCTTCATACATCTTACCAATAATATCTTCATCTGGATCCCTATCTAACTGTTCACTCAAGGTAAACATATTCCTTTTTAAGTTTATTAAAATCATTTTTTGAACATCATATTTTTGTTTACAGTATAACATCGTATATTCTTTTATCTTAACTTTACATATCTCCCATTTTCCTGTGGTGACAATTGTATGTATTCTTATTTAATTTGTTTAATCAAATTACTTACACCAGTCGGATACTTTGCATCCACTAATGTATTATTATTTATCTTCCAATACCCTTTGCCCCTCTTTACAGTTTTAAATTTCAAATTTAAAGAAATAGCATTATGATCGCACTTTAAAGCCGAACGGATGTCCGTAGATTGAATTAAATGGCGTACCTTCTTTGACATTTAATAACCAATAATCTAACCTAGAAAATACAGAGAGAGAGACACCTGCCTCCATGTAAATTGTCTCTTGTCTGCATATAACTGTCTCCAAATATCTACCAAATTGTCCTGTTTTTTAAACTTCTTAAAATAAAACTTCGAAACATTAACAGAAGAGATACCACGTGTATCCATTTCCTTATTTTGAATACAATTCCAGTCCCCTCCTGCGATCAAAATATCATACAAATATAATACAGGTAGTGTCCTATTGCCATATCCGTATATTAAATCAGCTAACTAAATTATTTCTTTTTTGTAGGAGAAATTGTTATTTTCCTTTTCTTCGACCTTCCCGCTTTCCATGTATTTTTCTATTGCAGGGTTGATGGTGTGTCAGGTGTTTCAGGTGTTTCAGGTGTTTCAGGCGAGACGTCTGAATCGGTGTATATGCTTTCGCTGTCGCTTTTGTCACTGTGACTGCTCTGCGGAGTGCACTCATTCTTTACATGCTTGCCAGCTGATGCGCTTTTTGAATACGCGATTACTTCGACATTTGCCTCAGCAGGTGTTGAGTCCATCACTAATCAAACGAATTCTCTCTTCCTGTGATGAAAAATAAATCTTCCACAGAGAGCGAATCTGTTGGATCCCACAAATATTGTCTTTATTCACAAAATTTTTGTTTTGAAAAGTTCCTCTCCCGACACGAACCTGGTAGTAGAGTTCCGAATGTCGTCCGATCTCACGAAGATCGACTTCGGGCCTTCTGGCAGGAATGCGTCGGAATGTGGCGTTGTCTTCTGGGCATACATTGTAGCCCCGAATGTTGCACAAGTACAAAGCTCAAAATGTCATGATTGATAAGAAAATATCAAAAACAGTTTACTTACATCCAATAACAAAGTCAAAATGAAGAACATTTTTCGAACAAAGTTGCAGTATGTCTTTCCAATTGATGAAAATACCAAATTTAAATCGAAATCGCAAGAGGTAGCTCAAATCACTTCTTGACCTAATTTAAGCGCTAATCAAATGAATTCTCTTCCTGTGATGACAATTAAATCCTGCACAGAGAGCGAATCTTTTGGATTATTAAACGCGCGTGCACTTACCATATCATAATCAGGCAAGTGCGATAAATTCATCTTTTTACAGTGGCATTTCCATTAATTACAAAGATGGGGGGGGGGGCGGAATGATCCTCGTAAGGGATTTTTTTTTTTTTAGGAGGGGGAGAGGGGTCCCGACTCCCAAGTGCTGGATTAACTCTCGTTGTTTATACTGTTTTAATTTGTTCAATTATTGTTTTGTTTCAGATGCAGGGAATACCGAGATGCAAGTCGCAATTACTGTGCTACGAACTGCGTCTAGGTAAGGTCTTGCAATCCTACTTATTGAGTGTATTTAAGAGAAGGGTGAGTTCTGGGAAAGGTGAATAATAATTTGTGATATTTTTCACTCTTTTTATATCAGTGTGGGAGAGTTTCATAAAAAAGGTAAATTGAAAAGGATGGCTCTTCAAATGCCCTCATATTTGAGATATGACAAGTACTAGTACCAGCTAAAGGTTTTGGACCACACCTTTTAAGCCACATGTTTGTGTAGTCCCATATACACAGTTCTGTGTACAATGCATTTGACCTTAAAGGGCAAGTCCACTCCAAAAATAACTTACTTTCAATAAAAGCAGAAAAATCAGACAAACCAATCAAAAAAAGTTTGAGCAAAATCGGATAACTAATAAGAAAGTTATGAATTTTTGAAAAAGTATGTAAACTATGGAACAATGAGAATCACAACACAAATTGCCAAGATGGTTATCAGTTTGTGACGTCATGTCCTCACAACTTATCAATTGCTTTATATAGTTTAATCCCATTAATTTCCTTTTATCCCCAAAACTTGATTTCCCCATGCCTTTGCCCAGGTTATATGATTTGTATCATATTGCGTGCATGACATTTCCCAAAAACTTTTATGAATTTTGAAGAATTGATACTATTTTCTGAATATTGTATTTCATAATTATTGATTTTTATATAAATAGTTTATCAAAATTCAATTTTCATGATTTAACTGGACAAAATTACTTTATTTGTGCATCCACACTAAAACATATTACTAACAATCTAACTTGGATGCTGGTGTGAAGAAATAAGATTCTTAGGGTGAAAATAGGAAATTTATATTATCAATATAAAGAAAATAATTAGTGGATAGTGAGGACCATACGTCACAGACTCATGAGTGAGTTGCCAATTTGTGTAGTGATTTTCAAAGTTTTTCATGTCATTAAAAATTCATAACTTTCTTATTAGTTATCTGATTTTGCTCAAACTTTTTTTGATTGGTTTGTCTGATTTTTCTGGTTCTATTGAAAGTAAGTTATTTTTGGAGTGGACTTGGGCTTTAAGAAAGAGTGAGCCAATTTCTGATCATTTTGATGATTCCAAAACAGCACAGTATACACCAATACTCAATTGCTTCATGATCAAACTTTTGTTGATTGCATGACCAGAACTCAACTATATCTTTAAACCATTTTCTTTGTTTATGAACATTTTTTTAAATGTAGCCTTTAAGGGCGAATTTTAAAAATGACGCCCAACAACAATAACACACTTTTATGATTGCCATTATCATTTTAAAGTTACAATGAAGAAAATGCCGATGCATTTTGTTCAATTTATTCATCGAATTCGAACGAACTAAGTCTTTGAATATTCGAGTTTGAATCGTCTGTTAAGTTGCTATAGTAAAAACTCCGCTAAACTCCGACGCCTAAGTTTCTGAAAATGAAGTTCACTAATTCAGCGAACGGGCATCGCGGCCGTATTGTACGTGTTATCGTCGCGCGCGGAGGCGTGATGAGGTACTGACCAGTGTCCGGCAATCTATGCATCACAGATACTCATCACAGTGATAGTCTTAGTACATTTCATGGAAAGGGGATTAATACTGCTTCCAATATGAAATCTAACATCAACATGTTGCTATTTTGGTGCCTGCTCATTATCTTTGTTACCAAGGGTCATCAGCTTTCAGTGGGAGATGATTGTATAATAATAACATGAGGCCTATTTAGTCCTAATGAACGCCGTGATACCAAACTCAATCCCGTCGACAAAGTCGATGAAGAATATGATGATGATGGTAGGTACAACAAGTGCAGCTGACATACAAGGAAATTGTTAAGCACAGATCTGTATTATATTCCTGTTAAAGTCAATGTACAGGGAATTTCATACACATGAGTAGCACCCCAACACTTTAACAGCAGGTTACAGATTAGCATCAGGCTACGCTTTAACAGCAGGTTACACTTTAGCAGCAGGCTACTCTATAGCAGCAGGTTACACTTTAGCAGCAGGTTACACTTTAGCCGCAGGTTACTCTATAGCAGCAGGTTACACTTTAGCCGCAGGTTACTCTTTAACAGCAGGAAACCTTTAGCAACAAGCTACACTTTAGCAGCAGGTTACACTTTAGCAATAGGTTACAATATTTAGCAGCAGGTTACTCTATAGCAGCAGGCTACTATATAGCAGCAGGTTACACTTTAGCAGCAGGTTACACTTTAGCAGCAGGTTATTCTATAGCAGCAGGTTACACTTTAGCGGTAGGTTACAATATTTAGCAGCAGGTTACTCTATATATAGCAGCAGGCTACTCTATAGCAGCAGGTTACACTTTAGCAGCAGGCTACAATTTAACATCAGGTTACACCTTAGCAGCACTGATTACGCTTTAGCAGCAGGTTACACTTTAGCAGCAGGCTACACTTTATAACATCGGGTAACACTTTAGCAGCAGGTTACGCTTTAGCAGCAGTTTACTTTAGCCAGTGACAGTTCCAGCCGTTCGCGAGGGGGGCCCTTTCATGAGTTTTTTTTTCTTTAGCGGCGCTATCAGGGGGGGGGGGAGGTGTTGTCTGAGGGGGATGTGCCCCCCTAAGAAGCTGAAGAATAAAGCAATTTTTAAACTCAATTCGTGTGATTTGGTGCATACTTTTTGGGCGGACAGGGGGATGATTGAGGGGGGATGTGCCCCCCTAGAAGCTGAAGAAAAAAACGAATTTTCAAACTCAATTCTTGCGATTCGGGAGAATACTTTTTGCCAGGATATCGCTTAAATTCTATGATTTTTTTCAGCCTAAATATAATCATGATAAACCTTAGATTTCTTTGAGGTTCGCCTGTCCGAAGCTAAGGAAATTTTTGCCATGAAATTTGTGGGGCTTCCAAAATTTTAGAGGGGCTTTAAACACCTGACATTTTCTCAGATTCTTCTTTCGCCATGAAACAATCATGTGGTTGTTTAGAACCAAAGAGGTTTGAACGTATACTACGTTTAGAATGGTCCGCGTATCTGGTTTGAGCTTTCCCTTATGTTTCTGAATGTATGTAGTGAGTAGACTACAAACAGCCCCTCTAAAGTGTTGGGAGCCCCAAATTTGCTAAATATTTTATGGCAAAATTCCACTTAAATTGTATAATTATGTGAAAGAGGATGTCATTTAACACTCACTTCTGCAATGATTTATTAAACAAATATGTTTGAAGACGAATATTGGTAAAGGAGTGTCCAATTGAAGTTTTGTGTTGTACGCAGAAAACCCTAATTTTGTATTCTTTCATCACTATATTCGTCTTCAAACACATTTGTTTTGAAAATCCTTGCAGAAGTGTGTCTTAAATGATTACATAATTACACAATTTAAGTGAAATTAAGCCCTTAAAATTGTTGGGCCTCCCTACAATTTAGAAAGGCTTCAAAGCTTGGCTATAGCAAAACAGCAGTTAGTAGATAGAAAGAGAAGAAAGAAGGAGATGAGAGAGAAAGAGAGAGAGAAACAGAAAGGGAGGGGAAGATAAAGAGAAAGAGAGAAGGATATGAGAGAGAGAGAGAGAGACAAAGGTTATAGAAGTTAGAGATATTAAGAAAGAGAGGGAGAGAGAGAAAGAAAGCAGAGATAAAGGAGAAAGAAGATAACTAAAGCAATACAAAAATTCGTTACAAAATATGCGACACGGTGCATATTCTGTCGCGAATAATTCCCGACGAAATTCGCGACAAATCACGAATTTCACGATTTTCACGATTCGCGATGTCCCTTCAGTGCCACCATAATATTATGGTTCGCGTGTATTGCGCTACAAATCACGTTTAGCGTGTGCTCCTCAACTGTTACAGTGTGTATCAGTGGGTATATAACGTATCCGGTGAAGTGGACCTTTTTTCAGTTACTTAGGCGTTAGGTTACGCGCTATAGCGAAAGGTTACACTTTAGCAGCTTCACAATCGTCTGACGTTCACAAACCCTGCATCTTTTCGCAAAAAAGCGCCACCCTTCGTTACAACATCGCTACATATATAGAGACACGTGCACCCTATATAGGACGCACATTAGTAACTCATCCGCTTCCAATGCATGCTTGTGAGGCGGAGAAAGGATGATAACATGTTAATTGATTCAAGCTATTCACATCAGATGGACTAATTATCATCTGTAAATTTAAGTACTAAATTAAAAATATTTTTAACACTGCATTATTATGATACATCACTTTATTTTCAGCCCAAAATATCTTTTGCTTCTGTTTTGCATAATGATGAACGTTTTGTTTACTTGTATGAATGTGTGATTTTGCTTTGCTATGATTATGTAATATAACTTCTTATTGATTTTCTATTTTGTTTTAATCGATAATCGTTTTTATGATCATTTTTACATTGTAAGCATTGTGCAATTAGTCCCTGGACTACTACTATATATTTTTAATAAACCACATTGAATTGACCATTGAATTAAATTCTCGATTTTCCCTGAGGCTAAAGTTAGCTTGTCTTTGCGTACTTTTGAATTTCACGTAACTTTTGCTGTTGGAATTTTCAAAATGAAAAACGAGGTACTACATAGGTACCTGTGAAATGTACATGGAAAACAAAAATGATGGGAGGCTGGTTGAAGGTACCCCCCACCCTTTCGGTGTCGCTACTGGTGACTGGCTACACAACTTAAGGGCAACTCCATACCGGCTTTACGTACTATATGATTGTCATGCTTGCGTAGTTAAATAGGTGAATTGGAATCTTTTTTGAGGGAAAGTCCACATTGGTATTTATTTGGTTATATAAACACAGGAAGATGAGATAAACAGAATGATTGGTTTTACTTAGTTTTCTTCTTCTATTAAAAGAATACCAGGGTGAACTTCTCCTTTAACAAATGAACGAAGAAGCATGTTACATCATGAAAGCAAATATATTCAGATTACCACTAGAGTAATAGAACTGGTAGTAGCAGTAGTAGCAGAGTTGCAATAATACTAATTGTAAAAGTAATCATTAGTAAAGGAGTTTTTTTTTTCAGTAATATAATTTGTGGTGACGATCAGACAAATTAATTACATGACTTGCAGTAAAATTGTGTCATAATCCAAATTGAGCTTAAAGGCATCGTTTAACAATGTTTCCAGTTTTACAAATCTGAGATGCATGGCCCTACGTGTTTAATATCAGTGTCTGTGATATGGTGTAATATTGAAGCCCTAACAAAATTGCGCTTTAAAATGATCATGAAGTGCCTCAAAAAAGTAAAAATCTTTGAGTGACCGGTTTTACCATACTCATTTCCCCCAAAAGACTGTAAGGTTATGAAAACCGTTGGGAAAATGTTTTTTTGAAATTTCGATTTCCCATCATAAATATCTTGATAATCAGACAGGCGATCGGCTTGTAAAAGTCATGGGATTCATGACTGACCTAAAGGTTTCTTATTAAGATTGCAGCATGAGCTAAATTCAGGATTTTGTTTAGAATCTGAGGCAAAGATACCCAATCATATATGTGAACTTCAATGAAAGTTTATACACAAAAACTAAAAAAGAAAGAGGGGGAAAAATCCTCCCTGCCCTCCCCCTCGGAGCGTACGGCCGCCGTATCTAGCATTACGCCTTATCATTTGCTTTATCATTACAATTAAAGAAGAACTGTAGAAATTACATAAACAGATATTCCATTGTGTGTATACAAGAGCTAAAGTATAGAGAGACAATAGCAGGTCTTTCCCCGAAAATCGGGGATCGTTGATTAAATACAGAGCTCTCTACCCGGAGAGTAAATGTTCCAAGGGCTCGTCCCAAGATATTGGAGAGCGCAGAAAATTGTCTAAATGATGTTTTAACGCTGCTTTTCACTCCTTGAGAAAACCAAGAATGGGGTGCAAGCTCAGACTTGAGATAAAAATGATCTAAAATGCAAAGTTCTAAACTACAAAACGTGAAATTTTCTAGCTCGGTCGCTACGCGCCCTCGGGAAATATGACCTATGATTCACTGAGTGTGCTGTTAGAATGTCAATACAGAACGTTTTTATACAGGAAAATGCAAAGAAATTTCTTGGGGGGCAGAGTATAGCCCCCCCATTCAACGGATTGATAGTATATATTGGGTTCGTATGGCGGTTCAGAAAATTTTGTCTCAGCCATTCTAAAATTACCGCTTATTACGCTATTGCCTAAGTACGAGTATTGTGTTACCGAATTCTATCTTGTTTGTCTTTACAATTGTTATTTGTTAATTAATTTGTTATAATTTCAAATTGTACCTTCATCCCATACTTTTACCCGTCCTCTGAGTGCTATATCAATAATGATGATGATGATGAACTGCCCTATGAGAAACGTCTGCAAATGCTGAATTGGAAATCTTTCAAGTTGAGAAGGACTTACTTTACAATGGCCTTCATTACTAAGTGTCTGTTCAAACACATCCAATGCCCTGTTGTGAACTCTCTCGTTGTAGTGAACCCACGTCATTTGGATGACCTGAAGTTCAAGCATCTCTTTGCACGCAAAGATGGACTGCATTTCAGTGCAATGCATGAGTTCCCCAGGCTGTGGGACACTCTTCATTCTGACCTCAGGAACTCAGTCTTTACTGTGTCTTTTTCCACATGGTGCAGTGACCAAAATTCCCATCTTGCCTACGCACCTTGAGTCTGATATGACAATGATTGGTTTTATACATTTATGTAATTTATCTGAATTTTAATCATATGTAATTGATTCCAGTTAATCGTATTAATCGTATTCATTTATGTATATTTACATTTATATCTCTTTTCGGAAAGTAGTGGTAAGTAAAATGTTATTATATAGGCCCTATTATATTTGAATTGTAATTTTGTAATTATATATTATGCTGGCCTGCCAACATGCCACAACAGTTTTGACTTATAAATTATTAATACATATTTTCCATAGATTTTACCGGAACTTCATAATTTACTATTCACTTGGTCAATATATGATCTTAAATGACCTTTCTCGCCTTATGATGCCACATGTGTGTATTCACTTCTCAGTGATTTTAACCTCAATTGAGTCGGTTCTTTCAATGTTCATGCAATTTTCTTTCAATTGCATGTATATATGCATTTACTTTATGTGTGCAATATTATCACTGTTGTAATGTTTTGCATGTTTTTTTTTAAATATATGTATTATGTTTAATAGATTGTTTTGTCACATAAATCTGCAGCACTGGTTGCATCTGGTTGGGATATAGGTGAGGGCGGTCTGCGGACTAGTTATTTGTTTAACTTTGCCAAAGGCCTGGCAGCATAGCCGGGTGGTGCCAGTGTTCATGTATTTTTGTGTGATTTGCAATTAATATTTTTTTTTCATTTTTATATTTTTGTATCAGGTGTTTTCTGCCAAATATAGTAATAATAATAGTAATAATGATGATAATAATAATAATAACAACAACAATAATAATAATGAGTATAATAATAGTAATAATAATATTAATGATAATGATGATAAAGGAAATTATTATAGTAATAATAATTAAAAGTAATAATATCAAGTTAATGATAAGAATCACATAAGCACTATAAGATTGAACCCGTGAGTGTTTGATTTGATTCATAATTATCAATTTTCCTCACAGATACTGGGCAATATCCGTGCTCGCAACAATTCAATGCGTGTCCAGAAGGCCCACCAGACACCATCCAGGTCACCAATGCCACAGTGACGGTCACCTCGGATGACGGGAGTAATACAGCGAGTGTGGATGCCACGACGGCAGCTAACAGCATCGTTCACTGTGACACCTACACCTGTGCGAGTTTGGCCTATATCCTACTAGCTAACTACTCTACCCAGTACTGCTTAGGGATTAAACCAGGCAGCGCCATCTCGGCGGACATTGGTTACTTTTCTATCGATGTAGTCGTATCCGTAGAATACACAGGTGATGTAGGCATATTATGAAATTAACTTGTGGACTGTTGGCTCGTATTCAGAAGGTACACTAAATTGAGCCTGTTCAACTTCGATCACTAGATCTATTGTAAAACCAGTTTGTGAATATGCATGTGGTCCAATCTGTCCAGTAACCACGTTTTTAAACGGTTGAAAGAGCGTATTTCTCGCTTCTTCTCCCGTCCTCCAACTCCTGTCTTCTATCTCGTCAACCTCTTCCACCTCTCCCCAATATCTACTCCCTCTATTCCTTGTCTCTTCTTCTTTCCATCCCGCGCTCCCATTCATCCCCTCCCTATCCACTCCCTTCGGCTTTTCTCTTCTCCCCTCCATTCCCCCTCTCAGCTTACTCTCTGCCCCCCCGAACCCTTCCGTTTCTCCAATATCGTTCCCTCCTACCCTCTCTTCTCTCGCCTTTCACCTAGTACGCACTCTCTTCTCCCTGTTCTCTACCACACCCTTCATTCTTTACTTTCTGTGCGATTCCCTTTCCCCCGCTTCCCGACCACTCTTCCCCTTCCTCTACTTTTCGCTTCATTCTCTACCGTCCCTCTCATCTTAGCTACTTTCCCCATTCCCTTCACGTTCCCTCTCTACACTCTTGCTCCCCACCCCCTGTGTCTCTCTCACCAGTCACCCCTCTATTTTCTTCCAAATTCATTTCCTTTCCAATATTATCTACACGATCTCCTCATACCATCATGGCTCATCTTCCCGTTCTTCCATCATCCTGCTCTTGCATTGCTCCCTTTCCCTCCTTCCCATTCCAGCCTCCTCCCCCTCTTTTCCCACTTCATATTATGTATTCTGTCCCCTAACCTATCTTCACTCCCCTTCTTCCCTCTTTTCCTTTTAATGTCCCGATCAGTTTCTTACTCCTCATTTCCTTTTTCCTCATTCATCTCTGTCCCGTCCTCCCATTCACCTTTCGTTCCCTTTCCTCTGTATTTTGTCTATCCGTCCACTTCCTTTCCATCGCATCTCTTCTTTCCCGGTCTCCATCAAGTAAGAAATCTACAACTTTTAGGATATTAGGTGAATAGAAAAACAGTTGCGTGCATCTATCCTTATATGACACCTACATCTGTACAAGATCTGTAATTTGGAAGGAGAGAACGTCAGTCAGCTGCTTTGTGCAATGTAGCAATACTACTGCTTGTGATCACTTTCAACATCTATACCATGGTATAGACAGGGATTCTTGTTATTCGTGTGGTTGTTCGTGGCCTTATATTCACTTTTCTCTTTTTAATATTCATCATTTTGCTATATTCTGAATTTAAAATGTCAAAAATGACTATTTTGTCAGCTATTGAAATAGATTTAGAATTTAGAAGTAGTAGTAGTGGTTATTTTACCTGGCTGCTAAGAAAGCACAAATGCTTGTTAGTAAGACCAGAGGACCGACGGTTTTAGGTCCTCTCCTACTGGTAATGAGGATTAATGCCTTACCAAAGGGCACTAGCGCAACGACCTGGTTTCGAACCCGGGTCACCGGATTAAGAAGACGACTGCTATACCAACTGAGCTATCGCGCCTCCTCCGAGCTATCGCGCCTCCTCATTGATTGTTGTTATTCACCAGTCTTCGTTTATTATTCATATATGCGTGATGTTCTTGCGATTCTAATTCATGATACTAGATATATCAAGCTGACAAGCTCAAGTTCAACGTCTATTAACTAATTTTATTAAGAATACAAATTATCTTACACTTTAACAACTTTAATCATATAGGTTTTCCCGGCCGAATTCGTCAAAACATATAAGTCAATTTCTTGAACGTTCATTCAAGTTCCCGCAATTTTTGGACGCTTATTTCTCCCATGCTTCAATTTCGAGCTTTGTTCACTTCATTTTCATTTTTGTCACCATGTCACTGAATTCCCTTATTTTTACATTCAAATAAGGCATGCCAGGACAGGTTTCAATCAATTCGAAGTGGGTAATCGTCATTCAATTCCACAGAGGTTGAGTGGATGATGGATTGTTTGTTGTTGCCGTATCCAACTTTCATTTTCGCCAAATGGCAGCTACTTGTATGTTGGTCATTCAATTTAGAACACAATTTAGAGCCTTTTTGCTAAAAACGTGACGCTTGCTTTTTGCCATTTCATTTAAAATTCCTTTGGATCTATGACATCAGACGACCTCAAATTCAACTTTTAACCTACAGTACATAATTATTCATCGTGAATCTGATGATGAAAACAATTTCCAGTCATTTTCAATCACTTAGCTGCAAAATGAGAAAAACAAATAGGCTTCGGAACGCCCCCTGAAATTGTTGACAATATGGGTTACGATTACGTAATCCCTGTAACGTCAGCGGGAGAACACAAAGCTGGCTTGAGTGAGAGTAAAATGCGTGATTGTATTGGCTTTATGCGTTGGTTTGTATAACCACGGACTGAACTTTGCTGCTTTGGAAGTTATTTTTTTCTGGAAACATGGATCTTTTGCGTGGGAGTGACAACGAGGATGGATTCTTTGAACATTCTTTGTCTGACGGAGAAGAATATCTGCCTGAGTTTCAAGAGGAACTTGAGGAAAAAGATGAAGTTCCTGCTGCTGCTGCTCCTGGAATATTGCCTACACTACTGACTGTTTCAGCCTGCCTTTCCAGATCCAGTGAGACTGAGAGAAGTTGAGACAATTAATTTTGTCGGCGTTCGTGATAATCAGGAAGACATCGAAGAAAGACTTGGCCACAATCATTGGTGAGAATGATGTAAATAGCTATATATAGGAACATTTATAATTATTAAATTTATATTTGGGCTGAGACAATCGGCACTATTCACATGCGATGCGATGTACCCGGTGATGTGCACATATGCTGCAGCCGTAGGCCTACACCGCCCAGCTGTGGGGCAGTGAATGCTTTGGTGGAGGCCGGAGTGCGTGGCTTACGTAATGAAACTGTCACTGACTGAGCTGAGCTGACCGTATGGCAAGCCGTTTTATCATTTAAACATATTTCTTGATATCAAGAATTCTATTCTTGATATCAAGAAATCAATTTTTGATATCAAGAAATCAATTCTTGATATCAAGAATTGCCATTGGTTCACAACGTAAAATCATTTCTTGATATCAAGAATTCATTTCTTGATATCAAGAAATTGAATTCTTGATATCAAGAAATTGAATTCTTGATATCAAGAATTTAATTCTTGATATCAAGAAATGATTTTACGTTGTGAACCAATGGTAATTCTTGATATCAAGAATTCAATTCTTGATATCAAGAATTCGATTTCTTGATATCAAGAATTCAGTTCTTGATATCAAGAAATAAGATTCTTGATATCAAGAATTCATTTCTTGATATCAAGAATTAGATTTCTTGATATCAAGAATTAAAGTTCTTGATATCAAGAAATCGAATTCTTGATATCAAGAATTGAATTTCTTGATATCAAGAAATGAATTCTTGATATCAAGAAATGATTTTACGTTGTGAACCAATGGCAATTCTTGATATCAAGAATTGATTTCTTGATATCAAAAATTGATTTCTTGATATCAAGAATAGATCCAGGGGGGGGGGGGCCGGGCCCCCTCCCCTAGAAAAAAATGTAAAAACACCCTTTTTTGGGAAAAAAAAGAAGATGAGCGGAAAATCGGCCGGCACGATTTTCCAATTTTCAATTTTCGGAGGCAAAAGAAAGAAAAAATTTTCTCACTGGAATTTCGTTATAACAAACTCCTTGGACCAGATAAACTACCTGTTTTATCGAAACCATGTTATATCAGGGCTAAAATACAATAGAATACAAAGAAGTTGGATCAGAAAATTACCAATAGTTTGTTACATGTATCTCATTAAAGATACTATGTCCCTTTTGCAGCCAACATCAAATTATGTAGAACTTTTCAGGTATTATGAATATGTCATGTATGTCCTATCTGTGAAATTTAAACGTTAGCAGTGTCCTAATATTCAAATTATGCAAGGAAACCCGTTTTCTTGCTAGACTTCACTGTCAGACACTATTGAGTGACTGACTGGCTTTTTCATCTTTGGTAATAACATACATAAAATGAGCTGTAAAGGGTACATGGCATTTGTCTACATCAATAACCCACTTCTTGTAATGGCCAAAATTAAACTGATTGAATCTTTGCGCAGCATAAAACGTATGACCATTCGGTACAATGGTCTGAAAGATCAGACTATTACTTACTGGCTCTATAGCTCCTAAGTCGATTTGACAACTAATAGTCGTTATTTTCCCACTTAAAGACATTTTCAAGCCCCCTTTTTTTTAGGGAAGTTCTAAATTAGTATTTTCTTTCAAATGCCGTTGGAATTTAACCTTTTCATTTTTTTGGCCTGCAAATGGGACATAGTACCTTTAAGGTTCACTGTACAGGCACAATTTTTTTTTTTTTGGCTGAGGGTGCCAAATTATTGAATTCAGTATATATCATAACTATGTCATCAAGATGTCTTAGATGAGACATTAAACGATATTGGTGATTCTCTGTTACAAAGTTCGAACTCCCATCGCTGCCTCACAGACTTCATTATTCATGTACATATTGTAAAATATAAATGATGCGATGTATTAAAACAGATATGATTGATAGAAGTGGTGGTTGTTACATTCCATGGTCACATGCCATCACTGCTTATGCGTCAAATTGTAGTGACGTTCCTAATAGTAGATGCAATTTTAAAGAAAATTATTATTGAATGATATTGAGTGGAGAAAAATGGGAATTGTGCACTTTCCCTTTTATGCCTGGATTACATTTGGCCTGCGATTAGTCTACGGAGCCCGTATCCTGCCCGTATTCCCTCTTCCGTGCGGCCTCCGTACGGAGGCAGGAGGCGGCCGTGAGATTTTCGTACGGATTCACGGGCTCCGCGGCCTCTACGATTTTGTTGCGCAGAAAGTTATACAAATTTGAAAAATCGTAAGCCCGTAGTCCGTAGACATGTCGTAGGTGTCATTGCACAATCCCCGCACGGGCATCGCGTGGAGGACTCGCGCTGATCGTGCGGCAAACGCACGGTTTTTTGGTGAACATGGAGGCAAAAAAACGTTTAAAAACGGCACGGCGGCTGCACGGTCACCGCGCCTTCTCCGCGCAACCTTTGCACGGAAGCTGCACGGGCTCTGTACGATTTCCGTGCGGAGGCTGCGGAGACTGCACGGCTACTGCATTGAAATTGCACGATTTCCGTACAATCTCCGATCATGCAGCCTCTGTACGGATTTGCCCCGGCCTGCCCCCGAGGGCCGATACAAGAAATGCCACGATGCTCGTAGATAATGTAAACACAAACATCGTAGCCCGTAGCCTCCTACGATGCCCTCAAAATCGCACGAAAAATCGTAGACTTATTTATCGTACGGCGCCCGGGGCAAATGTAATCCAGGCATTATTTCTGTACATGTATATATTTGTCTCGTCAAAACTCTTAAAGATAGGAGGTAGATGTAGATCTCTAATGGTTTGTGTTTGTGTGTTTTTTTTGTTGTTGTTCATTGCAGGAAAAACACCCACGTTGCCTATCGTCAGCTAGCTAGATTGAGCTGGGGATACCTGGGAAGATCGGTGCGAGTTTCACTGCCGTCCTGCTCTGTAATTCAGATCCGGACAACTTTCCCTTCCTCAGAATACAGAGGATTCGAAGAGGAATATACAAATATTTTGTTGGGCATGGGGGTGTAGTGTGATTCATTCAAGACATGGATGTTTGCTTTTCATTTAATGTATTTTGAAGGTGACATTGATATGTTACTTACTTTTCAAACATTGTGGCTAAAGTAATTTACCTTAGTTTAATGCGTTACAAAGCTTACTAAAAAGGGATACCGGTAAGTTTTTTAATTTTCACATGATATAAATACCTTCTAGAGCTAAAGGTTATCTTCTTTGGTAAATGTAATTTCTCTCATAAGAGTATCAGAATTTATAACATTCCGCTTCTTATCTCCTCAAGGTTATGTATTTATTTATTTATTTATTATTATTATTTTCTTGGGGGATTCTTTCAAACTAAACTTGTGACCTACTGTCTATAGGTTTAAAGTAGATTAACATATGAACTCTCAAAAGGGTTAATTCATCCTAGAGCAGTTATTTGCTGTCAGCCAATGTTTTCTGTTTAGAGCTATAAAATACTGGAAAGTAAATGTGTTCTCTTATAATGACTACTTATTTTCGTATGATATTGCAGCTACATATTGTACTAAAGAATATCTCATTTGCCTCATCTCTCAGTTGATGCCCACAATCAATGAGTTGATTATTATTGTACTATGAAGGAGGTAGACCACACTTGTCCTAACCTGCATAGTGTACATTTCAGCAGTCTTTCTTGTAGAACAATTTTCCACCAGATGTTAAAGGTACTACATGGGTGAATATTTTGGGTGAAAGTTTTCAATAGTTGTCATTTTTAGAGAAATAATGGATGAAACTGCAAGACAATCATTACTTCCGTGCCTCTTGTTTTCTGATGCACTTTCGGATAAATATTTCATATTTCATTCTTGTGTTTTATACCTTAAAACGCATCAGTAAATTCAGTATAATTAAATCAGTTCTTTTGAAAATCGTTGTTACAATTGTGCGTATTGATAGATACTACATATTCAAATTGATGTATTTATTTAGTCAGTGATTACCCCATCGATTTATGCTGTTTAGGGTCAAGACAAGACAGAGAAACTAAATGGAAATTTGAAACTTTATTAGCTAATATGGGAATTAGAAATGTAAAGTACATGCACCCAGGGGCGGATCCAGCCGGCGCCAGGAGGGCCGAAAAAGGGGTAGTGAGCACAATTTTTTTTTTTTTGCCTCTGAAAATTGAAAAATCGTGCCGGCAGATTTTTCGCTCAGGGGGGAGTGAATAGTGAGCACAATTTTTTGTTTGGCCTCCGAAATTTTGTTTTAACCACCACCCCCTTGAGCGCCAGGAGGGGCCTATCTTTTTTTTAAAAAAGGGTGTTTTTACCTGTTTTTTGCGGGCCCCCTGGGCCCCCCCCCTGGATCCGCCACTGTATGCACCGCTATTGTAGGACAAATCAACCTTCCAAATGGTTTATATATTTTTTGTGTATTTTTCTTCCATGTCTTTCATCCAAAGCAACATCTTATACACACTCACAGTTTTAGTTAATGTGATATATTAAAGTGGACCAATCCCCCAAATACATATTGTGCTTTCTTTTTATCTGTTATTTTCTTCATACTCCTAAAATGTTAACCCTAACAATGCTTCATAGTTTTGCAGTTTATTTTATTCAAACTAAATGTAACACATATTATTTCATTCAAGTGATTGGTCCTCTTGCAATCTTGCTTACTTTACTTTTCACATGATTAGTAAACAGTAAGGAGTGCATTGAATTCAGGATGGAAGAGCAGAGAGGTATAGAACGAGATGCAAAGAGATATTGTGTGTGTGTGTGTGAGAGAGAGAAGAGAGAGAGAGGTACGTTGCAAATGATAGAGATAGGAAAAAATATTGCAAGAGAAAAAATTATAGAGAGAGAGAGACATTGCAAGAGATAGGGACAGAGTAATTTCCAGAGAAAAAAAAAATTGTGAAATTCCCCCTAAATTTTCAAACCAAGGCCCTGACTGGCAGGGGGTAATAATATTCTTTGGACCGCTGAAGGGAATTTTATTTTTTTCCAAGTGGTTGAGGGAAAATAAAAAATGTAACATCATTGTAAATTTGAAAAATTGAAAGAGGAAAAATAAATGAATTGAATGTTGAAGATGGCATGCACCCCATCATCAAAATCACAATCGTCGAAATGTGCACTGCACACTACACAGGAGTCTATGCATGGGGCTGCTCCAACTTGCCCGAGTCAGCTTCACTTTAGCTGTCCAAATTTAACTCAAATTCGGGTCTTTTGGGGAAAAGGTGTAGGCTTACGCCGTCCTGATTCGTATTACAGCAGCCTCCCACGATACACCTCGACGGCATTGTGAAATTCAAAGGAAAATATCAAAAAAATTGCCGGAGGAATCAAACTTTTTCTTACAAAAAAAAAACTTGCCACGCTAAAGCACCTAAACACAATAGAGAAAAACTTTCGCGCACTGCAGCAGAAGCTCGGAAGATTCTTCCGATGACGTAGTGTCACGTGACTTGCGAGATCGCTGAGTTGGGGGCAATTTTGGGAGGCGGGGCTTAGGAGCGTGGGAAATCATGTAATTAATGATTAATGATAATGAAAAACACTATAACTCATTAACCCTTCATTGGGAAAATTCCAAAAAACGAAAGATTGATTATATTGGTATTTTATACACGATGGGAAGCATGAATACTTGGATTGCAGAGGACCTATAAACTCTATTCTTATTTTTCTCATACATGTTCTTCTTTATTTACTCTTTTTTTCTTGTGAGTTTTATCCCCAAACCTTTTTCTCTTTCCTCCAGTGGCGGATCCAGGGGCCCGGGCCCTCCCTAGAAAAAAACAGATAAAAACACCTTTTTGAAAAAAAAGAAGTTGGGGCCCCTCCTGGCGCCCAGGGGGTGGTTAAAAAAATTACCCTTCCCGGAGTGAAACAAAATTTTTTTTTTTTTTGCTCACTACCCCACTGAGCGAAAAATCGACCGGCACGATTTTCAAATTTTCGCACGAAGTGGGCCCCTTTTTAGGCCCCCTCCCTTGCCGCCGGCTGGATCCGCCCCTGCTTTCCTCAGTACCCTTATACAAAAGTTGTTATTTCATATTCCTACATTCATTTTCTTATATTCTTTGTATAATTTATTTGTATAATCTTTTACAATAAACTTGTTCCCAGTGGTAAATATATATCAATGGTATTTCATGTAGACCCTACCACAAATAGATATATTCGGTGGTCGCAATGCCATTCTTTGCATTATCCTTTTTTTTCCACTATTCCTCATAGTTTATTGTTTCATCATGGTAACTGACACAAGCCACAAAGAGCACAGTGACCCCTTCTCTGATGGCTGCTATCAGTGTAATGAATCATGAAACAAGCTAACGAATCATAATGAAATTCATTTCTTCATTTAAAACTTTTTATAAACAATTTTAAACACGCAGAAGGATACCAATTGACATCTCAACATTATAACGTAGATGAAAAATATAGCACAAATTTCAAAACGGAATGCCTTTTCAATCAATCGAATGCTTAAATTTTGATTGCCGTCTATCCGGCGCGAATTTGAATGCTCCTTAAACGTTTTGTTCAAAATTGAAAATTCGTTATATACCTTTGTACGAATAAGTATGAAATAGTATGCTTCTAAAATTAAATCGAATGAGAAAAATCGTCTTCTAAATTATGTTCTACGTGTTGAATCAATTTCGCACAAAAATGAATGAAATTTTTTAATGAGGATGCTAATTTTGCGAAGTTAGGCGGAAAAACCTACATTTAATATGGTACTTGTGTTTTCTTTATTTAATCATCTAAACAAGTGAAACGCTCTCGGCGGTCTCGCCTGCATTACGCAATTCGGCATTACGCAATTCGATAAGATGAAAAATTGAGGTTGGGACATTATTTTTATAGGCAGGGTGGCCCATTTGCAGACCCCCGAAAATGAAATCCTCTGAATATAATAAGCATTTTGAAGTGAATATTGATTATGAATCATCAGAATAATTATTTACTGTATCATAAGAATACAATATAATGAGATTTAGTGTATGGGTAAGACTATAAATGTTTCAATGCTTGTCAGTAATTTACAAATAAAGTTATCTAATAAACTTTTTAAGAAAAGAGGATTTTCAGCATTTTGTGTAAAAACAATTGGAAGGTAGAGCCCATCTACATCACATCACGTCTCATTAGCATAATGAGAACATTATTATGAGATATACTCCAATATATATTATCGAAACATCAATATTGTCACCTAGCTGTAACTGATCATGTACATACTAGGCCTGGGATCGAATACTAAAATTACTATTAGAATATTCATGGGAAAGTACTTGAATGATTCGAATATTTACTTTCATGAAATATGAACAAATAACAACAATTTATTTATTAATTCTCATATTAAATTTTGAGAACATAATCCAAGTCTACTGACCTAAAATGACCTTTGACCTTGACTTTGTGACCTGGAATTTGTGTCACATGATTTGTGATACTTGATAGCCCTTGGGTACAAGTTTCATGGAATTTGAACAAACACTTTTGAAATTATGCTAAAATTTCAAAATCTTGATGTTGATGCCACAACAAAGTCTAAGTTTCCAGACCTGAAATGACATTTGACCTTTACTTTGTCACCTAAAAGACTAATAACATGATTGGTGATACTTGATAACCCTTATGTTCAAGTTTCATGGAATAGGAATGTATACTTTCAAAATTATGATAACAATTAAAAAATCTTAGCCTGATGCCACAACATAGTTAAGTTTGTTGACCTGAAATGACCTTTGACCTTGACCTAGTGGGCTGAAATTCTACTCACATGATTGGGGATACTTGATAACCCTTTAGTCTAAGTTTCATTGAATAAGAACTTATACTTTCAAAATTATATTACAAATTCAAAAACTTAACCTCAGGTTAAGTTTTTGATGATGATGCCACAACATAGTCTAAGTTTGTTGACCTGAAATGACCTTTGACCTTGACTTTGTGACCTGAAATTTTCCTCACATGATTGGGGATACTTGATAACCCTTTAGTCTAAGTTTCATTTAATAGGACCTTATACTTTCAAAATTATATTAACAATTCAAAAACTTAACCTTAGGTTAAGTTTTGATGTTGACGCCGCCGCCGTCGCCGCCGCCGTCGCCGCCACCGGAAAAGCGGCGCCTATGTCTCGCTTTTTGCTACGCAGGCGAGACAAAAACCACAATCTTTAACGAATTTTTAAAGATGTCATGAAAGAGTAAAATTGAATTGACAGTATATTTACAAATGTATCAACTGCAAGGGTTTTGCTATTCCAATAGAATAGACCGGTTATGGCAGATAATAACAAGGTGTTCGAGAAATACTGTGTACGTTTTTTTTTTAATGTTTCTATGTTTATATTTCTGATTCCGACAGGAAGCCCAGGAAATTCCCCATTCGAAGAAACATTTGATCAATATTTTTATGAGAAGACTTACCAAGGCAGTCCAATATGTGCTGCCTTTCACGAAGGCGGCACGAATGGTGCATTAACCCAACCGCTTGACGGATCGACCTTGTCGGATTTTATTTGCACCGAAGGAACGACGTCAACCGTCTCACCAACAACAGACGTTACTACTACCACCAGTGCACCTGACACGAGTTCACCACAGCCAACAACGACTGATCCTAAAACCTCCAGTTTGCCAGTAAATATTATAATCTAAAGATTAGTAAATAGTACAATCTAAATATCAGTAAATAATACAAACTGTTTTCTTTCACATTGGAAGTGAATTAAATCCGACACCAGTGGTGTGTCTACGCGGAGGTTGGGCCGGGGAGGGGGCTGTCACTTGAAAGCCGGAGAGCAACGTGCAAAATTAAGAGAGTTTTAATATTTGCCCCGGACGCCAACATCCCTAGACACGCTTTGACACGAACTTTGCTACCGCAGTGCCCCGTATTGTGCATGTCAACTCGTGCCATTTTGTGAAAAATAAACAATCAACAGCCAACAGTTCAATTCGCAACGTGTTGTGTCTTAAGTGCAGTCTAAATAATAGGGACTTTTAGATTTGCACGTCGACGTAGTGGGCTGCCACGTGTGCCATTCTTTCAAGGCACTGGCCCGTGCCCGGCAGTGCCTTAAAAGGACGTCACATTACCTTAAAAGGATGTCACCGTGGCAGTCCACGTTCTCGTCGTGTAAACTCTAAAAGTCCCTAATGTGCGCCCTGTGACACACATAATTAGGGACTTTTAGATTTGCACGTCGACATAGTGGACTGCAACGTGTGACGTCCTTATAAGGCACCAGTGGCGGATCCAGGGGGCCCGGGCCCTCCCTAGGAAAAAAACGGGTAAAAACACCCTTTTTTGAAAAAAAAGAAGATGGGCCCCCTCCCCTGGCGCCCAAGGGGGGTGGCGTTGGAAAAAAATTACCCTTCCCAGAGTGAATTTTTTTTTTTCGGGTGCAAACAATTTCTTTTTTTGCTCACTACCTACCCCTTAAAAGGATGTCACCGTGGCAGTCCACGTTCTCGTCGTGTACAATCTAAAAGTCCCTATTGTCACGCTACGTTGACGCCAAAGTTAAGCACTCTTCATGCACTGTCACGCACTAGCGCTCTTCCTTCTTCTTCTTTTTTTAATACTAAATTGTTGGGCCAAAAGTTCACGAATCGTCCACAAAAGTCGTCGGAAAGTCAATCAAGTCGTGTCGAATTTTCGAGAATAAAACAAAAATCATTATAATCCTGAATATTCTACCAACAATAATATATCACCTAATGCTCATGATGTCATAGCAATATTTTCCAAGTACCAAAATTTCAAGAGACTTGAGATCTAAATACTTATCATCTATTCGCGATAAGAAGTGTGGTGAAGGTCAACATGGGTCATTATATGGCCTAGGTTTAAAAAAAACTTGCGAATCCTAATATGAAACTGACCCGACTTGGTCATTTTTTCGTGGGTCTGTGGACTAGTCTTACGGCTAGGGTATAGGCTGAAAACCTTTGTGTGTATGCACATGTAGAAGGTCTTAGTATTTAGCGGTAAAATCTGATCTGATGAGATGTGTTTGTGTGTATGTGTGTGTAGGGGGTATGCATTAGGGTGTGTGTGTTTATTGTAGCCTCTATTTAATTATTTATTCATTTTTTAATTACTATTATTCTGTCGCTCCAATTTGGGGGATTCTGAGGCTAGGAACAGTGTGTGGTATGTGTGTGGAAGTGTGGTCGGGTGATGGGCATGTGTGTGTGTGTGTGAGCTCGTCTACGGTACCAAAGCGAGGACACTCATAAGAACTGTCCATTAAGGACCAAAAGCAAACCGTGGACATCCTCGGTTTCAGAACCCTGTAAACGCTTTAGAATTTCATGGCTTTTCATACAGGGGTAGGTTAATAAGGGTTCCCACCATCAGTTTTCATGACCCATATTTGTCTTTTTCCATGACCAGATATGTACCATTTTGGTATGGGTTGCGGCATCTAAGCGGCCTACAAATACCACGCCCATTATCAGTTCAAACTGGAAGGCTGCCATAGCCACAAAGGCCAACACCCTTGATCAATTTCCATGAATTCCCATGACTTCCAGAAGAATTTATTATTCCATGGCTTTCCAGGTTTTTCCTTGACCGTTGGAAGCCTGTAAATTCAGGTGCTACGTTCGCAGTATGCCCTCTGTTATGCGGAAGATTTTTTTACATTGTCTTAAGGATGTTATCCCTACAAATATAATGTGTGTCCTCAAACACATGTTGTAGTAACTTACATACGTATACATATATGAGTCCTCGACATAAACCATACACGTGTATTACACACTCATACACCAGCACACACACACACACACACACGCACACACACGCACACACACACACGCACATAAATCTATCCTTCTAGTTATGTATACAATTTTATAAGTATATGAACCTCTTCAGTTTTTAGATATTACAATAATAACCAACACGCAAATCTGATCTGTCGGTGTATACATTAAGAAAGGTTCATTTCTTTTCAATTCACGAAATACGAAAATTACGACAAATTTGATCCATGAAATTCGATTTACTTACAAGTCTATTCGTTAAAAAAATATGTCGCAAAAATTCTTATTCTACTACGGACTAATGTTATCGTGATCTCACCTAAATGTAATAAATTTTCGGCAATCACCCCCCCCAGAATAATTACCCCCCGGAAAACTTTCCCCTCCCCGGAAAATTATCCCCTTAGGACAATTACCCCGAAATCACCCCTCCCTGTTCGTTAAAGGGGAAGTCCAGCCTGATTTTAAGTTGGTTTTAATAAAAGAAAATTGTTATAATAATAATCATATAATAATGATAATAACGAAAATAATGACTATAACCGCTTTAGAGAAGTATTATTACTCCGGTAATCGGATTCAGGCTTGCCCGCATACAATGTATGCACTTTCCAGCCAGGCGCCATTTTATCGACGCTCACAATGCTGAGCAAACTACAACGACTTTCACATCTTACCTAACCCATGTAACACCTGAATGGAGAGAGGTCATGTAGATATAATGCCTAGTAAGGACACATCCAGTTTTAACTTGATCATGATAATGATCTAATTAAAGAGCGGTACTGAATCATAGTACATTTTAAAGGTAGCGCACTCCAAATCAAAGTGAGAGGAGAAAAAAGGGTAAAAAGCACTAACAACTTTCTAATATTCCATTAAAGATACTATGTCCCTTTTGCAGCCAACATCAAATTCTGTAGAACTTTGCAGGAATTATGAATATGTCATGTATATCCTACCTGTGAAATTAAAACGTTAGCAGTGTCCTAATATTCAAATTATGCAAGGAAACCCGTTTACTTGCTAGACTTCACTGTCAGATACTATTGAGTGACTGACTGGCTTTTATTCATCTTTGGTAATAACATACATAACATAAGCTGTAAAGGGTACATGACCATTTGTCTACATCAATAACCCACTTCTTGTAATGGCCAAAATTAAACTGATTAAATCTTTGCGCAGCATAAAACGTACGACCATTCGGTATAATGGTCTGAAAAATCAGACTATTACTTACTGGCTCTATAGCTCCTAAGTCGATTCGACAACTAATAGTCGTTATTTTCCCACTTAAAGACATTTTCAAGCCCCCTTTTTTTAAGGGAAGTTCTAAATTAGTATTGTCTTTCAAATGCCATTGGAATTTAACCTTTTCATTTTTTTGGCCTGCAAATGGGACATAGTACCTTTAACCACCGGGTAGTATGATTATTGTATGCATGCATCGGTGATGGCTCGCTCCCGACCTCGACAACACGCTTTTTCTAATTATCTGTTGCTGAAACTTCATGTAAAGAAGGGTAAATGTAAACAATCTATAGCCGTACCCACTCGGGTATTAAAGGAACAACAATGATGCAAACGCACGGTAAATAGGACGACAATTGGCTGCCGAGGCGCTATAGCACGCTTCGTTGGTCTTAATCAATCAAATTATTAAAAAGGACCACAACAATACGAAGAAGCTTAACGTATAAGTTGTGATAAGTATGCCAAAGGACGATTCCTTTTCCGATGTTGGTTTGAAGTGTCAACTTTCAGAGACCAAGGAATTAAATTTGTAATAATTGTATATGTATGTATTCGAAACGCCGAACGTACCGCGGTGTATGCAGCTGAAATACAATGGCATCATATTTTGTTTACAAACGACGGATTCCTTTATTTTTTTATCCTTGCATTTGTCATTAAAATAATACCATGCAAGGGGTTTGGAGTGAGGCAATAGATTAAACATTTAGCCTGAGGGTAGTGACGTAAGAGAAATAACTGAAGAGAAGATCATAATACAGGCACTCAAACTGAAAGGCTGCCATAGCCACACACGGCCAACACCTACGATCAAGTTCCATGACTTCCCATGACTTTCCAGAAGTCTTTATATTTAAATCATAATGCAATTTTTGTCCTCGTTTTGTTTTGTTTTTGTCTATCCCGGAAAGGAGACAATCCCACCAACAGCTAGTCTTGGCTGGTATTGGAGGGGCCTAGGCTGCGCATACGCATGTGCATGCAAGCCGAGAAGCCTGTTCAATGTACCGAACCGGGCTGGCCAGAAAATACACACAAAACAGTCAACGATTTTATGTTGACAGCCTGCCTAGAATCTCCACAAACTGCGGAAAATTGAGCAGCGTAGACCTTTTTTTTTTCTTTCTTCCGCTTCCTTTTAATTTTGTTTAAAGCGATTTGAATTCGGCGTAAATATTCATAATTGAATGATACACGCCAATAAAACTAAAACAACAACATTTAGTTTAACTAGTCAGTATCAATCAGCACTTAGTGTACCACAAATTTACTGTCATTACAGGACCCTACTACAGACACATCAACAGGGGAACATACTACTAGTATGTCATCATCATCGACGCAGGTGACTTTATCGGTAAATATTATACAAATATCGACTGCTTTGAGGGGCACAGATAAAACTATTGCCCAGGGTTATGTCAAATTTGTACCGTGCCACTGAGGCGAAATCGAGCGGCATCGTAAAGTCTCGAGATATTTCTTTGATATACCGCATATCACGAGTGGATTGTCAAAGAGGGATATATATTGACGAAATATATATACTTGTAAGAAATCTACCAATATAAAGGCCTCTGCACTCGTAAGAACTGTACAGTAAATGAAATTGTAAATAAATAAATAAATAAACCAAAAGAGAGAAATTATTCGGCAGCTTACTTCACAGGAACATGCACACAGGAAATTGGGGCCAACTAGTTTGCAGGCACAAATCCTGGTCAGTCGTAAAAGAGAGTCTGCACTATAAGACTACCATATGCCATGTACTATAGCTGCTCCTGACACAGTAGGTAGCTGGGCTAGGCTTCTCTCAAGGCACAATGATTTTTTTGATAAAGTGTCAAATTAAGGTCTGTGCTTGCAGACTAGGGGCAAACGGAGGTGGGTCATCCCCCGTGTGGTCAACAAATGGGGTGAAACCCAGTTTTGCTTTTCTTTGGTTGGTGCTTGCAAATGGCCTTCCAGTAGGCAAATTACCCAGCAACTCAAGGACCTGGGCCCGTATTCATTAAACTTCTAAAACATTTTTCTTAAGTCTCAGAAAATGTCTAAGAATTTGTCTAGGTTAAGAAAGTTGCCTTAGCCGTATTCTAAACACATAAAGCAGTTTGTCTTAGCTTAAACGACAGATAATGCTACGGTCACAAAGGTCCGTACGAACGATAAATTCGTATACAAATCTCCCTGTTTTTCCATTGTCTTCCCGAATTTCCGCCGTCGATGCTAGTACGCTTGGGGATGAGTTTCATTACTTGTTTGTATGCCCTGCCTTTTGTTCAGACAGAAAATTGTTCATCGATAAATATTTTATTGAAAGACCAAATACACTGAAAATGGATCAGCTTTTTAACTCCAATAATGTACAAACACGTTTAAACTTAGTAAAATTCTGTCGAAAAATAATGCTTCGTTTTCCTTAATTTAAGTATGTGCAAAAAACATGTTCTGAGTTCAATATTAACTTTATGTTTCTCTTTTTTGTCTTATATCAAATTATTAAATTGATATCAAGAATAATTTCAGTACTTTATTAATTAATTCAAATATCAATTTACTGGTGCCAGTAACTTTCTTTTTCAATTGCTTCCATTAATTTCGTCATTAATTGTCGTTGTAATTATTATTATCGTTTTGTTAATTATTATCAATATTGTTATTATTATTATCATTATCATCACAATTTTTCTCACTATTGTCGATATTGTTATTTTGTATTGATTAACATTAATTCGATTTGTATTGTATATTTTACAGTGTTAAATTGACAAATTCAAACTGATTGTAAACTTCTCCAATACCCCAGTGTGGGTGACATGAGAATAAATTGTCATTGTCATTGTCATTGCGAAGCTTACGTTGATATAGGTCAACTGATAACCTGCGCTGCGCTGGCGCGGCATGCATCGCATCCGTATGTTTTGTAATTCCAACCCAAAGCGACATTGCATGCAGCAGCACTATTAAAGCTGCCGGTGCCGAAGCCCTATTTAAGCATCCTCAGCCTATGCTTAAATATAGGGTAGATTTGTTTACTTATCTTAGATATGTCGATTGCATCAGAATACGACATGCTATTTAAACCCCTTTTCTTAGATAAAATCTAAGAATTCTTCTTACTCTTAAGGCAAAATTCTTAGCCCCCAATGCTGTTATAGAATACACATTTTGGCTAAGACTGTTTTCTTTGCCAAAATTTAAGAAAAAGTACTTAGATTTCATGCTTAAGAAGTTTATTGAATACGGGTCCTGGTGTGTTTTGAATTTTTGTTGAGCGACCTGCAACATGCGAGCCTAGGAATTTATCTCAGTGTAATAAAGAAATGAATTAATACCGTCTGTATACTCTGTACCTCCTATTGTGTCATGTAGATTAAAAAACTGGTCTTGCTCATTATAGTAGGCCATTTATTTATAAACATATGACAAGATAAAATATTAGGCCCAGCTATATATAGCCTTAGGTCGTATGTAACGTATTGTACTTTATTAAAATTAAGGAAAGGTATGTCCAATTACTAACTGCACCTTGCACAAAGCCCAGAATGTCTGCATAATTTGAGATTTTGAAACTTGATTATCAGTTTAAACCTTAATGCAATTTTTTTTCACGTTTTGTTTTGTTTTAAATTTTGTACATATATGCAGAAGAACGTTTATACACAGGAGTAGTCTTCTGGCGGTATATAGGTGATGGATTTAAAGAATAATAGGAATTCTTAGTTATACGAGGATACTCGGGGTGGGGAGAGAACAACCACACTTTTTAACAGATCCTGAAGGAAATAATAAGCATT
The DNA here is from genome assembly GCA_037976565.1 of Mesocentrotus franciscanus. Lineage (NCBI taxonomy): Eukaryota > Metazoa > Echinodermata > Echinoidea > Camarodonta > Strongylocentrotidae > Mesocentrotus > Mesocentrotus franciscanus. The sequence goes on along the minus strand of CP137686.1, from coordinate 16,314,307 downwards.
TAATTTCGGGTGAAAAGCAGGTTTATTGGACTCTTTTCTTGGGTTACCAGTGTCGGACAGCAGCCAGGATAATATGTCCTTGTAATTCTGGTGTCCGTCTGCGTCAGTGATCAACAATTGGTGATGTAACGTGCGGCAATCAAATGAGAGGGGCACTGAAACTATACGGGGGGGGGGGGGCATGGGTCTTACTTGGAAAATTAAATGCGAATTTACAGGGCTTCTGATTATTTGGAGGGTGCGGGAGGTGCTCTAGGCGTTTCATTTTCTCGTCTCCCCCTTCACACTCTTTACCTCTTTACCCGCGTTTATTTGTTCACCACTGGATAGGTGGTGGTGGGGGCACTTGCCCCCGTGCCCTCCTGGAGCTACGCCGATGCGTGCCCTCTAGTTTTAGTGTTTGCTATGGACTTATGTCACAATATAATTACTTTACAGGGAAAAGATGAATAGCGTACTCTCTTCACTGATGGATGTGCTGTATGTCGCTCTGAGACCTGTATAGTTTTACATCCAACTGTAATTATGAAATGCATCGGCGGAGAGCTTGTTTGTTTCCATCTCATATTTAATTATGTCCCTGTATTTATCAAGCATTAGTGTTCAGGTCAGGGACCCGGGTTTGATTTCCTGCGGAAACAATTTTGTTTAAACTTGGCCAAAGATTGAAAAAGTCAGGGCAGCAATTGGGAACTTTGATTAAATTGCGCCATTTCATTTCGCAATATACATACATGTACATATAAACAAATATGTATATATATAATATTAACGGCAGTGGTATATCGTTTTTCTTCTTTTTCATGATAAGGATACTACTGTTGCTGTTGAAGGGCGTTGTGAGACTTTCAAAATGGAAGGTAAGAGCTTTACACGTCGACTTGTATCGTATTTTTTAATTTTCTAATAAACTCAAAATATTGGGGAGATTGGGGTGTGATTATGGCACTATTCAGATTCAATCGTTTTCAAGTTTGAACACTTAACAGGTCGTTATATTGTGCGAGAGAGCAGGAGCCACCGAGCAAGATTGTCAATTTTGAAATAATGAAAACTGTGCATTCTAGAGCATCCTACAGCCAAATCATACTATGCACAATATGTATTGTATTGTAAAAAAAGAGGGGGCTGCAGGCCCCGTGGTTCCACGGCCATGCGAAATGCATTGTCAAACTGTGACCTCTTTCTGGCTGTGCTTTTAACCACATTTCAGCCACGCTCGAGAACTGCCTCCCTCAGGTGTCCCTCTGCAGCAACCCTGGCTTCAATAGCAGTGCCATTACAGTGGTGAACGCAACCTTGCGGATGTCTGAGGCATCACCTGTCGATATCACCCGACTCGCACAAAGCATCATCGTGTGCAGCCAACCTGCCTGTGAGGGCGCCCTGTATGAAGTTATTCAGATGTACTCCAGGGTCGAATGCCTGAGCGTTATGGATGGGGCAGAGACAATATCCATCGATATTGAATACACTTGTAAGCATTGATGAATTATACAAATGTTACTTTGTTGATTGTCACGTGATAGTTTCTCAGGCAATAGTATGCTCTCTGGCAAATGCCCGTTGTTGTTGTTGTTGATGATTTGGTTTTTACGGCGCTTGCCATTCAATTTTGAAGGTTTACGCTTCTATGCAATTACATATTCATTTTGCCATTCGACATTATGTGGAAGATTGCGTCCATGTACGTAAAATTCAAGTCGTAAAATAATGTTCGCACTTTTTAATTGTATACATAATTCAAACAAATTGTAGATTAAATACTCCTGGACACATGTATAACCTTTAAAAAGTACGCTATATCAAGCAAACAATTTAATTTGCCCACCTGGCGTCAACATCTCGACTAAAACTGACAATTCCATTAGTCCTTTTGACATTGTGTTTATTGTGTAAATGCGAACAATAGCCAATTAAGGTATCAACAGATAATTGTTGACAGCAGGCCACAACAGCAGTCCCTGAATATGCCAACTAAATAGATTCGCGGTTGCTTAAATGATATTATTATGTATCAGTCATCTTTACAAAAAAAATAATGACAAAACTTCTAACTCATGTATTAGGCTACAAAAAAAAGGGGGGAGCACACAATGTATGAATGTGGAAGTGTACACTTATATACACTGGTTATTTTATTTCCTATTGTGTCACTTCAGATGAATCCTTTACATTTAGCCTCCAAACGAACAGTCTTTTCACCATTGATGAAGACGGTCTGCACAGCGAGCACTGCGATAATCTCTACTACGAATCGAGGCCGAATATGACTTCGAGCTCAGTGGAATACCCCTTCAACTGCTCGTTACTTGACGAGTCGGTGAGTTTATCGCGGCTCATGTATAGTTTCGGAAGCAAAAAGAAAATTGGAAAAACATGTTAGTCTCATTTCATTCTCCTTGTATGAAAAGATAAGTGTAAGAGATCATTTGGTATTTTATTCATTATTTCCAATGAATTGTGCAGAGTGTAAATATCTGCAAGGAACGCTCGATAACGGCTAACTCCCCCACGCTAATATCTAGCACCCTTCAAGGGAAAGTCCACCCTGATATCAAGCTGTTTCCCATAAAAGCAGAAAAATGAGAGAAAAAAATAAGCGAAAGTTTTTGCAAAATCTGATTAAAAATAGGAAAGTAATGAAACTTGTTAGCAGTGAAACACAAATTGGCAACACTGTGACGTATCATGTGAGCTCTTCCACAATTTGCTCTGTACACAACATTTTATAAACATTCGTTTTCTTAGTTATTGATGACGGAATATATTTGTTTTATACAGGCGTTTTATAAAAACATATTTGCAACAATAATACTTAGGGTGAATGTATAATTGAAAATTTTCTTAAGTGAAAATATAGATTTTTGAAGGGTAATGATATGTGTAGTCATCTGTTACTCTTTCTCAATTCACCCCCTCCCTCCTTAGTTCTTCCCCTCTCCCTCTCTCTATCTCACTAATCACTTTTAAGTCTCTGCCTATCATTCTTCTCTTCTCCTTGTTGTACTTTTGCATCACCAGGAAACCCCTAATTATGTATTTAATTTTCAGGGCCCACAAGGCATTAAGCTTCGCTTATCTTGGAGCTCTGGCCAGTTCTGTTTAAAACATGTCTATATTTATTCCTATATGTGTTAATGTATATTGATCTTTATTATGTATTCAGAACTGAACAAAAGAAATGAATTGAAATGAACCTAAATGAAATATAGGATGTGTAAGTACAGACACATAGCACAAACTGAATGGATTTCTTTTCGGGGAAGGTGTTTATGCTTGGATGTTTGTTTCTTAGAAGGCAAATCAATACTCTCCTTCTGCTTAACAGAGATACGACGAATCATCAAGCGCAAGTACACCAGGATCCACAGCGGAAAAACGAGGTACGAAACTATAGTTTTTCTTCAATTCATTTCATCTAAAAATAATAAAATATCTTGATAATACCACTGACCAATGGATCTTTCTGACATCGCGAGAATCGGCCAATGTTAAATTCAAGAGGGCTGTTTTAATTAATTTATTTCTGATTATAAGTATATGTTATAGGTTTGGTGGCCCATATAGGTTCCTTTCCTGAGGCTGCCATCACATTCAAACTCTAGCTTAAGATGGTGGTCTCCTGCATTTTTCAATTTTGAAATGTTTAAATGATTTGTCAACTATGTGTTTTTTGAAAGGGTTAATTATTTAATTGATTTATATCATGATATGATTAGATATATATTTTACCTTTTGTTAGTTATATACATGTACCTAGATTTTATATTACTTTTCATTATGTTGAAAAATGCAGAACTTGATAAAATCAAACAAACAAATATTAATATAAAATTGAAAGGCCTTGAGTAGGGTACGTGAATCACACGAGCTGGTGAACATATTTCACGAGTTGGCGCCTAGACAGAAGGAGTTATGCAATATATCATATTGCTACCTATTTTTTAATGACTTTCGTCAAGTTAGAGAAATAATCTTTTTTAAAATTCACCTAATAGGGTGCCCTCGGATGACAGTGGGCTTCCTTGCAGGAACGTCGATTGGAGTCGAATCATGTGGTGCCACATTCATCATCGTATCTGACTCGCTTAATATGGCGGATGGTAAGTGGAATCATCTCCCATAGCGGAAGGATTGTGGTCTAGTGTTTAAGCGTCTGAATCGTGAATCGCAAGGTTCGGGTTTGATTGTTTGACACACATATTGATTATTCAGACTAAATTTTTAAATTGCCCTGATTGCAATCATAATAATGTAATGTGCGCCGAGCGGATGCATTAGTATGGTCATTCCATTCAGATTTGGTAATCATCATGCTGCAGTAGCTTCAACTGGATAAAATGTCTATGGCAACACAAATCTAAAATAGGGCAATGACATGCAATGTGCTCCGTACGACATATTATGTTTATTTCATCAAAGCGTGAAAATCTCATGATAATGATATGACCGCTTATCAATTATTCTTTCCAGTCATGCACGCGGCAGTTTAAGAGGAGCCTTAAGGGTTAGGAATGAAAACAAGAAAAAAGATTGCGAGGCACTTGTAGAAAGTGAATGCTAGAAACCCCCCCCCCCCAAATAAAACAGCTTATTCTACTGTTTTTTCTGGAATCATAAACATTCTTAATTGGTCATATCATGATATGTTTTCATTCTAGAATAAAATGGAACGGGACAGATTGGAGGGAATCGCTCAATAGCTGTATATATTCTAAGCAGTGTATACTTTTGATTGATATGCTCCCTCTCCCACTATATCAATCAGGGAAAAACATCAAAGCCCTCGAGATAATAAGATGTAGAGGTGTCGTAGTCGAGTGGTTTATGTACTGGGCTCGATCCCCGACACGTCACTTATTTCCTTTGGCAAGGCATTAATCTACATCCACTCCATACCCAAGAGAGGAATGGGGGCCTTGTAATTGCCATATGCCCTAACGGTGAACATATAGGAATACTGCCCAGGGAGTGGAGATGGTACACATTGTGCGTGAATGAATCCGATGACCAGGGTAATAATATCTGTAAAAAGCGCTTAGAGACGGTATTTTGTATTAAGCGCTATATAAATCCAGATTATCATAATAATGATATGGTGTCATTATCCAGTGTAGCCTCATCGGTAATAATATTTTTCTTCTTGATGGGCCTATAATCATGTTATAACATCGGCTTTAGCCTTGCTACGGTAATAAGGCACTGAAGCAAGGGATGATTTTTCTTCTACAGGGTACACAGTTACTTCACCTAGGTTGAAAAGAGAGGCAAATTACTTGCCACAAGACATTAATGTCTTAATGGCAGGGATTCGAGCCCGACACCATGTGCTTCATAGTACAATGACACTATAACAATACATACTGAATGCCAGGTACAGTTTTTCAAGGTTGATTGTATACATTCAAGCCAAACATAAATTATTTTTAGATGATTGGTACACTATAATGATGGCGGCGGTTATACGTAAATTTTTTCACACTCCCATTTATTATTAGCGCAAGTAACCTTCGAATCCATAGACCAAAACGACGTCGTTGGCGGGGCCACCAACGTTCTTCAGGACGATATCGACTCCTCAGGCAACCAACTACACGTCATCAGCTCGGTGATGATCATTGACATCGAGAATGGCAATACAAGCATTGATCTCAATGGCTCTGTGGTCGTTGACTTCGCCGTGGATCTAACGGTGAGTTGACATTCGACGTAGTCTTAAAGGGAGGTTCAGTTGTGGTCAGGTAAAATACAAATTGGATTTGTGTTTTCAATTTTATTCCCATAGAAGAATACCATAGTGGACAAATGTACTCTGAGAAAGAATGATTGTGAAACGCTCTCATATTCGAAATACGACACTTTTGTCTAGAATATGCTTCAAAACTTTGGACTAAATTTTCATGTTGCCTGTGTGTGTACTACCATACCATACAGGCCTACGTATTTCTATATGTAATCCTCTTCACTCTATATGACTTTCATAAAGATTTATTGAGTCAATTTTTCATCATTTTCATTAATCCTAAACGTCACAGTATATGTTAATTCTTCTGTACCACATATTCAAGCTTCCTCAATTATGACTTGAAAGCTTTATTTGCAAAACAATTGCATGGCCAATACTCAACTTTATCTTCTATTTCTATTGACGGATTTTACTAGAAATCTCAAAGATTCCAACTGCCTTTAAATAAAATCCCATAACATACGAGAAATTTTTTGAGTCTGCCTTTTTACTTTAAATTCGCGATTGTAAGTGTAGCCCAACTGTGTTTTTCGCTGCAAAACTCCTGTGCAACTACTACCCTCCTAAATTCATCAAGTACTAAACGAACAATTTGTGCAAATATTCGTCTTAAAAAGAATTATAAAACCTTTGAAGTAGGCATCAGTATGCACGTTACATTTTCAATTCTGTGCTGTAATCATATTTCAATAATTTTTGGGTCTATTTTAGGGCGAAACAAATGCCGTTCACTGTGCGTTTATCTCTAACGAAAGGTAAGTCAAATCTTTTACGATGTTGTATTTTTCTCTCAAAATACCACTAATGAGTGAAAACATACCCTCTAATGATAAACGTCCCTAACACCCCTTCAATTTCCTCATAAAAATCAGATCCATTTAATTTCAAATTGAATGGAAACACTGGTAGTTGTTCGAGTGTGTGATTATATCCTCGCTCAATTCAAAGACTTTTGGTATTTCAAAGGGGAGCAGTCCCCCTCTTGTCGAGCCCTTGAAGAGTTCATGTAAACCCTGAAGGAACGATTATTTGATCTGGGCCCTGTTTTATAAAACTTGTTATATACCTCACTTAAGAAATCCAGCCATCTTATTGGTCGAAATTGCAGTCGTTGTTTTAACCATTCCCGTAAATAAACGAAAAATGCCAAACCCATGTAATAGTTCTAGTGTAAAATCCCGGCAAAATTCCAGTTACCGGGAAAATAGTTCAGTCTTACTGCGATCCCCATTGGTTAACGTGTAAAAAAAACTGGTTTGTGCGAGCGCGGACACCTTACATTTGTGCAATAATTTAGTCGCTACATTTTAGGTTTTTTAATTGCTTGAAAATTTCAGTCATTTTGCTAGCAAAGATTAACAGACAGTGTCTTAGATTTTCTGTGATGTTTTACCCCAATCTTTACTCAATAAAAGGCTAAGGTAAGAATTCTTGGTAGATTATTGTGATAATTCGTACGATAGCGACTGCTTTAATACTCGAGGACTGGCTGTTTTTATACGCTCGCGAGAAAGTTGAATCCCCTGCCATCACCCCGAGGCGCGCCTGTGCGGCGCGCCGAGCCGATTTGTGTTAGCCATGCCCATGTTTCCAGTCAGCAGGTGCAAGCCCCTACATTTAACTTTAACAACTGCACAGTAAACATCTTTAACAAATAGGCTTGCAGTCAGAGTTACAGAGTTTTATGGAGTTATTTTCTACGGAGTTACCGAGTTTTTACGGAGTTTTTACGGAGTTACTGAGTTTTTAAGGAGTTCTACTGTTACTGTTATTCAACGAGTTATTCAACTATTTTATTTCTGCTCTTCCTGTTCTACCAGTTGATTGGTAAGTTGACTCTTTTTTCGGCATATGAAAGTATTAATGACTGCTTTAATATTCGAGAAATAGTTGTTTTTATACGCTCTCAGGAAGGTTACAATTGGACTATTGCCGCCGAGGGCAATAGCCCAATTGTAACCTTCCCGAGAGCGTATAAAAACAACTATTTCTCTCAAAGCAGTCATTAATACTATACTATCAATAACAAATGCTAAATTTCTCTGACAAATTTGCACTCAGCCAATCAAATGCCACGATTTCAGTAGCGTGTAACAGTTATTGTAACTTGTTATTGATAACAAAAAATTATGAAACAGGGCCCTGACCAGGTACAGTGTTACCATTTGCCCGGGAAATCATCCTCTAGAGGAGGTGCAGTACCCCCATAAGCTACATCCCGATAATTCCCTAACCTGAAAACTACCCCTTGACGAAAAATATAGCCCCCACCCTCCCCCTCACCACCCCCTACTGAAAAAGGTCACGTTCTAGTTTATTCTCGTTTTCATTATGAAAAACAACATATAATCCATCAACATTCATTACGCACTCAATCACCTGAGACGCTGGTGCTGAGATTTGTTATATCAAGCGCGCCATAATACAGCGCATTGATTGGCTTTGATACAGTAGATTAAAGCCAATATCGGGAGGCAAAGTCGAACCACACGAACGTGGATGATTTATTGATGTCTACATCCAGATTCATCTATACGCAGAGCTTGGCCAACTCGGTTTCAGTTGATGAGAGCATGACGTATTTATTTTAATGTTGCGCTTAAGTTACAAAGATATACAGGGTGGCACCAAAAGTAATGCAGCACCTGAGATCTACAATATCAACGACATCATTGACACGATGTCATTGGTTCTTCTTTTATTGAGTAGAAAAGACTTTTGCAACCAATGACACCAATATTATTTTGGGTATTAACGCATAACTCTGGTTATGTACACATTTCTCACTGCTTGAGCATGACTACGTTTGTAAAAGTAATACATTTTGAAAACCAAATTTCCTAACAAAATAGCCATGGAATCCAAACGCCTTACCCAAAATCGATGATCTTGGTGTCATTAATTTGGGGAAAGAATTGTTTACATAACATTAAACAAAAAAATTACGACATTTTTACAATAGCATTATTAAAATTGCAGCTCAAAGGAGTTGCGGTGTTTTTTTGGCCACCCTGTATTGGCCGAACTCTGTACATAGATGGCTCCGTTTAGGTCTGACAGCTCCCACTCGCCGTAATCTTTCGCCTTAATATGACACAAAATGCCAAATTAATAACATATCGCAATAATTGTGAGGTTTGGGAGGTTAAGATGAGATTCACGTTCGATTTATTTTTTTTCAAATCAATGTGGAAAGAGAAATAAAAAGTCTCACCTTGAATATCTATTGTTCACTTAAAAGACTCGCAGGTTGAATGGAAGGATAATAACGAATCTGAGCACAAAGTATAGTAGTAAGATAAACAGACAATCAATATTAATAAGCGATTAGGTATCGGTTGATTAAAAAAGTATAACGATTTCCCCCCTTTACAATCGCAAAGACTGCCGATAAATCAACTCGAGGGCAATTAAATTAACCTACTGTATTTCCCATTGAAACCATGTTAGGACTTGTTAATATGTCAATGTAATGTTGGCAGATATTGACAAGTGATGGACAAGGCTATTGAAATTGCCCGAGGATGATCTTTCGAAAGTCTTTGCGATCGTGTTTTCCAGATAGGCTTTACAACTTTCCCAACCAAAGTCATTCTAATCGGTGTCGACATGTCCGATAAAGTGATTTTCGTTTTGTTTGTATTCATTTTACTGTATTCGTCTATTCTAATACATTCAAAATATAAGAATGTATCTTCTATAATAATAATACGACAAGCTCCATGGGTCCGATTGTGGGCGGTCCGATGACGTATTTCGCGTCGAAACGCGTCGATCTGCGTCACTTAACGAGGGTCCGGGCTCGACGTCGGTAGAGCTATCTCCTCCCGGACGACGGGTCGAGGGGACGGGACCCGACCCGGGGGACGAGGAAAACTATTCTATATGGCAACGTCCGGGTCTTTACCCATGCTGTCCCGCCATCGACCAGGAAATCGTAAAAAAACGATGTGACACGCTCATGAATATTATGCATGACCTGTTGCATGCATGCATGAGCCTCGAACTGTTTCAATCCATTGCCCCTAAAAAATTGTTTTTATTCTAATTTGATATTATTCTAACAAAAAATATTCAACAAATGACGAATATGTTTTTATTCTGTTTATACAGTCAATAAAAATTTGATAAAACGGAGATATATAATCACGCAAAAGCAACGACCTCGCTTATACTTTTGAGCAGCACCGTCCGACCTCGATCTTTTATAATTGTCAGCCAAAATCAGCAGTACAAATTTTGTTTTTTGTTTTTGATTTTAAATGTTTAGCAAATACATGACATTTTAATAAAATATTTATTAATATATTTGTATAATCCTGATTATATTGAATATACGCAAAAGGTAACAAAAAAAGTTTCAATAGTGTAATTGGCAACCAATATAGCTAGCTATATCTAGCTATGCATGCAATGCAAATCCATATCGTTTCGTCGCGACTTCGGAGATTTATCACATCGACTCACATTTTAAAGTCTTCTTCATCTATTACGGGCCCTGAGTGTTGATGCAGAATTCGTAAACAGTAAGTTCACACACTCCAAAATCAATTGCATTCTATACAAATTAATGAGTATCGTTGACGTTGTCAACATTTTAGACAAATTCACTGCGGTGGATTGTGTGGTTGCACTTTTATTTGGATGCATGCGCTATATGCACGACGCGTTGATCGACACCGCTGCACTGTGTTGGCTGTGCGGCTGTGTGGTGGTTGGTTGTGTTCGCAGGTAATAGTAGACTCTGAATAGTAAACATGCATGCACGTACTAGCTCAGCTCACTGGCCTTGAACTTGGGCTTGGGCTTGGTGTGTAATTGTTGTGTAGTCATGATGATTGGTGGTAGGGTCTATTTCTAAAGTTAAAACATGCATGCATGAGGTTTTTGTGTGTTGTTATAGTGGCCCTCACATCTTTACTTTTACCCCTTAATTAAATTAAAGGGATCCGCGATATCCTGTAACTTTGTCTCTGATTCTGAAACAAAATCCTGGATTTTAATACTGCTGCAATATGATAATTATAAACCTTAGTTTAGGCTTTAGCCTTAGGTCGGTTAGGCCAGGAACCCCATGACTTTTACAAGCCGATCGCCTGTCTGATTATCAAGATATTAATGATTGGAAATCGAAACCAAATTTTGCGTTTTCATAACGGTTTTCATAATATTACAGTCTATTGAGTATGGTAAAACCGGTCACTCTAAGATTTTTTACTGTTTGAGACACTTCTTGATCATTTTGAAGCGCGATTTTTTTTAAGGCTTCAATATTACACCATATCACACACACTGATAACATGTAGGGCCGTGCATCTCAGATTTAACATTGTTAAACGATGCCTTTAATGCCTTATGAAGTTATGACTCAATTATGTACTGTACTCTGTACTCTGTAGTTCTGACGGCTGACGGCTCCTGAAATGCTTGGCGGGCCCTATAGACCGAAAATTTCTGTCTCTTTTGTTCGTCATATGAATTTGTAACCCCCGATTTCTTTCACCTAATTTGAAGCTTTTAATCAGCCCGGGTCAGCTGTGCGCATACAGAACCGACTACGCGTACAATGTCCGCGCAGCTGTGCGGCTGAATCTGATTGGCTCTGATTGGATCACTCTAGGTTCGCGACTGTTCTATTTAGAGCACGGGTGATTGAATAAAAAAAGGAGTCTAATACTTAGTAATGGAGGTCTTATAGATGATGAATCAGTAATATGGTCAATATACACACATACACACAGTTCAATTCGATTATTATTTTCCGTATGCAATGCATGAGAGAGTAAGCGCAATTATGATCCACGTTAAAAACCCCTTGATTTCCCCCGAGCAAGAATGGTACGACCCGGTCCGCTGGCTACCTACAGATTTCAGCGATGAAGAGGCACACACGTTAATCAATGGAGAAAAATGGAGTTCCCAAAATCAGACGGAGGTACCGATTGGTTTTGTCTTTTGACGGTGGTTTTTTTCACCCAATGAGAATCATTTATATATGAAAATGTTCAGAATGAACTGAATGACATGAATCTTTTTCCGATGGTAAAAATAGCCCTCTCCCGGCAAGAAACCGACAGATATAGCCAGGATTTTTCAGTCAAAAAGTCGGATACCACAGAAATTTTGACCAAATTGATGAAATATAATCAAAAAATGACGGTGCGATGGAACAACAAAATATCGTGATTTTAACATCACCGTAAAGAAGAAAAGTCAAATTTTCTAATGCTTTTTCCGATGGTGGACTAGGCCTATCGAATCAAAAGATGTAGTTGAAAAGGGCCGGAATTTGGCATATTTTTAAAGCTTTTCACGTCGGTGCGCGGTACGTTTGAAGAGGTGACGCTTAAGTGTATGGGTAAAATCCATATGTAGCCTATGATTTGGAATGGGGTAGGGTCATTATATCATTATATCATGTAAACTGAAGAAAAAAATATTGTATATGCTGTTGGTATAGTTCAATAATTTGTGTATCGTTACTTTTCATTCATTTCATTTACAGTCCTCAAAGACTTCAACACCGACAACTAGCAACCCAACGTCAAGGGCGATGCCAAGTACTTCAAATTTTTCGCATGACCATACCTATACAAAAGACCCAGAACCTGCAATGCCAATGCTCCAAACTGACCTTCAGTCAACACCAACTACAAGTCAAGAATCACCTTACTCTGCAAGGAGATATAGTTCAAGTTCTTCATAGGACAAATGCGATTGAGATGACAATTCAATCTTACGACCAGAACTAAATGTGCATTATGCAGCTGCATATAACTATCATTACTGTTGACTTATTAAAAATGTAATTAAACACAGTAAAAACCATCATGATAATGATAATTGTTATTTATGTCTACTTTTAACAATTATTATAATACTCAAGCCTATTTCTTGCTTTTCCAAAGTATTGTTTAATGTTTTCATATACATGTATGATGTATCATACTGTTTGATAATAACAGTATACAAACATTATTTAATAAACTAAAAAATATACTTCTATGACTGTGTCGTTAAATTGTCATTATACACCTAAATTTATTGTATATACCCTTCATACATAACTCAGCTATCAATAACAAGATGATGTGTATGTGATGATTGATGGTACTTGCTTATGAGTGTCTGAGTGAATTTGTGTCCATCAAATATTTTTTTTTTTTTGCTGAAGCAAAGTAAGGCGCCTTGGATCAATTCGAGTGGCTGTAATCACGCGTGCTTCCTGCAACGCAGCCTAGTTTGCGTGAAAGCCGCGGTCATCCTAATCCCTCCATTCAAAAGACGCACGCGGGAATCCCGCATAAAGAACGCGTCCGTTCCTTTCATCTTCACAACAGAGAAAGACCGACTCATAGTGCTTGTAACTGATACCAGTTGACCGCCCTCTAGAGGCCTGGTCTGCCCTGTGCGTTTAACTCTCACACTATACTATACTATGCAGGGGCCGCGGAACCGGGTGGCTGGGGCTTTTTTTAGTAGACACGTTTCATAAAAGCTCCGAAAAAGGGGTTGTATATATTGTTGGCATGCTGGAGCCCCCTTTCAAAAACGCTACGCGGTCCCTGCTATGTAGGGTCTGGATTTAGATTCCCTTCCACCAAAGGGAGAACTTATTAATTTAAGACAAATTATTATCACACATTTATACACGTCATACATTAATGCCTTTTCTTCCTTTAATATGTTTTGCTTTATTGTAGCTTCATTTGTCACGTTTTCGTTTCCAATTTTTATTATTTTTATGGTGTTATCTTAAACAATACTTGACCTCTGGAACACTTTTAAACATATGGGCCATGATACGCTTGACTAATCATGAAGAGATTGTTAAATATTTATAGATGAATGGCGCAAAATGTGAGCTTTTTTAATGACAGCGCCGTAAAAAAACAAACAATAACAACAACAACAGCAGCAGCCTTCATTTTTCTCTTTTATCCTCAAGCGAGATTTTTATTTCCATAATGTACATTAATTACTCAATGATTGAGTGAAACATAACATAGAAATTAAAGCATATATAACAATTCTTCCAGCTTAGTATTATTTTCTTTGATTACACAAGCATGCCTTAAAAAATTCTTAGCAACGACTTGACAATCTTTTAACGCAACATTTATTAATGAAGAAAGATGGATATTATATTTAGAGTTCAGAAATAAACAATATGAAATGAAACAATCGGAGTGATCGACAGGGAGGAAATGAGAGAGGAAAAGAGAGAGGAAGAGAGAGAGGAAGGAGATGAATTAAGACAAAAATAATAGAATAGGATCGTGAGAGGGAATTCAATAAAACAATCAACTTGAAGTTATATAAAAATGTGAGGAACAAACAAAGACCAAAAGTCTATCAAAGGTTTTTCCCCAGATATATGAAATGAAAAGAATCTAACACAGTTACACTGGTATTAAACAAATTTAAAATAAAACAACACAACGAAAGGGCAAAATAAACCTTTCAAACGGTATGAGATTTTATGAATTATATCTTTTGCAATTCTTCTCTTAGCTAATGGCCTTTTTTCGAATAAACTGAATCACTTTGGATCACTTTGTGTAATTATGTTTTGATAAAGAACGTAATTAAATGTTGGTATCCGAATGCAGTGGATCGCCAGGTGGAGTATAGGTGAAACAGAACAATTTTCCTGAAAACACTAATTTGAAAACTTGAAGCCCGGCGCAAATTGAGCAAAGACGAGAACATAAAATTAGCTAATTGCAACATGTGCAGGCCTGTATCTGGACTTCTACTGATTAAGTATAGATAGAACGATCTAGGCACATTATAGCTAGGCTTCTCGATTGTGACCATAATAATATCTACGTTTCACTAACATTGTGATTAAACATGTTTATCGAGTTTAATTGAAGTAAACGCATATCGTATTATTATTTTGTGTAAAATGTTCACTGTCAACCATTTGACAGAAGAGCAATGATATACATGTATTCCGTCTTTCCATCAAATACTATTATGTTCGTCCTTGATATTCAGTTCAGTGTAATGCGTTATAACGGCTTGTATTAAATAGTTTGAAAGCCGACGACTGAAATGCTCTTTTTACTTTAGTCACCCCCACCGTTTACCCCAGGCCGCCGATACAATAGTGTACGTAATAATAGAGGTAATTCAATGTTGCCTTTGCCCAACTCCGCGCATTAAACAGTAGTGTATTGAATGGATGTCACGAACAATACACGGGTCAACGCTTCCCCATTGTTCCTAGACCACCCCCCCCTCTCTCTCTCTCTATTAAACTAGCCTTTCATGGTATGGCTACGTTGCGTTAACATATTATGCGCCATATATACTATGTTAGTGATTGTGATAGATTTTGAGCGAAAGAATCGGAATTAGATAACAAAAAAGTATTAAACAGGGAAACAAGAACCACAAAATCATATTGCTAGTTTAAGCTGACATAAAAGCAAGCGAAGGAAAATGGATATCATATTTAGAGTTCAGTAGAGTTGAGTTTATAACCATGACAACGACATTTACCCTCGGCCACGTTCATTGTTCCTCTTATGCAACTTAGCTGTAGGTGGGCCTGAGACATAACTCTTTTCCCATATTCTATATATATCGGTCTCAAATACTTTCAAATATTTCTGTGTCATTTTTGTTTGTATATACTTTGTCAATACTAACAAACTATATTGTCAAAATTTGCCAATACTAAAAAACTATCACGCTTACCTATCATCTTCCGCTCTATAGAATCCTATCTTTTTATATTTATTTGTTGTGTACTTTTCATTTTTGTTGTTGTCTCCCTCTCCATGATTTCTTCTGATTTTGTAGAGTACTTATGCTATTTTTTTAATAAGTAAAAGAGAAAGCTTCATTACTTCTCTTATAATACTCTCCACCTCCTTCTAGATAACCCTTCTATGCTGAAGTATAATTTCCGATGTATATTATTTCCGTCAATAGCATATAATGAACGTTTCATTTTATTTTGATGCAACAGAGATTTACATTCAAAATCAAAACTTTTACTTTCTATAGTTTTTGTACAGTAATATTCTTTTCATTTCGACATTATCATCTACTTGTTCTCTTTTTCGTTTCCTATAATAAATATAAGGTATATGTGTACATCATCAGGGTTATGTTATAATTTATCTCAAAGAAGGAATGATGCCGACATACAAGCAAATGGCGGAATAGAAAACAATATGAAAGGTGAAGATGGAAAACGACATTGAAATAGAGAGACAGAGAGAGAGAGACAGACAGAGAGAGAGAGATGAGAGAGAGAAAGAAAGAGAGACAGACAGACAGAGAGAGATGAGAGAAAGAGAGACAGACAGAGAGAGAGAAAAAAATGAGAGAGAGAGAGAGAGGCAGACAGACAGAGAGATGAGAGAGAGAGAAAGAGGGAGGGAGGGAGAGAGAGAGAGAGAGAAAGTTTGACGCTTCATTATAATTATTACTAGTGTTATTATGATTATTAGTCTTATTATGATTATCATTATTATTGTCATTATTACAGTACTATCATTATTATTGTCATTATTACAGTACTATCATTATTAATATCATTATCATTATTATCTTTGTATATAAAATAATAATAAATGGAAATGGGGGCATGCACTGGAAAAGCCAAAGGAAGGCTTGTTATAAAATCGCACACACCCAAAACATTTGATCATTACAATAATTACAGTATACAGGGTATAGATGCGGCAAGTACCAGGCAATGAAATATAAATAATATTGAAAATAATTAAAGGGTTAAGCTTAAAACTTTTTTTAAACATAATAAAACAAATAAAACCAACAAAACAAACAAACGAGACAAAAACTGAATTCTAAGGAATCAATAACTGATTTCGAATAAGTCAATAACTGGTCATTTCTAAGTAATCAATAACTGCTCAACAAAACACAGTCGGAAATGAAATGAAGCACAGAGGTTTATATCAAAGAAGACAATGTATAATGAAATGGAAAGAATATTTCAAATATGCTTCAAAATACTTTCATGTTGTCTTGCGAATAATATCTGCTTAGACTGTTGATGTGTTACGTTGCCGCAATTCTATATGAATTATTAGAGGTTTAGATGGATACAACTTTAAGTTTAACTATGAAATATTTTCAAAGGATATATATATATGTATTATGCGAGATCTAAGGAATCATAATTATAATTACGAACAAATTATATGAAAAATATGTATAGATTATTAAACATACAATGTATCATGCTGAAAGTTATTTCCATATCCAAGAAAAATGTATGAAGTTACTCTCGACCTCTCCGTTCATTTTAGCTACTTCTGAATGTTCGCGTTATATTTCTTAATCTCATGATGATATACAAACACCTGAAGCTAGTATTCAGTGGATGCAAACAAAACATTGCAGCTGATGGGTTCGAAATTTAAAAACATGAATAGACTTCCTGTTTTTTCACTGCAGATTATAACAAAGAGAATGCAAAGTAGGCAGACTGTAGTTCAGATAATCCAGCTATTGTTTTGGAATAATCCCCCAGCTCCATCATCACATGCAAACAGGCCGGTGAATGGACTGTCGTTGTTGTTGTTGTTTAATTTAGGCAAGTCAGTCAGTTTATGACCATTATTGCCGAATAATATGAACATTTTTTTAAAATTCAAATGTACGTATATGCACTCACATAACATGCGTGTATATTATTAATAATATATAAATATACACTAGTGTTGCTCATAAAGTTGGAATATTTGTTTTTACCCAAATTTATGGAATGATTTTGACAATGATTTATTCCTAATAGATCTAGATAATAGTTTACATTCTAAGATTTTATTGGATAATAATTTGTAAGTGTTTGTTTTGCGTGACTGCTTAAGCATCTGTATGCTACTATGCTAATGAACTAGGGGACCTACGCCCTGTAGTCATAAATCATTGTCAAAATCATTCCATAAATTGGGGTGTAAAAAAATATTCCAACTTTATGAGCAACAGTATATAAATAATATTATTAAAAATATATATTTATATAAGATATATATATATACAAATGTGATTTAGTAAAATTTCGCAGACGAAAAGATGACATAAGATAGGATTTTTTTTCTCTCTCTCTGTCTCTTTCTTTGTCTCTCTCTCTCTCTCTCCCTCTCTTTCTCGCTTTCTTTTTCTCTCTCTTTCTTTCTCTTTCTCTCCTTTTCTGTCTTTGTAATTCTCTCTCTTTCCTACTCGCTTTCTCAGCGCCATTTTCCATCTTAATCTCTGGTATTGTTTTCCGTTCCGCTAATTGCTTTTATTCCGAAAGTATTCCTTTCGATCTTGAGATAAACTTTTATACCATAACCTCGATATGAAGAAGAAAAACACGGAACGAGCGCCTGATGATATAAAAATGAGAAGAATATTACTGTACAATGATTATAAAAAGTAAAATTGTTGAATGTAAATCATGATGAAAAAAGAAACTAAAAAGTAATCCAGAGCGGGTGATCGAGGTGGGTGTTGATCGGAGAGACAAATAGCATAATAATAAATAACAATACGTCCAACATTCTCTCTCTCTCTCTCGTTTTCTCAATGTCATTTTCTATCTTCATCTCTCATTGTGTTTTCTGTTCCGTGATTTTTGATGAGATCGCGTTCCGACGTACTCCTAAATAAAAATAGCTGATCATAATTATAACCTAAAACCAAATTTGACCCTATCTGAAATATTCATTCAAAATATATAACAGTCAAGATGGAAAGATAAAGGAATAATTAAAATGTGATTTAGTAAAATGTCACAGAATGACGAAAAGATGACATGAGAAATGATTGTTTCTCTCTCTGTATGTCTCTCTCTCTCTCTCTTTTTCTTACTCGCTTTCTCAGCGCCATTTTCCATCTTCATCTTTGGTACTGTTTTCCGTTCCGATATTTGCTCGTTTTATTCCGAAAGTATTTCTTTCGATCTTGAGATAAATTATTATACCATAACCTCGATATGGAGAAGGAAAACGCAGAGCGAGCGCCTGATGATTTCAAAATGAGAAGAATATTTACTGTACAATAATTATAAACAGTATAACTTTTGAATGTAAATCTCTGCTGCATCAAAATGATATGAAGAAAAAAAAGTTTATTATGCTATATTGACGGTACTTATTTACGTCGGACAGATATAAACAAACAAAAAAGAAAGTAACTAAAGAAAAAACATTAGAGCTGGGGGGTGATCGGAGAGACAAATATCATAATAATAAATACAGTACAGACTACGTCCAACTTTCTATCTCTCCCGCCCCCTATTTCTCGCTCCCTCTCTCCCACTTTCTGTCTTTCAGTCTGTCTTTCTATCTCTGTATTTCTGTCAATGTCGTTTTACATCTTCATCTTTCATGTTGTTTTATATTCCACCATTTGCTTGTATGCCGGCATCATCCCTTCCTTGAGATAAACATATCCCTGATGATGTACACATTATACCTTATATTTATTATAGGGGACGAAAATAGAGAACGAGCGGCTGATAATATCGAAATGAGAAGAATGTTACTGTACACAAATTATAGAAAGTCAGGTAAAAGTTTTGATTTGGAATGTAAATCTCTGTTGCATCAAAATAAAATGTTACGTTCATTATATGTTATTGACAGAAATAATATACATCGGACATTATATACTTTAGCACAAACGGGTTATCTAAAAGAAGGTGGACAACATTATAAGAGAAAGCATAAAACTCTCTCTTTTATTTATAAAATAAATAAATATAGCATAAATATCCTACAAAAACAGAAGAAATCTTGAAGAGGGAGACAAGAAAAAAAAAAAAAGGACACAACAAATGAAACAAAAAATAGGATTCTAGAGCGGAAGATGATATGGGAAACGTAATAGTTCGTAAGTATTGGCAAATTTTGACAATATTATTGTAGTTTGTAAGTATTGGCAAAGTATAAACAAACAAAAATGACACAGAAATATTTGAACTTATTTTAAACCTATATAGAATATACGAAAAGAGTTATGTCTTAGGCCCACCTACAGTTACGTAAGAGTTACGTAAGAGGAACAATGAACGTGGCCGAGGGTAAAGTTCGTTGTCATGGTTATAAACTCCAACAATAGAAGAGCAGAACTTCGGAAGGTTGGTATTTGGGTGCGTGCCGTCATAAGCTTCTACAGGGCGAGCGCGGATTACGCTGCTCCCAATGAAGTACCAGCAGTATCAGTATCAGTACAACTGTATCAGTATCAGTATTTGGATCTGATATTTATTTACATTAAATATAGGTAACTGGATTAGCATTGTTTGCCCCTTGCCTGTGTTGTACTTTTATCCACCTTCCCCTATTTCTTTACTATTATATTATCATTTTTCTGCTTCTTTTTTAAATCTACCATATTCTATAAATTAGTGATAGATCTGATATTTATTTACATTCAGTACAGGTAACTAGATTAGTATTGTTAGTTCCCCTCCCCCTGTATTGTTATTTACTTCTTTTAAAAAATTTGTTGTTGTTCCTGTAACTGTGATCTGTGTTTAAAAAGCTGTGCTTTTTTACAGACCACCTCTTTTCCACATTTTCAAAGTCTTTATAACTTTCTTATTGTTTATTCTAGTTGACAATGAACTTGTTGTTACTGTTCATGAATGTAATGTTTTCATGCAAGTGGAAAGAAATAAATAAATCTTGAATCTTTGTGTATGGAATGGTCTCAGCGAAAGTCAATAGGGACTTTTAGATTTGCACGACGAGAACGTGGACTGCTACGTGGACATCCTTTTAAGGCAATGTGACGTCCTTTTAAGGCACTGGCAGTGCCCGACAGTGTGCCTTAAAAGGACGTCACATTGCCTTAAAAGGATGTCCACGTAGCAGTCCACGTTCTCGTTGTGCAAATCTAAAAGTCCCTATTATCTATGGGACAGACATCGCGGAGCTGTCTACGCTGCTATACGAATTTCTTGTGAGAGAAAACTTGACATGTTTATGAAAAGTACAATTATAGTGAATAATATAAAAGTACACAAAACAGGAGCAATGGATAATGATAGTATATACTTTGGAAATCTCAAATCAACTAGTTAAGTGAATAAGTGGCAGGAAAGCAGGTTTTATAAATATGTGTTTAATAAAAAAAAATCTGAAGGGTGTGTGTATATATTATGTACGAGTCTTGTATGGAGTGTAAACGTGCGCTTGTGTATTATAGTGAGAGTATGGGAAAGCGTGTGTGTTTTTTTTATAAGGAATGAGAAGACATAATTATGAGCCCTTGAAAGGGAGTCCTCTGGAATGTTTGCCCCCTCAATACCAAACTGCATGCTTCCGGCAAGCCCGGCCGGAGGCATCATATTTTCGGGTTGTCGACTGTCCGTTCGTCCCGCTTTGCCGTTATCTCGATATCTCAATAACCACTTGAGATATGAACTTCAAACTTAATGATAGTATGTATCACCATATAGGAAGACGATCATTCTGGTTAGATTTCGGGGACAGCAGGTCCCCGAAAAAAAAAAATCGCAACTGAACTTTCTCCCTTTTCAGCCCTGTTTTCTATTACTTTTCTCTTTTTTTCCTTCTCTTTTTCACTTCCCTTTCCTTTTACTTCCTTCTCTCCTTCGAGGGGGGTAATGCCCACTCGGCCCCCAGCCCCCCACTCCGGGGTCGGAGGGACCGCATTCGTGTTCCCAAAATCTCCGATAAAGGGGTACTTTTCGCGCCACAAAGTCCGACCCGAGAATTGTAAAAAAGGGGTGTATTTGACTTTTCATATGATGAAGATTAAAATAATAATAACAATATGATGATTATAATACTACTAATAATAATATGATGATGAATATAATAATAATAATTAGCCGGAGACACACTAACGTACGGGGGGGGGCACGGGGCAGAGGGGGATAGGGAGGCAGACTGCACCCCAAATGGCTGACAAGTGACACAAAAAGAGAAAGAGAGGAGAAAAGAGAGGGAGGGAAAGAGATGAAAGAGAGAAAGAGAAAATATTTTTTTGAAGAGGGCTTTATACCAAGTCCAAAGAAAAAATAATAATATTAAAACCTTTCGTGAAATGCGTTTTGCCTCTTTATGTTAAAAAACAATGGAATAGCAATGGAATAGGGGTGGTGTTTTGATGCACAATATCAAGTCTCCAAACAAGAATTCATGAATAAACACATTGGCTTTATGGCCCGTACGTATTGTTTATACCGGCGAGAGAAAAAAATCCCGCGAGTCGGTAAACGCGAAAACCCTTTCTTCTTCTTTTCACCCACTACCCTCGCACGAAAAATTGTATGAACATGAATTTTTATCGACTTAATAAAGAATACACATTTTACAATGACATCGCTCAGCAATGGTTGATGGTCGCTGAAGTTTTCGGTCGCTTGCTTGCCACCCCCTCCCCAACTCCCCCGATCGACTGGATATGCCAGGTACGCCACTACGTAGACATGACCTTAGTTTTGCGAGTCTGTGTTCAGATGTTTTCTTTAACACTAAGTTCTCTTTGTATTTTAAAGCTTTGGGCCATTTGCAAAAATGTTGCTTCCTCACCCCGCGGTACCAATATAAAAAGAAAGACACGACACCACACGTTAGGCTTAAACCCTAAAATATAGAGTCCGCTGGAATTCTAACTTCTAAATCCACAATCAAGTTTTGACCATGCAGGATGGTTATCTGGACTTTATTATTCATTACAATATAGATT
Source organism: Mesocentrotus franciscanus (assembly GCA_037976565.1). Taxonomy (NCBI): domain Eukaryota; kingdom Metazoa; phylum Echinodermata; class Echinoidea; order Camarodonta; family Strongylocentrotidae; genus Mesocentrotus; species Mesocentrotus franciscanus. The sequence continues at coordinate 16,291,863 of CP137686.1, read as the reverse complement.
AAACAGCTGGTTGTTTAGATAATATTGTAAACAACTGATTGCATTTTTAAACAGGTCGTATTATTTTTTTAAACCCTTTTAAATGGTGTTTTTATTGTGTATGATCCATTGCCTTACCGAGTACAATCCTAATTCGACACGAACGCTAAAACACGCTAAAAACGCTAAAAAAAAACTTTATAATTTAGCCGCAGAGGGAGCTAAATAGGTATGGCGAATCTATCGATGTGGAGAAAAATTACCTGCAGGCTTCCTGCAAGAAAAAGACGCGGCCGTCTTTTAGACAAACACAATGCGGCTTTTTGTGGGCAAATCCCGCATCCGGGATTAGTGAATGCAGCCTTCCCGCATGCGTTCTTAGGTTAAAACGCCGCGGCTTCTCGTGCATGGTATTTAATCCAAGGCGCCTAATTATAATTCGCACATAAAATAAGAAAATAGCAATACAAAATAAAAATAAATTTTCTTTCTTTCTTTTCACCTCTCTCTTTCTCTTTCTATTTATCTCTCTAATGTCGCTCTCTATGTATCACTCTTCCACTTTCTGTACTATTTATTATTCACGTTCATACATATACTTCTTTCCTCCTCTCTCTTTCTTCATTCTCTTTCTCTCTCTCTCTTCCTTCCATTTCTCCCCTCCCTCGCTTCCATTTCCCCTACCTCTGTATCTCATCCCCTCTCTGCTATATAGTGTTAAACTAAATATTTGTGGTAAGGTACATGTGTAAACGTCCTATATATGCATGTGTAAAATTGTGTGTTGTTTATGGGGAGGAGGAGGAAAGTGAAAGGGGGTGTGAAAACCTGTTTGTGTGTATATTTTTCATGTGCATGTTCCTTTTAACAATACCCAAGTGCAGGGGCGCCGGAAGTGGGGGGACAAAACGCATTTTCGCCCCCAAAAAAGCCCCACCAAAAAAAAAAAAAAAAGCAGTAAAGGAGTAAAAATGGTTTGTATTTTTTAACCAAAAATAAAATAAAAAATGAATTGAATCACATAAAAATTACATTCCATTCAAAGAAAAGGAGATTAAACAGGAATTAAACTTCTTAAACATTCCTCAGGCTACTATATTTAACAATTAATGGAGGATTTTATAATATTAGCGTTATGCGCATATCGTGGAAATATTGTGAGAGGATGGAAAGCGTGTGTGTTTTTATTATAGGAGTGAAAAGTTATGAGCCCCTGAACACTGGCGTACTGATGGGGGGCAGTTACCCCCCAAATACAATTCAAACGTGGTTAATTTCTTATTCGATACCAGTAATATACAAATGTTGCTAAAATGATATGATTTTCCCGGATTTTTGCTCAACTGCCAGTGTCACAAAATGAAGTATCAAAATATGCTCATCGATCTGAAAGTAATTAACTGCCTAAAACTCCTGAGCTTACGGGGGCTCTGCCCCCTGGACCCCACCAAGGGCCCTAAGGAGGGCCCCTGGATGCTCATCTGACCGTAATTAAATACCTAAAACCCCTGAGCTTCCGGGGGCTCTGCCCTGGACCCCACCAAAGCCCTAAGGATGGCCCCTGGAGGCTCATCTGACCGTAATTAAATGCCTAAAACCCTGAGCTTCATGGGGCGCACGCCACAACGCCTTATCGGGAACTTATGGTATCCTCTAAATGGCAAATAAAGTTGAGTGGGGAACTTATGGTTTCCTCTAATTTGCAAATACAGTTCTTGGTGGTTTTAATTTATATACCGGTATCTATTTACACCCCTAGAATCCCGCGGATTTTCCGCGGGTCCTTCTAGTAAATATAATAATATAGTAGTAGTAGTGCTTATTTTACCTGACCGCTAAGAAAGCATAAATGCTTGTTAGTAAGCAAGCAGAGTACCGACGGCTTAAGGTCCTCTCCGAGAGACTATAAGAACCATATAAAAATGTACATGTATATCAATGAAAGGGTAACGTATGAAAGCGCACAATTGGCCAATTATCAATACTGTTCTAAACTAAGAAATTGTATTATAACAGCGCCTTTTCATACGCGATTGTAAATAAAACTTGGATTAGGATCGTCGCTATAAGCACGTAGGGAGGAAGCGAGTATGTGTTTTCTTGTGAGGGGCAGGGGTGTACTTATCCATAATCATTTATATTCAGTGGAGGAGGGGTGGATGATCAATCCACCCGTCCCGATTCAATAGAGCGTATAATTATGCTTATCTATTTTTACGCCAATGCCCCTCGCACAAAACACACATGCTTACTTCCCCCACACCTCCCCCTCATACACACATGTACCTCACATCACAATGCTCTTAATCCCGATGCTAATCATATTTCGGATTCCATTTGAATTAGTAATTGCATTTGATTATTTCATTGATACATTGTATACAGTTCTGGAGTCTGGTCGAGTAGTGGTATGGAACTGGTATTTGCAAACTCGTCCCTGATACAGTGCCGCAGCAATCATCTCACCAGCTTTGCCGTTCTCTTATCGGCCAAGGTAAGTAATCCCACCCCACTTCTCCATCTTCCCTCTTTCTATCGTCTTATGTCTCACACACTCTCTCTCTTTCTAGCTCATTTTTGATATCTTTTTCTATCCCCTTCTCTCTCTGTCTCCCCGCCCCCTCTCTCTCTTTCCATGTTTCTTACCTCTTTGCAAGGCTGTCGACTCTCGCCCGAATTCCAAATATGAAGTTTCATAATTTTAGTGAGCGAGTGAAACAAATGCGACGCGAGCCAGTACAATCTAGTTTTAATAAAGCAGTTTCACGCGCCTGAAGTCAAGGTTTGTATGGCAATCAGCCAGTTCGTTCGATATATGTTCCGCTGAGACTACGTCTGGCTTCACCGAAATATGTTTTAAAAATCTTCTCAAAGCAGACGGATTTGTCTATCTAGGAAAATACCCCCAACCAGGGGTGGCCAAGCGACTTCCAAAGTTGGGGGCACCAAGAAAAAACGGCACATTCTGGAAAAAAGGGTACCTACCAATGGAAATCTCAAAGCGAAAATATTCAATTTTGTAGACATTGGTATATACCCCTACATTGTGATTACATTATCAGGGATGATTTCAGTATTTGTTTCTCTTTATACACCATAGAAGATATTGCTTAAAGGTACTATGTCCCATTTGCAGGCAAAAAAAAAATGAAAAGGTTAAATTCCAACGGCATTTGAAAGACAATACAAATTTAAAACTTCCCTCAAAATGAAATGGCTTTTAGTGGGAAAATAACGACCGTTACTTGTCGAATCGACTTAAGTGATTAAAATAACCTAAGTAATAGTCTGATTTTCAGACCCTTTTACCGAATGGTCGTACATTTTGTGCTGCACAAAGATTCAATCAGTTTAATTTTGGCCATTACAAGTAGTGGGTTATTGATGTAGACAAATGCTCATGTACCTGTTACAGCTCATTTTATGTATGTTATTACCAAAGAAAAAAAGATGTCAGTCAGTCACTCAATAGTGTCTGGCATTGAAGTCTAGGAGATTAATTGGTTTCCTTGCATAATTTAAATACAAGGACAGTGCTAATGTTTAAATGTCGCAGATAGGACATACATGACATATTCATAATTCTTGCAAGTTCTGCAGAATTTGATGTTGGCTGCAAAAGGGACATAGTATCTTTAAGTACCATACTTTGCAGTTGGATGTGATGGTCTGAAAATTAATTTGCGAGCGAGCGAGGAAAAAGTTAACGATTTGTGAGGTCGCAGTGCGAAAAATTGCATCTCATAAAGAGGACAAAAGCCAATCCTAAAAAGGCCTATGATAAGTGACATAAATATATCATCTATAAATTCGAGCGAGCGTAGCGAGCTATCTTTAGGGGAAATAATTCTTAGTCGCTTGAAATTAAGGGCGTGTTTAATGATGAAGGGAAAAGGGGACGCTTATCAGAAAAGAAAAGGAGCACGTCTCAAAGTACAAAGGGCACTTATGAGAATAGGAAATGGTCATTTGTCGACGGAAAAGGGGCACCCATCAGATCTTAATAGGGGCATTTATCGGAGGTAAAGGGGGCACTTATCTGAAGGAAAAAGGAGTTACTTCTCGTACATGAAAAGGGTCATTTATCAGAGATGAAAAGGGGCATTTATAAGAAGGGTAAGGGGCTCTTTTTTTAAACGGGGGCATTTATTAAAAAGGAAAAGGGCCACATGTGAAAATATAAAGTGCGCTTATCCGAGTTTAAAAGGGGGGTAGTTATTAAGAGTAGAAGGGGCACTTCTCACAAAGGAAAAGGGGCACTTGTCAAAGTAAAAGGGGCACCTCTCAGATTTGAATAGGGCCATTATTAGGGGTGAAGGGGGCATTTATCGAAAGTGAAAAGGGGCACTTCTCGTACCTGAAATGGGGCTCTTCCTAGAGATAAAGAAGGGCACTTATGAGAAGAAAAAATATGGACACTTATTGCAAAGAAAAATGGGAACTTGTCGAAGGAAAAGGGGCACGTGTCAAAATAAAAGGGGCACTTAGCGGAGGTGAAAAGGGGAAGGGCGCTTTAACAAATTAATAGGGGCACTTGTCAAAGTAAAAGGGTTTTTTCCTATGTAAAATGGGTCACTTCTTACAAAGTTAAAGGGGCACTTTCCGGGTACTTGAAAAAGTGGGGGGCATTGTGCCCTGCCCCCGGAGGGCCGCCCTTGCCCCCAACATACCTTTACATTACCTCCTCTAAATAAAATTTTGTCTTACATTTAATATTTCACTTTGATAAAAAATAATTAAGTGATCAAGACACAAGTGGGACAAGATAAACAAATCCACATCTAAGATAGACCATAGTTCCACATTTCAACTGTCGACATATTAGGTCTATAAAATGATCCAACATTAATTCAAACTAGGTTGTCCAGCTGGAAAAAAAAACTTCACTTTAAGATCCACACTCCATTGAAGTTTGAATTTTGTCCAATTTAGGTCTGCAGTTTTAAACGGTCCTGTGTTTAGTCATGGAGACGTGAAATGGTCGAAAATGTAAGCCAGATCTTCCGTGATAGTCAAGGAGCTAATTCCACGTTCTTGCAAAGAAAATACCGAATGTCAAGTGACTGTAGCACAATGTTAACTACCATGGCAACATCACTCAACCGCCAATCAAATCAAGGTTTCCATGGAAGTTACCATTCATGGCAAAGTTATCATCAATGGTTAGTTTTATGCAACGTGGCCCAGGAAATAATCAGCTGTAACGAACAATAGTACGAGAATGTTCATTGCATTTAAATTATGCACCTGTTGGAAAATGTAGTCAATCGCATGCATGTTCGTAGATTCATTGCTTGAAATCTCAAGTAGCAATAGGCCCATTTAAATTTAAAAAAATCAATTAAATAGCAAAGCGAGATTATTTGGGTGACGACTATCTCATGGAATTTCTGTGTTATGATGATAACTACAGTATATAAGACATATTACGCGTAGCCTAATAAAGAGTTACGTATAACATTCTTTGAAAAAAAACCTCTACATTTTTAATTGAATTTCCATAAAATCATTTATCTGTATTTTATCATTGTTGTTCTTCTTGTTGTTATCTTTATTTTCATTATCTTTTATCATTCTTCTTCAAATTATTATTATTTATGTTTATAATTATTATTTATATCACTATTATTATTGATAATAATATTATTATTTCCATTATTGTTATTACCATTATTTGTCATTATCATTGTCATTATTATCATTATTATTATTATCAAAACGTATACAATTGTGATATGTTTTCATCCTTGCAGCCTCCTCAAGGGATACACGCAGTCGTACAGAGTTATCTGTCTAGAGTCATGGGGGCGCTGTCCGTCTTGTCCCTCACGGTGGCCATTTGTATCTACTTTGCCACTGGGTAAGTAGAAACAAGGGCATCGTTTCACGAAACTGTCGTAAGTACAAGATCGCCGAACTCCCGTAGAAACGTTGAAGGGGGAAAAATTTGGGACGGGAATGAGGGAATTTGGGCAAAAGATTAAATTCCTTATTTCGACAGACTCTTTGAGTATGATTATATGGAGAAAGAGAGAGAGAGAGAGGGCCCGGGGAAGGGGATAACCTGAAACCAAAAAAAAAATTGTTTTGTCGATCGGTCTATTCAACCTTATCTAATTATCTAATCTAATTAATTCCCAGTGCCTGTCTTCAACTATTAAAAAAATGCATACCCTTTTTAATGTTAAAAATGATTACCAACTTGTTAAAATAATAATCGAATTGTTATCTGTTTCGTACAGCACCTGGAAGCTTCTAAACATTCAGATCCACATGAACCTGGCCATCTCGACGGCCTTGGGTCAGCTTCTCTTCATGACTATGGCAGAGATGACATGGAATCTGGTGAGTTGTGAGATATTCTTAAGGCGCTATGGTATATAAATATTGACAGCTTTGAGGGGCACGGTTAAAACCTTTGCCTAAGGTGATCTCGAGACTGTACTGTGCCCCCAGACGAAGTCGAGGGCCATAGTGCAGTATCAAGATCACCGAAGAGCTATACTTTACATTATTTGTTACATACACCGCACCCCCGTGTCAATTTTTAAAAAGTGATATTTTAACAAAGTTTGCCTGTCAAAATGCATTTCTTTGAAGAGTCTTGGAAAATTTACCAGTCTTCAAGCATTGGGCGTGTCTTAATGCGCGTATCTATTGTTGACGACAAGCACAACCACTGCGTCATTGCTTTGTAAACGCAAGTAGAACTATGCCCGGTCAATAGTTTTCGCTATATACTGCCAAGCAGTCAGTAGTGCATTTCATGCCTGCAGTGATCAATCAAAGGCCTAAAATATCGACATGCGGTATATAATACTTCCTAAACTTTTCCTAATCATTGGTAAAATTAGTCAAATGAATGGGCAATGTAAGATATACAGATAGTTTTGAAGTATTCAGTTACTTTCAATTCCCCAATCATTTAGAAACTATGTAAATCATGTTGGTTATAAAGTTATAAGACAACGATATGGCCGAGGTGGACAAATATTTTGTATTTTCCCTATCAATAGTATATAACTAAATCATTTGGTTCGTTATGAGAAAAAGGGAATTTCGAAATGCTATAAGTTTCCCCAATCACTGGTAATCCAGTAAGGAAAAAAAAGATGCGTTACTTCATAATGCTCAGTAGTACCGTTTTCACACTTGGTTCAGATAACCCGGGCTATCCTTAGCCCAGGCTGCGTTATTTTTTTTCTGTGGCACAGATTGGTGTTAGGTGCGTGTTGAGCCTATGGGAAAGTTTAGGGTTAGGGTTAGGGTTAAATCAAGACCTCTTTAAAAAAAAAAGCCCCAATCTGTGCCGCAGAAAAAAATGACGCTCCCGGGCTGATTCTTTCACACCTGACAAGTTTGCGCGGCAATTGCGGGGTTAAGGGCCGCTAGCGCGGCAATTGCCTCGATAACCCTACTCGGGAGCAGGGCCAGCTTAGCCCGGGAACTTGCGGAGCTAACTCACTTTCGAAAAAACAGGTGTGAACAGGAAAGATAGCCCGGGAACTTGCAGCGCTAAAAACGCTCTTAGCACCCCCCAAAACCAGGTGTGAAAACGGTATAGGTTTCACCTATCAATGGTATGAAATATAGTTTCAATGGAATTTGGAACCTTATTCGGGTACACAATTGACGTTAAGGTAAACATACTGGCTCATTATTCATTTGTACCAATCTTCCGTGTCTTACAGATAATCTGCAAGACCATTTCCGGCACTCTTAATTACCTCTTGACATCCGCAAATGAGTTTTATTTATTCATCCTAAGAAATATACATGTAGATGAGGGGAAAAAACACAGTTTTTGCATAGCATTCATTTCATTTTACAGGTATCCTAATTTGTTACATATAAATGTTTGCCTCCACTGACTGATCGACATTTAATTATTTCTGTTCTAGATAATTTGCAAGGCCATTGCCGTCACTCTCCATTACCTCTTCACCTCCGCTCTCGCTTGGACGATAATAGAGGGCGTGTTTCTCTATCGTACAACTGCTGTGGGCTTCAAGCCTCTACGTATCGGATGGTTGAGTCTCTTTGCTTGGGGTAGGTATAGCGTATTAAAATAGAAATATTTTGAGCAAACCTAAATAGGACAAATTACACATCTACGGAAAGCTAATGACATGGAGATGATGAATATAAAACTTTCTAGCCGCTTACTTGGATAGGAAAAGAATAACAAGAGATTTTCAAACACCCTTTAAACTACCGCATCAACCCGAAAAAACGGAGAGCGAGTGAAGCCCTTTCTTGTGACGTCAGTATCGCCGGGGAGAGAGCACACACAGAAAACATACACTACAATATTTGAATGTTATTGTGCACAGAAGCATTTGAGTGCAAGCGTTTTAATGTTTATATATTGGTTTTCTGGAAATGGTATCAATATAATATTTTTTTTAGTAACTCCAAATATCTTTCTCTTCTATACTCACAACCAAACCAACAAAACAATTAAAAATATTTAGCAATAAAGAATTAAGAATGCCAAACAGTCATCTCGGCTAGCGCTGAAAGTGAAATCAACGACGAGTCACTGGGCAGCCCGTTGGACATGGCCGACGACAATGACATGTTGCCTACAGTCCATGCCATGTATTTTATTGACATTCATATTTGCCCAAAACTCACCAATTCTCTCTATCATTCGGATCAAGTCTGGTAATCCATCCCCGCTCCACTCACACCACCAGCACCGTCACCCTCTTCCGCCCCGTTCGCCCCCGCCTCGGGTTCTTGCTGGTACGCTTGCGGTAGTGCAGCTGCAGCTCTGCCTCTGTCATGTCTGTGGCCATCATCACTGTCACCGAGTTCATTCTCTATTTCAAATTCTCCTTACTCCCCATCGGAGTGTCACTATCATTACTTGAGGCAGAAGATAAATCCGAACCACTGTCTTCAATCTCGATGTCAAGGTGCAGTTCAGGTTCCGATATTTAGGATAATTTTGTACAAGATTGAAAGTCGTGATTGAGAGTGTTGCATTGCTCCCGATACTGACGTCATCATTTTGGCAGTATTTTGGAGGGTTGATAGGGGGCGAAAGTGTGGGTAGCAAAATCATCATTTTTATTAGAGGACCATTCTATTTCATTTCATCGTCGTAATAGGGAATTTCGATATTTGGGTCTACCATAATCTCAATTTTCATATGATACCAAAAACAATCCAGTTAAAAATCAATATATTTCTACTTTTAAAACAAGGCCAGATAGTATCCATGAGGATTTCTTTTCTTCACAGAGTCCCTTGTCATAAAGAAAAAGTAAACGTTAGCAAATCTCATTTTGCTAGAACTGGATTTACAGATTCTGGTGTCTGTTACAGTTACTTAAATCGATTTTTTTTATTTATTAATCCTGCTATAATCGCTGATTCGAATCGTGATTTTATAAAAGGAATGAATTAAATGTGTCTATTTCTCTTCGATCTCCATTCTCTCTTCTTCTCTCTCTCTCTCTCTCTCTCTTACCTTTTCTCTCTCCATCTCTCGAAAACAATATCATACCCAACAATATTTCGTACAATTTTGAAAGGTATTTGTTTATTGCTTGCCCAACCTTAAATCCTGCCATTCTGCCTAGTATTAAGGTACTCTGATATACACTTAATAGACAATTTGCTTCGGGCTTCATTTCGTCAAAGAAATAGGGCAAGGGTTAGGATTAGGGTTGCAGTTGGGTCTTAGGTTAGGTTTAGGATTATGCTTAAGCCTAGGTATAGTAATTGACCAAGGATTGAAGTTAAGGATTCGGTTAGGGTTGGATTTTCACCCCAAAGCAGTTGTTGACGGAGCATGGGTTGTATAACCACATTTACCATAATTTATGCTTAAAGGTATTACAAAGTTTTGGTATGGGGTCATGAATTTGGTTCAAATGAACATATTGGAAGCATATGCGATTTTACAATATTCAATGATCGTTGTCGTGGTTGAAATCGATTCTAAAGTGATGAAATAGTAAATAATAAACTCTGTATGTTGTATAGCGCCCTCTCAAGACTGATATTCCTTTAGCTCTAAAACAATGTTTCTTGATTACAATCGACCGATTTGCTATTCCCGTTTGGAAATTATATATCTGAACTGCATATTCTGAGATATTCATGGTCGCAGCTACCATAGAATGGCCTTTGGCGCTATTTGAAATTTACCGGGAGCACTGGTAAATTTTGATTATTCAATTTGCTCGAAAGCAAAAGGGTTTTAGGGGCTAAAGTTTTTAGTGCTCATAATACATCCACAGGGGCATCCAAATTTTCAAAAATTGAAAAAATTACTATCCATCCAATTTCAAAATTTACCCAAACTTTGCATTACCTTTAACAATTTCACCTGGATTGTTTGGTTTATTAGAAATGAGTTATTTGGCTATCATCCCAAATTATTAAATAACATTTATAATATTTATATACCGCAAGATTCTAAGCCTCTGATTTCAACCAAACATTTTTCTTATTTTTCATGCGTGAAATTTCCTTAGACTTTACAAATAAATACACTTTGGCAAGCATGTTTTGGTAAAACATCTCTCTCTGAGAATTAACATAGGGGATGCGGTATATACCTGCAAAACAAATAGTGACTGCTTATTTTTCTGGTGACAGTTAAAGACTGAACTATGTGCCCTCTACTTCCTCTCCTGTCACAGTTGGCTACAGTTCGAGATCTCCTTGGGCAACAGTTTTAACCGTGCCCCTCAAACTAGCCAATATTTGTATAATATGACTCGTAAGGCGAATCATTTGAAATAAAATGCTCAAGGCGCGTGACAGTTGTCCAGACACCTTTCTCGAACTTGTACCATGTGTACTTGGCGATAAGCAAACTGTCAGCTAGATTCAGTCTCCCAGTACACGTATGAGGTGTCTGGACTTTAGGACGTTCCGCAGTTTGTTTGTTTTACCTGACTGCTAAGAATGCATGTGTATGCTTGTAAATAAGCAACCAAGGGACCCCGGCTTTAAGTCCTCTCTGAGGGACTTGGTAATGAGGATAATTGCGTAACCGAAGGGCACTAGCGCATCGACTTGGTTTCGAACCAGGGACCTCCCGATGACGAGACCACTGCTCTACCACTGAGCCATCGCACCTCATTGTAATCATGGTAAAGTTCGTGCGCACCTTAGCTGCGCAGGGCCAGCTTATCATGTATTTACTATGCACAATACCAGGAACTCCAGGCATCGTGCACAGTGAATACATTACAAACTGGCCCTGCGCAGCTCAGGTGCGCACGAACATTACTGCGGGACGTCCTTACATACCTAAACTGTCACTCAGGTGAATAATATTTTGACGCGTCCTGAAACTCTTTTCTAATAATCTAATAAACACAAAATTGACGCTGATTTTCATAATCGTGATGTATTTTACCTTTAGGAGGCTCGCTAGTTGTTGTTGGAGTTTCTTTCGGTGTCCTGTATGATGGCTATGGATCTACTAAATTGTAAGTTTTACTTGTAAAACATTCGAAAATTGTGTCGCGTTGTTCTTTTAGCTTTCGCTTACATTGTTTGATTTTTGGTTTCTCTTCATTCTTAAGATTTACTCCGATGAGTGCAAGAACAAATGCTTTAGAATGTTTCTTTCCGTTGCTATTCTTTGTTTAATAATGATCTTGTAGGACGGCATTTAGGTGCCGTTGAAGGAGACAAAGGAGAGAGAGAGAGAGAGAGAGAGACACACACACACAAAGATATATAACTAGAGAGAGAGAGAGAGAGAGGGGGGCAGAAAGAGAGAGAGAGAGAGAAAGGAAATACCACATTTTGTTGAATAATTATGGTGAAAACCCTCCCCTTCTTTATCAGCATGAACATTATTTTCATTTGCCCGGGAATCCTTCATCCAATAATGGCGACCACCACATTTAATCTAAGGTATTTTATTCCGTCAATGGCACTAAATAGATTTATTAATACAAGGAATGCGCTGAAGGCATAACAAAAACTGTATTCAATTATTTGTACGTTTACAGTTGCTGGCTTCGTCACAATGACTACACCATCTACGTATTTGTCGGATGTGTTTTCGCAGTGCTCTTGGTATGTATAGAAACAAATCCTTCATTAAATAAAACAAAATGGCGATTTGATTCATTTTCATAGTGAATCATTCAGCCTTGGATATGAAGCATGTATTTCCAGTCTGTTCCACCCCCCTCCCTAATAGTAGTAGTTCGTGTTTGCCCTTACGTACATGACAGAAACATCATATTTTCCATGTGAAGATGAAAGTTCCATTGTGTCTGTTTCGTCAAAATACGAATTGCTCAATGTAGTTGTTTGGGTACAATATCAAAGGGATGTGTCTGTCTTACGCCCTCCCACCTTTTCCTACCCGACAGTATCGATGCCGAAATGCTCAATATTTTTCACAAACTAGTCATGGTTTATCAAAGAAGTGAGTTTGTTCTTTGTTCCTAAATTCTCTCAATTCTTGTATCTTCAATTTGTTCATAATTAGCTTGGGAAAAATCCTATACAGCCTACTATTTAAAGATACTTAATTTCCTTGTAAAGTATATGTAATGAATGTCAATACTTCTTTTAATTTTTGAAAATATTCTTTTTTTATTTTTTGCAGTTTAACTCGACAATCCTGTTCTTTGTGATGAAGTCCTTCATGGCACTCAAGGCCAACGCGAAGAAAGACGAGTTAGACAAAATTAAGTAAGTCATCAAACACAATTACACTTTTGAGCCTAATGTTCATTGTATCAAAGGCATGGTGTTCTACTGACACATACTACTTCAGATTTACGTATACTGCGATCTGCTACTCACAATGTCTCAAAGTGTGTCGATAGCCATGTCCCGCAATGCATTACCAACTAATTAGTAGCGCGCCTGATGAAGACTGGGTACAGGCATCGGAAATCGTTCTATATACGCAATTGAGAATACATTACAGCAGTGGTATCGATGTCGGTAAATTACCGTTTTCTGGTCTCGATTAGCTCTATGAGAACCCTTTTTACACCAATATAGATTAATCTTGCACTGGAAACACAAGGGGGCACAGGGAGAGTATATGTGTGGTATATATATAGAATTAATTAGACGGGACAATGGTAACGACCTTCCCTATATCCCCCATCATTCTATTGTCATAGTCGCTAGACCGGTGCCCCCATTTAGGGATAGCGACCTAAGAAACGGAAATGCTGCACCCACTGACTGCTGTTTTTGTGTTTAATTAGGGCATTGGCTCGTGCACTGCTGATTCTACTTCCGATCCTTGGTCTGACATGGTTCTCGGGGGCCGTCACGAGCATCACCACATCTGATGACGTCATCTTCTTTCAGTATCTATTCACCATCGCATTCGGTCTGCAGGTATGTTGCCATTCAATATACTAACTGTTTCAAATCATTGTTGATCATTGCGCACATCAACACTGAAACTGAATTAATCATTACATAGGTGGCTATTGCGGAAGTCGTGATAGATAACTGGCAAAGAAGTTCAAACGTCTATGCGATGGAACAATAACCTCTCAGTGAGGTGAACAAAGATACAATGTACCACCATGCCAACCTTAGGCCTATCCGTAAATACTATGTAAGGGGTGGGCTGGGGAGGAGGAGGGCAAAGGGGCACATTAATTTTAAGCCCTCCCGAGATCCTTTAATATTTGTGCCAAAACTTAATGGCTAAAAAAGATGTTGTTTTAAAAGCCGACAGTCGTCAAAATTGTACATACTGTTCTACTTACATCTGGATTTCTAGAGAGGTATGGTAACCAATAATCTTTTTACTTAATAATGCAATCCTCCAGGAGGTGATCAATTCTCCCGATATATTAATTTAATTCAAGGTCATGATTCTCAATCAAATGTGAGAAAACTTGTAATCAGTCCAGTCGATTGCGCCAGCGTCTGATATAAAACATATGATTCAATATGTGAGATTTGATTACATCAGATACCAATCCTCTTACTTGGCAATGGTGAGGATGAAATTATTTGATTATCATTGTTAATCGCGGTACATAGAAATCATGACAAGAAGCATTGTCACGGTGTCTAGAATGATGAATTGATTGCTTTTCTTGGAACATTCTTTTCATATTCTGTTCTTGTTCTCTCTACGTCTTTCCTTCATTTTTAGGGGTCTGCATTCTCATTTTCACTGCCTCCAAGTGCCAGCTGTAAGTTGTTTTTATTTTTATTACGATCATCATTATTTATTTATAAGTAGTATAATCATATTTCTTTGTGTCGGTCTGAATATATAAAGATCGTAATTAACTTAAATTGGTTGCCAATAAAGCATAGAAATGCATTCAAAATACGTTTGCTTTTTTACAAAGCATCGAATGGTCAAGCCCATTTGTTTGCATTATTATCTTTTAAATCACATCCATAATTATGCACGTAACTTGCGAAGTACACAAGACAAACTGCTTTCATAAAGCTACCTCACACTGAAAAAAGTAACTCTTGGAGTTGCGCTTTCAGTTGTGCTGCTCTAAAGCTTCGGGATAACCTACCACTAGACTTAAGAAAAGCCTCATCTGTTGCTGTCTTCAAAGTTTTGTTAAAGACGCACTTCTGTTAAGGAGCTTTTGAATAGTTTTCATTTCTTATTGTGTGTCTGTAAAGTAGCACGGTTGTGTGTTTTGCTTTCATCACAGCGCAGCAAAGTATGTTTATATAGTAGCTGCGCTAGATAAATTACTCTGATTATCATTATTATTATTAAAACATGGAATAAAGGAGGGATTAATGTAAATTGTCTTTTCCACCCTTTTGATATATATTTAACATGTCGATTTCGTAAACCATATCTCAATTGTAGCGATTGGTTTTGACCGTAAGCTACACCCTTTTCGTGAAGAATTTTGACAAACTTGATTGACAGTTGAGTTTTATTGACCTGATTTCAACCAAACATTCCTCTTATTCTTCATGTGCTTTCAGATAAAAGCGACTTTGAAAAATCGATTCCATCGACGAGTTCAAGACAGCTCATGGGTGTCGAAATCTGGAGCTCCAAGATCTACAGCTACTTCATCGTTTTGAACACCAGATAAGCATTAGCACGCTTTGCAAAAATCATGGTGTTAAATCTAACACCACATCGGTATCTTTACATGGCCACAACATATTAGGGTCAGAGGAAAACCAGTATCGAATTACACTCATTTCATTTTTAAGGTGTCTTCGTCTAGTGGATACATCACCGAATTGTGAATCACGTGGTTCCCGGTTCGAGTTCCGCCGCGGCCCTAATGACCTTTGGCAAGACATTTATCTACATTTGCGACTCTCCATCCAGTTGTAGTAAATTGGCACCTTGTTGGAAGTTATTCCTTGAATGTTAACATCCCTTGAGGGTAGCGGGGCTGAATCCTTGGTAATAATAGTACTTTGCGGACGCCTTGAGCATTCACTGGGAAGGATATATGTGCCTAATATAATTGTAGCTAGTGTTATCATTATTGAATTATTATTCAATCATTTCTGTTTCCACGTGGATTTTATTTTGTTTCCAAACACATTTTTGTATTGTGACAACGGAATAACACCAGTTTAATTATATCCTCTTGACAATGGTGTTGTATTAACACGTACCTGATTTTGCCAGGAAACTGAGGTGGTGTAAAATTGACAACACACTGGTGTTTGCAATCTGGATATCGTCCACATCTTACTGCGGTACATTACGGTTTAGATTGCCAGGACGGATGATACAACGAAATCAGTTTCACGCTAATCTGCTCTAGGCTGAATATAGGAAACATCGTAGGGAACAAGTTAATTAAAGGCTAATAGTCGTGGGATTTCGTGGGAAATTTGACCCCATTCGGGTGTATACCCAATAACAGGTGTAGTTAATCACCAGGAGTGGACTTCACTTTTAGGAGCGACAGGTCTTTTGTAATGCACTGTGCCCTACCCTACCACCAAAAGGAATTCTCATCATAATATTAAATTTCACTCACCTTCAAAATATAAAGACAAGTTGGAGTATTTTGTGATGGGACCATGGGTTCGCTGCTTGACAGACCTGAGAACATACTGAGACACACATTAATTGGTAATTCAACCAAATCTGGTGGCGGCAAATAATGATGCAATACACATCCACACTCACTACTACGTGGCTTTAAAAGAGCAAAGAGAAGAAAGATATACAGAAAGCAAGAGGAAATTACTGGAATGAAAATAAATGTTTACTTGCCTTATAGATTTACCTTGAAAAAACACGCAAAATCTATATTATTGTAACATATACTGCCTGAATGGATTTACCTTTAAACATGTCAGAAGAAAAAGTACATATCGATTAAATACATGTAGATATTATACACACATATTCATGAAGTCACAGATTAATTAAAGATCAAGCATAGCGTTGTCAGGATCTTGACTTTGATGAAAAACATACCTTTCCAGGGGGTGTTTCACAAAGACTAAGATGGACTTTAAGTGCCACTGGTTGCCCTTCACCATTGGTCTCTCAATTACGATCTTTAAATAATATTCTTTCCTTCAATGACGAATTATCGAAAAATGTAAATTATGTAGATTTGTGACGATGATTTGTACGTCTTTTGAGTGACCAATGCCAGTAAACGGTGAGAGCAAATAGTGGCATTGATGGTCCGCGATAGTTAAGTCCAACTTTAAGTCGATCTTAGTCTTTGTGAAACACCCCCTGGTTCTATAATGTAGTTGGTCTATGACAAGAAATATTATTAAGTTTCCTCAATTGATACTGAAAAGTGAGATGCAATAAGGTAGTAGGTCGGAGGAGTCTGCTCCCCCATAAGTATATGGCGCATGAAACATCGTGAGACCTTTCCTTTAAGACCCTGTCCGAAGTGAAAAATTAAATAGATGAATTATATATCAAAGGAAAGCTGACAAGCCATAGTCTACAACAATACCAATTATATGCTACGTTAGTGCCTGTCAGACGAGTAACAGCTCTCTGAAAACTTGAAATCTAAAGCTGTGAAAATCGGGTTGTTGACCTAAAAACTAGCTATCGAATTGATGACATCACCGTATGTGGAGTACGCATATTCACAATGACTTTGCATTTATTAAGCACGGCTCATCGCCTCAGCTATATGGGCGAGCATATACCGTGTCGTCACAATAACTGCGGCAAATTTGACCCCCGTTGACCTGTAATTTGGAGAGGTGCGGAAAAAAGAGTTTTAATTCGCTTTTGTGCAATACTGAAAGGGAAAATATTTTGAATTCCTTTATATTTGTATTCTATGTTCATTCAGCTTTCCATTGATAAAAAGTTGTATTTTCATCGGATAGGGTCTTTAAAGATCACTACTTGACAACGCTTTGGCGTTGAGGATTTCTGTATTATAGCCTACTTTTGTAATATGTCTAGGCGCAATTCCATATACTTGGAAGACATTCAATGTCGCTCATTTTGTTACCAAATGCCTTTCAATTCAGTGTATTTTACCGACATCGCTACCACTGCTGTAATGGATTTTCATTCGCGCAATCTTTCGGTGAAGGCATACATAGAGCTATTTCCGGTCCCTGCACTCAAGCATCATGACGCGCGCGTCATCAGTTGGTGATGCACTGTGGGACATGGCTGTCAACACATCGGGACAATGTGAGCAGCAGATGGCGATGTACTTAAATCTGAAGAAGTGACAGTAAAATACTCTGCCTTTAACATTACATATTTCCCCCCTTTTTTCTTACACATGACTGAATTTCTGTCTGTACATATAACATTGGTAATGAAATAACTTACCACCAGTTTTAAGACTTTGTTTTGATATGCCATAACAGAAAATAAAATAAATTTACAATATTGCAACGTGTGTTCTTTTCTTGCAAATTTATATAAATAAATATTTACAATATTCTAGAATAATAGGATCTATATGACTAATGCCGTAGTACTTATAGTGTTCGGGTAAAAGTTATTACAGTAAAAAAAATAATCAGTGTCACGATTTGCCTTACGTATTTTAAAATAAGTCTAATCTTATATAAAGTGCAATATGGAAAAATACAACAAATATAATGTTAGTGTTTTGAATATTCATCTGGTAATGAATTATGTACTACTATATATATTTTTCAAAAAAACTATTTTTAATGACATTATTGAGCATTTTCATTGTTAAATGCAAAGGATGGAATGTTTTGCATAATTGTAATTGGTTTATTTACATATTTCCCGTATCGGATGTCTATCTATTGTACATAATCATATTTGAATGCGATTGCAGAATGGCAATCCTTTGAGTTATTTGTGCAATATTGTATTATAAGCTATGCAGACATTAAATGCTTTCTATACGTCTGACTGGAAATAAAATATTTATAATAGCTTTGCCGTGATGCGTTTTACCATTAGTTTACCATGAGTGACACAATCATATATATCTCAATTAAGAGTATAATAGAACGGAAAGATGCTGAAAAGTGTCATAATTATGCTTATTTCACTGTACAATGACAAAACAGCAGCTCTTTAAAGTAATATATGCAGGGTAATTTGCGTTAATTCTTTCTTGCATCATTTGCTTTTGTGATTTTAAGATACATGTCGCATACAGATGGAAATTATTTAATTAGAAGCAATAACACAGAGTTATCATGAACAATTTATTTCCCACATCTCCTACATGTTTTAAAAAGGAGTTGGCATATATGTATAAACACGGTGGCCCATAAAAAACGGACTTGCATACTTTCAATTATGTGGGGCAAATTTCTCTGATACTAGGAGATGGGGAGTCTTCATAAAAGAGTATGATACCCAATTCAAGTCGTTAAATACAGATTTGCAATTAAACGAATTCTTTAAGACGCTTTTTTATTGATACTGAACTTATTTGAAGTCTTACATTGCGTCAGAAAATGCTCTCTAAAACAAAAACCTTTTGTAATTTCGTGAATTTTGGTATATTTCATGTGAACAGATTCTCTGCAAGTACCAGTAATTTTGACCCACATTATTCGAAAAATTATTTAAAAATGGGTCATGGAAAGTCACAGAAAGTCATTGATTTAAAAAAATATATATGTTGTAACTCTGAAGCTCATTAATATAAATTGGGGAAAGTAAATAAAACCTCTTGAAAACAGAACTTTCGTATTCGTATTGTGTTGGTCTACTATTCCCTGTACATTGATATTTTACTGAACGCCATTTTTAATAATGATAATCTAATATAAGTTACAAAACGTGAACAATAGCATAACCAAACATCTTACGGAATGTGCTGAAACAGCAGACTCTCACTGAAAGCTCCAGTGAGTCAATCAAGTTTTTCACTGTATCAGAATGACGGAATGATTAGAAAACAGGCAATACAAAAGAACAAACTAATACCAACAGAAATATAAGCAATAACAAAATTACGTCACATCAAGGAGGTACCATTGTACACGTATTTTACAGTTAAAAGTTTGAAGTTCTTTATCTGAAATAGTTTCTACAATATGGGCAGGGAGCGCGTTCCATAGACGGACAGCAGGTGGAATGAAACCTCTGTCTAGTGTACATGTTTTAAGAACAGGCAAACAGAGGTCATGGGAAGGCATAGCTACTCAAGAGGGTGACTCTGCGCCTTTCGTATTGTAGAAGCACTGTAATTAAATGTATTTCTTTTACTTCTAAAATACGAATATAGGAGATTCAGCTTTCAAGTTGATGTGGAGAACAAAAGACTAAGACGGAAATATAAGGCTATGTCTGGGGGGCACATCACGTTTACAAATTGATTTGATATAATTCCTCTGCGGTCAATTATTTCCATTAATAGTGAGACTATTGCTTTCGTGTATTAATTATACAAATCTTATGGTCCTCCACAAACGACAACATTTCCACCTCGACTTCTCTCTTTCTCTCAAACACACGCTCATATACTCCCGCCCACACACTCCGCACACGAAAATAAATACACCTACATGCATAAACACCATTTTATCTTTCTGTCCTCATTTGCCCCCACTCTCTCCATGTGATTGAAAAAAAGAGAAATATTTGAATGACATTGAAATGCTTACGAATGGCAGTAGATGTAGATGTGCTTTCCTTTTTATGGAGCCCAAATATACACTCGCTTGAGACTTTACAGTATACATTCATATCAACATTAACAAAGTTTCTCTACTAAACTCATTAGTATACCTAACCCTAAACCTAACCCTATCCTAAAACCCACTCGCGGCCCTGTCAAAGGAGAGGTTAAAAAGAGACCTATCTGAACGAAATACGTGTAAAAAACTTTCAAATTCAAATCAACTTCAAGAAATCAAGGTACAGTATCTTACAAGCCATTTGTTTCTACTTAGTTTGTTGACAGCTTAAATGAAACTTTGGAAAGTTGTGTTGACTATGTCATATTATTATAGCGCACCAAAAATGTCGTTAACCTCGTCAAACCTGTGATACTACTGTTTACAAACACTTAGTTATATAGGGATTTGCGACTTAATCAGTACATAAATCCGCACAATACTTCTGTAATGTAATACAGAACTGTTTTCTTTCTTTCTCTCTCTCTATCTCACTTTTCTTCTCTCTCTCTCTCTCTTACTCTCATTTAGGAAGTGGTTTATTCACATAACAAGAAAAGCACAAGGTGAAGCCTTAAAAAGTCAGTATGTTTTTTTTCCCCAAATAGCTGACATTTTCAGGTAGTTCAATATTTTTTCATTCCCATTTCTTAAATCTATATCTCTTTTCATTACAAAGGGAAATTTTAAATTACCACTGCTTTCTTTTCAAGATAAACTGATTAGGGTATGTGAACTAATAAATCAAAGACACTTTTCATCAAAGAAATTCTTTCTTTATCGACATTACGTCAAGAAATGATGAGGAGAAATTTATTATTAGTAGGAGGACGTGATGAATTTCTAGACATGTATGGATATTACTACAAGAGACATGCCCTTACGAATCCCACACGAATCCAGAAATATCTGCCTCACGCCGAATTAATAGTGTACTTATTTTGCATGAGCTTAAACATGATGAAAAAATGATGAAAAATGACAAAATGTAAAATAATAAGATCAGTTTCAATTGAACATGAATAACAATATTTTGTACAGGTGAACTATCTACAGGTGTTGCGGTCTTGTAAAGAAGTCACCGGAGTGAGTACGGGTTCAAAGCCCTGCGCCAACACTAAAGTCTTTTCATGCCTCTGGCCAGAAATTAATCTACACTTGCCACGTTTGCTCAAGGAGAGATTGATTGACATGCTAGAGCGCCATAATGGCAGCCATGTTCAAACCGGGGTAATAATAATTGTAGAGTGAAAGCCATGATTGACAGATATAACCGCTATACAAGAACCCATTATTGTTATTATTATTATTATTATCATAATTTTGATTATTATTATTATTATCATTATTATTATTATCATTATCATTAGGCCTATCATTATTGAATTCAAAACAAATTGTTGGTGTACTTATTCTTACATGTTATATCAGGCGTTTGTCAGGTTCAATAATTTAGTGAAAGAGAGCTTTTCATCTTGGTGGTTAAAAACCTAGGTATTGATGATACTTTTACGAATACGTTACTTTTACGAATCATTGTATTTCTATAGTCAGAATGCAATAATATTTAGATAAGGCAAAGTCATAGGTCTACCTAGCAACAACTAATGATTGCTGTTCGCATTGTAACTACTGAGATACAATGATTCGTAGCAGGTAAATGGAATAATTCATATCGAGGCACGTAACGAAGTATACATTAAATTCGGGTACATTAAGAAAACAGACTATTGGTTGTTGATTGATCATGATACTTTTGCGCATACGTTTCTGTTACAAATTATTGTATTTCTATAGTCAGAATGCAATCATATTTAGGTCATTTTGCGTTCTCTTCTTCTTCTTCCACTTCTTTTTCGTCTTCCTCTTCTTCTTCTTCCTTCCCTTACCTACTTATCATTATTATATTATTTTCTCTACTCTTTATTCTATTTTTATTTTCTTCTCAAATTCACTCTCCTTGTACGTCTAATACTATACTACTCCGTTTTCGCCTCCTATATTACCTTTTAAAGTCAGACCTACTATAATGTGTTACTCAGTACGGGAGCCTATTCACATATACAAGCTATGCTTTTTATTTTGGCTCCCCACATTTTACATTGTTTTACCTTACCTGTTAATATCTATACATTTCGAAACTTCGTACCTATTTTCCGTACATTATACTTGATTTAATTTGTGTGTGTGTGTGTGTGTAATCTACACTTATATGCTTGTATAAAAAAAAAATTAAATTGTTTTTTGATGTTAATGTGGAACAAATAAACTTCAATTAAGATACAATGATTTGTAACAGGTGAATGGAATAATTCATATCGGACACTTCACGTATAAGTATACATTGAATTTGGTTACATTAAGAAAACAGACTATTGGTTGTTGAATGATCATGTTAATTGGCTTTATTTGCCAGGTATAAGTTCATTTATACACCACATATGAAGATTCTAGGCTTCTGTTTGGTCAAAACTGCAGGCATGAAATTTGCTACTGCCTGCTGAGCAGTATAGCGAAAAATATTGACCAGGCATAGTTACATGCGGCGTACGATGCAAGGGCACAATGGATGCACGTGAAGTTAAAAATAGACACACCCAGTGTGAACCTTCCGATGCCCTTCGAAAGATAAATGTCCTTCGGATATCTAAATAAATACATTTCGATAGTTATATCTGTTTTAATATCTCTTTTCGACAATTATCTAAAAGGAGACATGTGGTGCTTGTTTTCGGGTCACGGTTAAAACTATAGCTCCTCGGAGATCTCGAGACGACACTATGCCCCTCGACTTCGTGGCGGGTCACAGCACTGTTTCGAGATCACCTTGGGCAATATTTTTAACCGTGTTCTTCAAAGCAGTAAATATTAGTATATCATGGAGTGTATAAAAGAGAGAGAGAGAGAGAGAGATAGCGGGGATGGGGGAGGGGGAGAAGGATAAACCATGAAAGCTGATTATTAGATTATTTCTAAAGGGATCCTAGGCTGTGAAAATAATTTTAAAAAATATAAAGGTTCCCGCCCGGACAAATCTCTTGTACACACTGTTCTACTTGGAATTCTGTGTTATTTTGAGAGGTTTTTAATCACGGATAGACCTGGTGTTTTTGTATAAGTTTGGAGAAGAAAATAAACATTCTCCAGATATTAGCAAATGAGAGAATCCGGCGGAACATGAGTACATTATCTTATCTGTCATGCTTAAATCTTACAAAATTCAAATCAAATGTATATACTCGCCAATAGTCTGTTTCATATTTATTAATATCATTACAATTTCTTGTTACTCGTTATGGTACTCTAACATAATTGAGTATTCTATATTCGCAATCATTCACTCTTTTAAAACTATTTACTTGGCATTGTTGTATTTGTATTTTGAACGCTTTTATTTTTACATATTATATTGCATTATTTTATGTATGTTTTAGGGGCCCCATGGGAATCCAACTGATGTTGAATAGGCTACCCCGTATCAATAAATTTTATTGAAAAAATATTCTTGAAGGTTGACTTGAGGACGCCCGTTCGCTGCCTCCCGACTCTTGTTCCGCAAAGGACGTACCGACCACGGCTGTTTGATGTTGGATCTCACGTGGACGCTCGATTGCGATCTTATTCAGCTTTCGAAACCTGACAATAATGGCGACGAAAGAGAATGTAATAATACTCATTGGTATGAAATACTCCCAGAAAAACAAGGCTACAAGAATCTGACTGTTCTTCTGGTAGAAATTACACTCGCCATTCTGCATTACCCCATACTGCGTTGACACTGTTACAATCTAAAGAACCGGGGCTTGAAACGCTAATAATAATCACAATGATAATACTAATAATGATAATAATGGTAATAATGATAATAATGATAATAATGATAATTATAATAATAATAATGATAATGATAAAATTATGATAATTATAATAGTAATAATAATAATGATAATAATGATGACAAAAACAATGTCTATAACCGCTTTGGAGAAATATAATTACTCCGGTCATCGGATTCAGGCCTGCCCACATACAATGTATGCACATTCCAGCCAGTCGCCATTTTACAGACGCTCACAATGCTGAGCAACTTCCTAACCCATTTAACACCTGTGTGGAGAGAAGTAATGTGGAAAAAATACCTAGTAAGGACACATCTAGTTTCAACTTGATAATGATATAATTCAAGAGCGGTATTGAATCATAATACATTTTAAAGGTAGCGCACTCCAAGTTAAAGTGAGAGGAGCAAAAAAAGGGTGAAAAGCACTAACAACTTTCTAATATTCCATTACCCAGGTAGTATGATCATTGTCTGCCTGCGTCGATGACAAGGTGATGGTTCGCTTCCGACCTCGACAATCCGATTTTTCTAATTATCTGTTGCTGAAACTTCACGTAATTAATGTAATTAATCTATAGCCGTAACAACTCGGGTGGAATATCAAGCATGAATAATACATTGCTAATGCATTAACTTGGGTAAGGAACAATGATGAACATGCATGGTTATAATAAAATTTAAAGAGTAGACAACGATTTAAAAGGGTTTATTGACAGGCTGACAAAATGTAGGTCAAGAGGTTGTTTACATTTTTGAGGGAAATTCACGCTAGGAAATGTAATACTTTGTATTACATTGGAAGGAAATGTACAAGCGTATGTACGCTTATCAAGCAAGCGCGGAAAATACCGCCAGCAAATTAAAAATAGCACGAAGGGGCTTTCATTCTAGTTATGGCTTTCATTTTGAATGGACAAGAAGAAAAATTTACGGAGTCTAAAACATTATTAGAGGAGTCTAAAACATTATTAGAGGATTTGGATTAATACTAACGTTAGCACTGCACTGGAATAATTAGTTGGATATATAACGCTGAATTATTTCTTCTCGTGAGCGACCAGCGGGATTATACTCGGGTTTTGGGCTGGCCTTTGTCGTTGGGCCTGATTAGAAAGGAGAGTCCATATCATTATCAACTTGAACTGTTAGGGTTAGTGGCCTTGTTCGCATCTCTACTGGCGGGAGTACGTTGGCGATCATGCCAAAAGCGAAGAAGAAATCCGTGGCCGGGAGGAAGAGGGGTGGTGAGACGGCGCCCAGGGCAACGTTACCTCCAAGTCAGGCGGAGAATCCGAGAGCGGATGCAGCGTTACCCCAAGTCAGGCGAGGAAAAGTCCGAGGGCAAGGGCGAAGGCAACGTCAACGCCTGTCGGAGTGGGCCCCAGCGGCGCCGACGATCAGGGCGTGCTTTCGGAAACATCGGCAAAATTGAATTCGCCAGCGGAAACATCAGAACAATAATTTTTAAACGTCATATCTGGAGAAAGGCAAGTTTGTTGGGCTTGTATATTTTTACCTACCGAAACGAAGTAGTCATTGAATTCGTTCAAAATTTGTTTATGGTCATAGATAATTTCATCATTGATAAATAACTGTGGAATATTATTGCAGACTTTCTTCTTAGTAGGGAAGAACTGCTGCATAGATGAAAGAAGAGTATTGTTATTACAGCTGTTTCAATACAATTTCCAATATATTCACGTTTTGCTTTCCTAATAACAGCAGTGACTTTATTTCTTAAGGATTTGTAAATGCGCCAGTCAGCGTCATCTTTTGACTTTTTGGCAGTCTGTTTAGCAGCATTTTCTCTTCAATCAAATCTAAGATGGTTTGGTTAATCCATTTTGATGTTTTATTCTTGATCCTCATTCTTTTTATGGGTGCTATATCATCCAATATATAATTCAATTTACTTTCAAATGCTCCATACGCCATTTGGGGACAAACATATTCTTGTATACAATCAAAATTAATACGTTCAATATTATTTTGCACTATGTTGGGTTTCAGTTTCTTTATATTCCTCATCATTCTATATTTATGCATTACATTACACTTAGGAAGTTTCCCCGTTACACAATATACCATATAGTGGTCACTCAGAGTTACATACAATACTCCACTTGACTGAATTTGCTGGGAATGGTTCGTCACAATCAAATCAATTAATGAACTTGAGTTATTTGTTACACGAGTTGCTTCCATTATAAGTTGCTCACATCTATTATTATGAAACATTAACGCATTTTCTTTGGAATACAAAATGCTGCCCAGTCCTCTTTTCTTATTTTGTCCACAGAACAAATATGGATGGTAGGCGACTCTATCGTTTTCTGGGCCCATCGCAGGGCGGAGCGGACTGGCTGCGCCGATATGGGTTTGGGGACGGTCATCCATTGGGCTGGAAAGCGGGGCCTTCGCTTGGGCCAAACAAACGCATGGCTAGAGTCGATTACCAGTGGCCTGACGAAGCCGACCGTTTTAGTGTTACACGTGGGCACGAATGACATAGAGGGATGTTCGAAGAGGGATGTTCGAAGAGGGCGATGGCGAATGCGGTGAACAGATTAATCACATCGAACACTGAGACGACAATAATATGGTCTGACATCCTAGAACGGGTAGAATATAAATGCTGTAGTCCGGAAGAGCAGGGAAAATTAGACGATAGAAGGAGGGCCACGAACCGATACCCTCGCGCCTTGGTCGGCAGGAATGGGGGAAAGGCCATTCCACACCCCGACATAAGGCATAAGGATAGGGCTTTATATAGGCCGGACGGATTGCATCTCTCCAATGATGGTTTGGACAGGTTTATCACTGACCTGAAGGAGGGCCTGTCCTATCTCGGTTCATCCAAGTAGTTAAACAATGATAATGTTACAAAACACGTTGTTTGTTCTTATATTTCAATGTTCTTATAGTTCAGTGTTCTTATATTTCAGCGTTCTTACATTTCAATGTTTAAGTCTGTTCGGGTAGCAATGTAAATCCCGCAAAAAAGTTTGAGTCCGGCACCGCAAGATCATGTTTTTGTTGTTGGGATAAGAGTGCCTTATTTTGGGAGTAACAACGTTGTGGAGAGTAAATAATAGTTATAGGGGGCAGGTTTAGGTGGACATTGGTAAATGACCATTTTTGCGAATGCTTCATTTCGAAATGGGCATTAACGGTTTAGTCACTTCTTTGAGGGGAATGAATTAGGCATAATGATGTGCCGGTGTGGTAGAGATAAGTTTATTACGATACTCTGTAGTCTGTTATAGGGTTATAAATTAGCTTAAGGGCGAAAAAGTACATGCCTGTACATGTACATTGGTTAATTTGGCCAATTGAAATGTTAATTCCACCGAAGTGTCAATAGTTAAACATAGATATTCCCTTAGTGCACAAAAATCGTTTGATGACAACGTTGTGATTTGGCGGCCGATCATATATAAATATATTCTCGTTTGGCGGTAATTTGTCAAATTATGCCTCCAAATCACTAATCACATGGTACTGATAAGTTTATTGATCAATAATTGTCATCCGATAATTTTCGACCCCACTCAATTTTTACATGCGAGGGGGTTGCCAATGTATATTCAGTCGAATTTGTTCGCATGTCAATTCTTAGTTTTCTGGCCCCCATTCGATTTGAATGCGGGGGGACCTAGTTGTACCTACACATTTTCAAACTCAGGTTGTCACGCTTTAATCTTAGGCATCATCCGATCTTACAGGCGGAGAGGCTGGTATATATATATACATCTATATTCTATAACTTTAGGCATCACTCGATTTTATAGGCGGGGGGCTGATATAATGACTTAATGTATATAAGTTTAGCCTAGGCATCACTCGATTTCATAGGCGGGGGGCCTAGCATTTGTAAGCATTTTTATGATTCAATATATCTGTGTTATTTTGTTATGACACCCAGAAACTCAGGGTGTCACGCTTTAATCTTAGGCATCATCCGATCTTACAGGCGGAGAGGCTGGTATATATATACATCTATATTCTATAACTTTAGGCATCACTCGATTTTATAGGCGGGGGGCTGATATAATGACTTAATGTAAGTTTAGCCTAGGCATCACTCGATTTCATAGGCGGGGGGCCTAGCATTTGTAAGCATTTTTTATGATTCAATATATCTGTGTTATTTTGTTATGACACCCAGAAAATCAAAATGTGCAAAATAAGCGTCCATCTCAAAATGTTAATAAAGCCACGACATAAACGCAAATTTGGTTGTTTGTTATTTTTGTTAGCCGTGAATAATAGGAACGACAATTGGCTGCCGAGGCGCTATAACACGCTTCGTTGGTCTTAATCAATCAAATTATTAAAAGGACCACAAAACTTCGAAGAAGCTTAACGCATAAGTTGTGATAAATATGCCAATGTGAGATTGTCCGATATTGATTTGAAGTTTAAACCTTCCCAGATCAAGAAATTAAATGTGTATTTATTGTGTATGCATGTATTCGATTTATGCTATAATTATGATATCTCGTAACACAACAATGGTTATATCACTCCTAATACTGCTACCATATAGTACTACTACTACTACTACTACTACTACTGATAATAATAATAATGCTACTAAAACTACTACTACTACTACTACTACTACTACTACTACTAATGCTACTACTACTAATACCACTACTTCTACTAATAATAATGATAATGATAATAATGATAATGATAATAACTGGATGTTAAAATTCCTTCGTTTCCACAATAGAAAGAAATCGAAGCTAGTACAGTGGATTCAAATTATATTCGTTATATCAAGTACACCCCACATGATGGGATTCTGTTCGGAAAGTTAAAGAGTGAGCAATATATTGCCATCCCTATTACCTGTCTACCTCTGGTCATGCGATTCCATTAAAAAAACACTTGAATCAATTTGGAAAGGTTGATCATTTAAAAATTGATCGGCACTGTGAGGTTTTGTTTTAATGATAAAAAATGAAAAGAATTTTACTTGATCTTGCTGGTAATCACACGCACTTGGCATAACATATGTCATATGGAACTACACACACAGGCGATATGATAGTTTGGTTCAAACCCTTCAGCCATTCCTCGTCATGTTTCGAACATGAGGGTTTTGAAGAGCAATCCTTTTCAGGGTTCATTCTACTAATATTCTTTAAAAGTGCCATATACAAAGTCGCAAATTATTTTTAAAATCTTTACCAGAACCAACCTCTCTTTACACCATGCTGTCACGATGGAATTAAATTTCGTAGATCCATTCCCCGAATCCCTCCCTATCAAAATGGACACGCTTCGCTTGATGCCAATCAACGTGCCCTTTGTTAGGAGATGAGCGGCTGCTTAGGAAACAGGAGGCATACATTTTGCCCTTTAGTGTATATGCCACGTTCATACGTTATCTTGTTTACCAAGATGCGTTTCATTTTGATAATTGGTTTGATTATAATAATACTAACAGTTTCTTATAAAGCGCTTCACAAGTTACAACCTACCAAAACGGTTACAGTATTTTTACTACTCATGTCATTGGATTCAATTACTATTTCGCACATAACAGTGCACTTTCTCCATTCCCTGGGGAGCATTCCAGATAGTCGCCTTTGTACGGGTAATGAAAATTGTAAGAATACTGATCCAACAGTTAGTGCAATAACCCGCGGTGCTATGGCATCTCCGGGAACGTAGACTTATGACGGGTTCCGAGAAACTGGCCCCTAAAGACAGTTGAGTATGTATGTCTCCGAAAAGAAATAACGAGCTACGTGATTTTCAAAAAGTTAATTTCGTTAATATATATACAGAAGAATGTATAATACAGGAGTAGTCTTCTGGTGGTATATAGGTGATGGATTAAAATAATAATAGGAATAATGAGGGGAATCCGAAGATTCTCGGGGCGAGGGGGTAGAACAACCACAATTTTTAACAGATCCTTAAGATAATAATAAGCATTTAATTTCGGGTGAAAAAACGGGGTTATTTGACTCGTTTCTTGCCTCATTTCTTTGTTTCGGGAATTCCATACAAAGGGTTACCAATGTCGGCCGGCAGCCAGTATTATATGTACTTGTAATTCTGGTGTCCGTCTGTCTCAATGATCAAAAAGCAAGGAGTCATTACCTAAATAGAAATTTTATCTACCGTGCAATAATGTGAGGCAATCAAATGAGAGGGGCACTGGAATTATACGGAGGGGGGGGGGGTCGGGGCATCAGTCTTACTTGGAAAATTAAATGCGAATTTACAGGGCTACTGATTATTTGGAGGGTGTGGGAGGTGCCCTAGGTGTTTTATTTTCTCGTCTCCCCGCTTTTAATTTTCACCACCGTGGTGGTGGGGGCACGTGCCCCCGTTCCCTCCTGGAACTACGCCGATGCGTGCCAACTAGTTCCAGTGGTTGCTATGGCCTTATGTCACAACATAATTACTTTATTGGGAAAAGGTATGAATAGAGTACTCTCTTCACTGATGGATGTGCTATGTGCCGCTGTGAGACCTGTATAGTTTCACATTCAACTGTAATTATGAAATGCATCGGCCGAGAGCTTGTTTGTTCCTATCACATATTTAATTATGTTTGATTGAATGGCTGTACTATCAATTAAATATACTTGATGAGGGGACAGTGAAATCTGACAAATATTGAGAGTTTAATGTTGACGAGGAGAGATGGGTTGGAGGGGAAATAGCGCGGGATTTGGGGAGTAATAATTACAGAGATGGGGAGAGTAGACTAAAATTAAAATAAATTTATAATTCACAATGTTGATGCTTGGGGTAGAGAAAAGCAAAATGGAATGAAGTCACAAACAACGCCTCATACATGGTTTTAATTAGTAAAAATTGCGGGTTAGACGGCGGAGTGAATAATTGAACTGTATTCAAGAGGAGGCGTGGACAGCCGTTGTCAATTCAAGTGTAATGATAAACACTCAAGGGTCGTTCACATATCAGGTGATGAGGTGATAAACCGCGGCGAGGTTTCTGCTTCTGCTTTTTGTTGTGTGTGTGTGTGTGTGTGTGCGTTTGTTGTTTAAAGTAAATGGCAAGTGGGTGAAAAAAAGGTAGCTGCGCGCGAACAAAGTAGTAGGCGAACTCACTTATCTGTATGTTAAGAGATGCTGAAATGTGAAGCGTAATACACTCATTTTGCTGTGGCGGTTCACGGGGCATATGTGAACGAGGTTTTGATTTCAAACCGTTTTGATTGGCTAATCGCTGGAGGTCACGTGGACGAAGCAAACTGGTAGAAAAGCCCATTTTACTCGTCTCCCAACTCATGAGCTTCAGTATCGAGTTTGATATCACACACTTCGGAGCTATCATTTTTTTCTTGCGGTTTGGTTTCAAATTGCTCGTCAGTTTTATCTCACGGATCATATATGTTTTTCATCACTTCTCCGACCTGGGTGAGACATCCAGATATTCACTTTCTCGCAGCATAGCTCTTCAGTGTGGAAGCAGTATACTTCCGAGGAGAAACTAAAAGAACAATTCGCACATCATTCAAGCTTCTGAAGGAGACACACCATTTGTTTTTGATGAATTCTGATAATCAACCCTTGTTTCGTTTTGGAGTATTCGTGTAGTGTTGTGAACACATACTAAAAATGTATTGATATTCCGCCAGTCTTCTGTTTTTTCTGCTTGTTATGTTTTGTTATGACTGATTCCATTTGACACTGACTCGTTTTTTGCTTTTTTTTTTCAATCGGAAAAATTGACAATAGAAGGCATCGTTTAATTACGCTGCTGCAATATTAATGCCTTTTATTTATTTTCGATCGGAAAAAATATTGATATCCGCCGGTCTTTTGTTTGTTTCTGCTCCTTATATTTTCTATGTCTGATTTGATTTGACACTGACTCGTTTTTTTTTTTTTTTTGGTTCCGATCGGAAAAATAGACAATAGAAGACATCGTTTGATTATGCTGCTGCAATAATAATACATTTTAATTTTTTTTCGATTGGAAAAAATTGATATTCCGCCGGTCTTTTGATTGTTTCTGCATTTTTGTTTTTTTTTTGATTTTTTGTTTGATTCCTATTGACACTGACTTGTTTTTGCACTTTTTTGGTCCCATCGGAAAAATTGACATTTATAGTAGGCATCGTTTGATTACGCTGCTGCAATAATAATGCAATTTAATTTTTAACTGAAGCTAATCGTTCAGGAATAGAATCTTCTTGGAACACATCATCATATAAATTGAATTGTGGAATATTTATATTTTTACATGAGCTAAAATGGAAAATCAACGTGGACAGAGCCTTTGTGATTTAATAACTCTTGGATTATTTATGAGTGTGGTAAGTACCCGAAATTTTTTTTTTTTTTTTTACACGTAAATTATTTCTTGTTTTAAAGGATAATTAATGGTTAATAAATTGCCCTAGGTTTTGCGGACAAGCAAGCAAGAGGGTGAAGATACTCAAACAACAAGTTTTGTGGCCAGACACTTTTAATATACAGTAACTCGAATACAAACTCAAGGTAATTTCTTTATTCTAAGAGAAATATAGAGTATTCTTACCATCCTTTTGATTGATTATTTGGAAACAAGTGATTATGCTATAAGGAAGTCAGGGTTTGTTGTTGCAGTTAGAGCTAGAAAAAAAAATTTGCCTTTCAAAATGCAATCATGCTGGGTTGACATTTTTAGGGGAATAATGCAGACCTTTTCAATTATTCATGTTTTCTCATCACAAATCAAAATAATATGAATATGGTCCGATTTATCGACGCTAGAAAAAATCTGATGAATATCCATTTTCCAATTTCGTTCCTATTTTCTCAATCCTACCCGTTTTCCTATTCACCTCATATATGCTATGAGATTTTAAGGAGAATGAAATAGATTGGGCCTATTGTGATAAATATTTGGAGTCGGTTTATAGTTTTGGCGGTTTGACTGAGCTATTAAAAGGTACCTGCTGACATTGAATATTGTTAATTTTTTTAAATCGAGGACCAAGATGCAAAGCGTCATTGATTTTGTGTAT
Source organism: Mesocentrotus franciscanus (assembly GCA_037976565.1). Classification (NCBI taxonomy): domain Eukaryota; kingdom Metazoa; phylum Echinodermata; class Echinoidea; order Camarodonta; family Strongylocentrotidae; genus Mesocentrotus; species Mesocentrotus franciscanus. The sequence continues at coordinate 16,258,996 of CP137686.1, read as the reverse complement.
CTTCTTCAAACCTATTCAAAAAAAATAAACAAAAAATGTGGTCATCCATGTCAAGGATAAAGGGGCCGTCACACTATTACGAATTGAAGAAACGAATATGAACAAATGGCAAAAGTCCGAATGCGCAGAAATACGCACAAAATTCTCGACGAAGAGATTCCTGGGGGATGGACGGAACGAAGACGACGATCTCCTTTAAAACGACTGAGCCAGAAATATCTTTTTATTGAACATGAAATTGTCACACCAATTTGGAATCAAACGATCGATGCTATCAACCCCAACAGTAATAAAACAATAAATCCCTCTACTTTTGATAGAAAATTTGTATCCTACTCGTTTCTTACATTGAAAAAAATATATATACATTTGTAAACTTTATAGGAAATCCCCCAAATTTCTAGGCATTATATGAACAAGGAAATCAAATACAGAGTGGCCAAAAGGAAATTTAAACTTTAATAAACATTTTCTTTTAATAATGGAGTTTTGATTTGTATTAACTTATAATTGAAACTGCTTTACCTTAAATATGACATGTATCCATGTCATACTGTTATGTGCTGCATTTTCATTTGTTTATTTATCTTTTAATTAATTTTTTGTTCCCTCATTATAACTTGATTCTACTTGATTACTTCATTTCATTTTCTTTATTCGCTTAAAATTCAAAAGCATGTATTAACAAATCAAGGTTACAAAATTGAAGTTGATGATATAAACAAAATACAAAACATTGAAACAAACAGAGTTCAGTTATACAGTAGTTCATCATTGTGTTTTAATCAATAAACACTGAAAGAAAACAAAATCTTAAAACGACCTCGAATCGACTTCGTAAGTGAACCAAAGAAAACGCTCTTTCGAATGCTAGCGATATTTTAACGAACCGCTAGCAAGTTGCACGTACGCTCTCCGCGTGGAATTATAATTTGAAAGTTTAAAACAAGAAATCCCGACGGGCCCTCTTTTAAAACTAAATCTAAAGTAAATAAATGATCAAAGAAAAATAAGAGGAAGCTTAGCCCAAATTATATCATGAATGAATAAGGGGATTTTTTTTCTTCTTCTAATTTTCGATTTAAAGACATTTATCGATGGTTTTCCTATCGCAAATATAAAGTTATTAAATAGGAATTTGGTTAAAGATTTACCCATGGTACCTGGCTATCGTAGGTGTATATTCCAATTGTTTGAAAAGGTAAAAATATGAATATTATCAATACATATGCATTGCGTGACTTAAGTGTTTATGCGGAACTCCTTTAAAGCGAAATAGATTGATTCAAATCTTTTTTTCACAAGTTGTATAAAAACCACTGAAATTACGTTCTATGATTGTTTCTGAAGAGACTGAGTGGCTTTTGAAGTGAAGTCAAAAACTTTTTTTTTGAGTTATCATTCTTTTAAAATTTCTATGACACTAATATATTATATACCATTTTTAATGTTTCCTCATCTACTAAGTCCTTTATAGTTCTGAGCAATACATATATAATCCTGAACTAGTTTTCTCTTGCAAGCATCTGATATGTTCACGCCATGAGAGATTATTACTCCGAGATTTTTAGACGATTGAACTCTTTTAGAGTGAAATCCTGGACAGATTCTTATAAAGAGTTGCGATTGATCCGAATCAGTCGCAAGTTCTCCAATCAGTCGTAAGTGTACAGTGTCCTATCTATTTTATTTGGGATTGATATCAATCACAAATAAGTTGCAATTAATCGCAACTGTTTATAAGACGAGGCCCTGATGTATTGATATTAAGGTCTACATCTCGAATCATATGTAATCGTTGCTTTATGCCTCACCAAAGAGCAATAGCGCATCGACTTGCTTTCGAGCCATGGACGTCCAGGTTAGTATACGAGAGCACTGCGCTACCACTGCGCCATTGCGCGTCCCTTTTGTTGTTGCTATTGGGGCTGTTTGTTTGTTTTGTTTTATTAATCAAGTTCTTCTGATCAGTTTGTTTAAGAGATGAGGGGAAATTTCATCTGAAGGGGTCGAATAATGACCTGGGGTTTGCAATAGTAGTTGAAATATTAATACATGGCAATTCTCAAAAGTCAAAAACTTTTTTTTTTGAGTTATCATTTTTTTAAAATTTCTACCTGGATAAAAGCATATGTTTGCTTTATAAGCAACTAGAGGACCGACGGCTTTAAGTCCTCTCCGAAGGACCTCGTAATGAGATTGACTGATTCATGTCTTTTGGACCCCATGGAATAACAGGACCATTTTGAAAATGGTCCTGAAATGGGCTATCCAACCGTTGGACTATACGTAACAAATTTACTTACTTTCTTATCATTTGAAATGTGTTTTATATGTATGTTTTTGAACTTGTATTATAATATGGATTTCGGAAATAAAAACAAACAAACAATTCAGCAACTGGGCAGATTTACAAAGGGGCTGTGAAACACTACAATTGAATATGAAATTCAAAATAAAAATACAGATACAAAATAACCAAATAATACAAACATACATATAAGCAACAAAACAAGTATTTGATGTTACACAGCGTATAAATTGATATATAGTATATGATCATAAAGATTATTAAATACAAAAATCGCGATCAAATTGACTCTGAATAAGAAAGTTTATAGTTTGAAATATAGTACAATTTTAATAAGCAACAAAACAAGTAATGGATGTTACACAGCGTAGAAATTGTTTATAGTATAATTATGATCATTGATGTTAATTAAATACAAAAATCGCGATCAAATTTACTCTGAATAAAAGTGTTTAAAGTGTGAAATATAGTACAATTTTAACATATTCCAATATTCAAATATGAGTATAAAATATCATGTATAAAACGACACAGAACATATACTTTGATACGCTAAGGAAATAGGTAAAATAAATAATGGGTAAGTAATGTCTTAATGAAAATTGATAAAGAAGGGCAATAACAAATTTAAAGAGGAAAGTATTCACATATGAATCATATTTAGGATG
>CP137686.1:16117497-16249997 GCA_037976565.1 Mesocentrotus franciscanus | reverse complement strand
ATGTCCTTTGGCAAGACATCAATCTACATTTGCCACCCGGTGTTAAATTGGCATGCGTGCGCTTGTAAAAGGGCGCCTGATCGGAATATCCCCGAGCGGAGCGTGTGCACTATCATGTCCTGATTAGCAATTAAATCCAATGACCGGGGTGATCATAATTACAGCGCTTAGAAACGGAGTATTAAGCGCTATACAAATCTGACCATTATCATTATAATGTATCCTGCTCGTTAATTAAAATAAAATATCAGATCTAATTAGGTCGACACATTTCCATTTTTTAAATAAAAAACGGAGCTTAATTAGTGGAATTAGTCACAGACGTCGCTTTGTATTGTTAGACCAATTTTTATAATTCAAAGCTTGGTTGAAACGCCGCATTTAATATGTTTACAATTTTCTATTTTTGGAGCAAATTTGTGAGAAATGGTTGTATTGTTCATATCACAAAATTGGTGGAATTAATTAAGGCCATCGGTATTTTCATTTTTGTATTTATAGCAGATCGTGTCACATTTTCAGTAGTATTATAAAGTATACACTGTATAAAGAAACCTAATTACATTCATATTTCGCAATATATCATACATATATGTCGTTATGATCCTTCTGTGCAAAGAATATCATAGACAAAGTGTTCCCTGAAAAGATTGACTCTTCAAATGCCCTCTTTTGAGAAATATAACAGGTAACAACTAAGGGATGTGGATCACACTTTAATGCCACACGTTTGTGTAGTCCCATATACACGTTTCTGTGTATAGTGCATGTGCCTTTAGCAAGACTGGGCCAATTATTCTTTTATCATTTTGATGATTCTAAAACCTCACAGTATACACCGATAGTTATCTGATACATGATCAACCTTTTCCAATCGCTTCCGCATCTTTTATTTCACAATACAATCACGTGACCAGATCTCAACTTTATCTTTAAAGGTATGATATGTGATTATGAATCAGATGTTAATCCAGGTAAAAATCAAGTAAAACATAGAAACTAGCATTCTTGGTATGGTCTTGTCCAATTTCAAGACAATTCTGTTTCAAATGAAATGTATTATGGACATTTTAATGAAAATCTACAAATGAGTAATAAAATATATGAACTAATATGAGGTTTCTTATCAACCATTCATCAAATTGATAAAATATTGAATTTTATATACGTATCCTATATTACGGAATGATATAGAAGGTAATATTTTTGTCATTCAATAACAAAGTTATTTAAAACTAAAAATTTAAACTTGATCAATGGTTGATAGGAAACTTCGATATTATGAAAGTACCTCATATCAGTTTATATTTTTTATCTTCAATTAGTAGATTCGTATTAAAATGTCTGCAATTATATAATTTTTTTTATTAAAGTTGAAATTCTTTGGAAATGTCAATTCTTAACGCTTGGGATCGAACTTATGTTTGATTGAGCGGGGGAGTAGAGGAGAGGCGGTGTCACGATCGAATGACAAAATAATAACAAGTGGAGTGTCCTTGGAAAAATAGAAAAATAAATGGAAAAGGCAGCGCGCGCGCGTCATTGACGTCGGTTAACTGCACAATACTGTAAAAAAGCAAGGTTTTTTAAATGGATCAGACTAGTGAATAATTCAATTCCAATTAACAGTCACTGTTCATGTTGCAGAGGTGATAAGTACCTCGCATCGGTATTTTTCCAATCACCTTAATCATATTGAAATGTATAGAAATACAGAATTAAAAAAAGAGGAAGAATAGCGAGATAAATGTAAATCATTGAAAGGACAGAATGATATTGTCGAGAAAGAAATTGCATCGCCAAAATGAGGCCATTTGGAAAGTCGAGATTTAGTGCAGTAAATTATCGAAAGTGTCGTAAAAAACCTTGCCAATGCCAAGCATTTTCTATTAATTTACCTTGGATCGAAAAGAGGAGGCAAATAGATTGACGTTTTGCTAATTATTTATTGGTGTACACACGCTTGTTAGTAAATGCAGGCGGGTAAGGGATGGGGTTGGGGGTCACTCAAAAGTGGAACGCCATTTAATTTTGTCTGAACTGCTAAATTTAAATAAAGAATATAGAGATTTCAAACCATTCGTTGGGCGAATCATCTTGAAATGATACACGATGTCTTGACTTAGAGGTGCCGTGGTCGAGTGGTTAAGTCGCCGGACTGTCGATCACAAGGTCCGCGGTTCGAGACCCGCCGCGGCACTAATGTCCTTTGGCAAGACATTGATCTACATTTGCCACACTCAACCCAGGTAATGTAAATGGGTACCTGGCAGGAATTAATTGTTTGAAATGCTATAGAGCGCCGTAATGGCAGCACAGCTAAAGCCGGGGTAATAATCTCCAAGTTTGGAAGCGCTTAGTGATTGTAATAAGCGCTATATAAAAACTGAATATTATTATTATTAAAAAAATCCTAGGACAAATAAATAAATATATATATATCTATATATTTTGTTTATATGTTCTGTATATCGCTTCTTTAGTGAAATGACTTTGACGATGTGATTTATGCTTTTAAGATGTAGTGTATATCTTCCTAAAAAGTTTATTGATTAATTTCTCTTAAATATATCACAGTGTAAATAGAACTAATTTACCTTTACAAACTGTGTAATGAGGTCTTAAAAATTAGAAATAGGGTACTGAACCGTGTCAGGTACAAATGTTAAAAAATAGCAGAATTTAAGCTCTCAGAAGTTAAAATATGTGACTGTGATAAAATATTCAAAGGCAAATTGGTCAGAATGAATTGAATTGATTTATTGTCCACTGAAAAATGGAAATTCGTTGCTCACCGGTATTACAAACAATGTACACAATTATAAAAATTATAAAACATAATAACAACATAACAACAATGGCGTTACATCCAACAATACATAGATCTTCAAAATGAAAGACTAAATAGTTGTAGTTTTATGAAAAACAACATAGGTTTAGGTTAACCAGGAGATGTCGGCCTCTCACATGCCCAACAGACCATTTCCGTGGTGTACTGTCAATGGAGGAAAGTATAAATACAATAGTACAATGTCTACAATACTTGCCCTCGTTTTACCCTACTGTTGTAAATATGAATCGAATCTGGCACAAATGAATGTCTGAAGCGCTCCCGCCTAGTGCGGGAACGCAGAGGCGAATTCCTGATCGGTTATAATTATAATTATGGAACAACAGGAGGGGGGTCTTTACAAGGTGGGTGAACTGTTTGAGTACAAGTTGTCGCGTGAAGATTAACCGAAGAGTGAGATAGTCGCCCATGTATAAGGACAATATCTTGTGCTAAGGAGAGGCTTATATCTCCTTTTATTTATAGCAACCTTAAGTTATTGACTTAATTTTCACAAAAACAACATTTTTGCCCATATGTGGGTGTTTTCAAGTTCGGTGTCGAAAGCTGGTGTTGGTGTTGTGGGAACATCAATACCAGCCACAATACTGAACTTGAAATGAGGCAGGTGTTGGGATTGACCTCGAAAAATATGACGTATTTCCGATAGGCAGTGTTGAAAGCTGGTGTTGAATGTCGTCTACTGAACCGAGTATCACGGTTGGAGTTGACGATTTACGTGTAATTTTCCCATTTAGCAACACCAGCCCCTAGGGATTGGGAAATTCATGATTTCAAGTTCGGTGTTGGTGTTGGTGTTGCTCTCATTACAGGTAAAGGCTGCTACATGGAGGGTACCCTACATTTTACCTTTTACATTATTTAAATTTTCTTTACCACTGTTTTGGAGTTTTAATTTTGAATCATGTTTAATTTACTTCACTATCGTCGACACCCAAATCATCACCGTGTTCTCGAATCAACCAGCAACTCATTAGTAATAATAATAATAATAATAATAATACCATTCTTATATAGCGTATATCACAAAAATAAATTTAAGTCCCTATGCGCTCAAAAGAAAATAAAATAAGGGATAATAACAGACATGAAGGAAGAGAAAGAAAAACTGCTTTGGCATAACATTGTACTACAGTGTATTTTAACAAACAAAAGAAATGTGTCTTTAAGAGACTCTTAAAATAGTAAAACACCACCGCTTCAGTGAAGACGAGATTTTGCAACTTGGAGCGGAATTTAATAACTGGAGGGGAGGTCCAAACGGGCAGTTGAAATCTGAAAGAATGATTAAAACCCTGCTAGATTATTTGACTGGAGGTGGATATTACAGACAATTAGGGCGTTCTGCAGGAATTGCCCCCTCTACGGCATTTCGTTAAAATCGTTAAAAAGGTCTTACTGTCTAATGTGATAAGTTTACTGTGATAACTATCGTATAGAACTAGGATTCCATGATTCATGAATCTGTCTGGTTGCAAGGGACATATATCTAAGGGGCAAAACAAGCGTGCCAATATTGGCCAAACTAATGTTCCAAACCAAATCCCAGTACTTCCCTTGTATAGAGTTTAATTAACAATTTGTTTGCACTTACAATGGTTGGACTTGCATTTTGTCTTGCAAACTCAGCATGTCATCTCCAAGACAACGAATGTCATACTGGTTATTTGTCAACCCAGTTGGTGCGTGGCCCGGGGCACTTGTATTCCAAAAGGTTCATTTTGCTAAGGGAAATAGTTATGAACACCCAAACTTCTTATACCATTGCGTTCATTACTCTGAAAATGAAAGAAGTTTCATAACTCTGAAAGCCTAGGTTATTGCTCCGAAGGAGTGGGCGTGGGGAACAAATTTCCCATTTTAATTTCTGATTTTTTCCTGCACAAGAATCACTCTTTTTGCCCTCTTGTGGTTCTGAAAAGGAGGGTTTCGCAGACCAGTGTTTTACCCCTAGATTTTCTTTCTTTCTTTAGTTATTTCCATTATTTCATTTTCTTTCTCTCAGTGGGGGACCGTGGCCGTTTTTTCCCCTTGGATTCGCCTAAGCAGAAAGTGGTGACATTATGAAAATGCCTTAACTAGCCTTTATGTCTAAATTTGGACGAGTTCTGATCCCACTAGCACAAGTTGATAATCAAAATTAATCTATTATATCTTTGGATGCTATTTCAATGAGGTAAAGTCAAATAGAAAAATAAATTATGGTTATCCACTAGGTCCTAAAGCAACTAAAACTATTATAGCTCCGTCGAAATATCAAATAATTAGATAACAAAAGGACTACAGCATCAAGACAGACGTCTATATTGTTTTGAAAAAAAGTCTTTAACACAAAACTCATTTTGTTTTTAGGGGCGGACTTGGACTTGAAATCGGTTTTGAAAGTTTGATCAGTGTATAAAATGCATATATCAAGCGGCCCTCAGACCAGCCAAAAGTAAAAAGCGGCTCGTGGGGAAATTCTCTAAACTCTTCATGGCCAATCTGTCCCTGGATGTTTCCTTAGGATACATGAATCTTTTTTTCTACCAAAAATGACAGGCGTTGTCAGTGGAAGACACGTGTAAAAATTTATTGCACAGGCGTCGATTAAGAGAGAGAGAGAGAGAGAGAGGGAGGGGTGGGGGGACGGGTTGACACCACGATAATTAAAACAGTTTAATACAAAATTAATCCTTGCATTTGATGAAAAATCTTTAAAAATCAGATGAGCGATTTTTTTCCCTTTTCTCTTACTGAATATTCTTTAATCTGGTCAGGAAATTCGAATTCTAGGGATTTGAAGGTATAAATAACTATGCATTTTTGTAATTTACATGAAAGCAGTCTTTATCTTTAAAACAATGAAACAATGAAACAATTTAAAACAATGAACATTTGTGCATCATATCCATTCATCCCACACCCATCTCCATAATAAGTAGTGTCATCATGTCTTATGCCTTAATTTCTTTCAAAATTCAGAACTAGTTTGCATTCCAAACGCAACTCAATTCTTCTTTCAAATTCTCATTCTCAAACCCATCCAGGATGTGCTCTTCTTATTTCTTGCAACAATATTTGTTTCAAAAGGGAAAATATTGTGCATCATAACTCGTCTTTAAAAAAATCTCCCGCTCCCGTTTCCATAAGCATGATAGGCCTGTATGCAGGGTCTCCTATCCATTTTCTTTATTTTTTATTTATGACATTGTCTGATTGTAAAATTGAAATTTGATTTCCTGAATGTTCTCAGCATCCCCATCATTCTCTGGGTAAACTTCAAATTGCTCTTAAACTTATAACATCGTGTGCCTCATAGCGAGTCTAGATAAGGTATAGATATAGAATCCAGCCGTTTATGTGCCTCACCCCTTGTTTTGCTGGCGTTCTGGAAAGCCAGGATAATGCCAATATCTTGTCAGCATACTATGTTCGCATCAGCTTGATGCTATAGCACTAGGGACCTGGGAACGATTTTTTTCACCGGGGATGCTGAGATATATAAATACGTATATATATTCTTCTTCTTCCTCTTTTTCTTCTCAAGGTGCATTTTCCCGTCTGGTTCTAATATGTTCGTCTGAGTGATTGATCATTGTGAAGATTAAATAGCAGGGGCGGATCTAGCTTTTTGCCAAGGGGGGTTTGACCAGATGACGATGCGGAGCATCGTCCCCGAGCCGCGAAGCGGCGAGCCGATTTTTTTTTGGTGCTATTTTGAGCCCCCGTAAGTGATGTTTTCTTGGCATCGATCTACTAGCACAATGAAGACCGTAAAAAGCAGTGCATGATAACATCTATTTAAATCAAGTAACAGTTTAAACAATTTGACCCAATGACGATGCCGAGCATCATCCACGAGCTGCATAGCGGCGAGGCGATTTTTTGGGGTGCTATTTTGAAGCCCCCGGCCCGTAAGTGATGTTTTCCTGGCATCTATACTAACAAAATGGAGTCCATAAAAAACAGTGCATGATAAAGTCTTTTTAAATCAAGTAACAGTTTAATACACAGTTATATCCAGAGTTATCAAGTGTTTGGTTAAGTTACCTGATGAGTTGAACATCTTCTCACAATATTTGCACTTGAAAGGTTGCTCTCTAGTGTGCGTTCTTTCTTTCTTTCTTTTTTCTTTTTTTGGCAGCCCAAAGGGGGGGGGGTTAAACACCCTAACCCCCCGCAGATCCGCCCCTGAATAGTTTACAGAAGTTGTAGAAAGCTGACCTTCCTGCCCAATATCGTCTAACCATAATTTGCATATATCCAAATGATCTATTAGCTTAATGGGATCACCACTTCACAATCACTAAAAGACAGGAACACAATGAATAAAACTTATCTGACCTTTATGAAATAGTACCAGCTTAAACATAGCTTCAACTTTATTACAGCAATCAGTCTTCGCCACTAAATAATCATCATCTGTCTGCGCGGTAGGGTATTATGAGGCTGAGCCTGAATTGTAACAATATAGTTTATCAAGTTCTCAATTCTCAAATGTTCAGAAAGATACATTTTACTTCAGCGATGTTTCAGTGTGCAGGTGTTTATATTTCCATTCAAACAACACTGCATAATTTATTTATAATTCAACAAAATGTTAAAGATGTTACGTCGTAGACTGATGCACAATATTTTGATTATTCAAACTCAATTGATCATGGCATGAATCTCAGAGAGTTAAGAGTTTGCGAGAGAGTAAGAAAGTGGATGCATCTCTTCCATATCTTACTACTGAGTTGATTTATTGGCCTTTTATTACATCTTGTATTCTCGTAGGCATTTAATCATCTTCGAGCATTCATTTACAGACCAGCAATGATATGAAATGTAATTTAGTTCTGGAGAAGAAATATTCATCTAGATGTAAGTAAGTTCATAATATCAACTTGTTGTTCCCACCAAACCAAATGTAATGACCTTGGTGTTGAAAAGGTGTTGAAAAAATGTTCTATCCAGCAAGGTGAAAAAATATAACTGTTGATCAGAGCAAAGTCGTAAAAAGTCAACTACATGTATTCCGATTTATTTGGGGGCCACCCGATATAATGTAATAACATACTTCACCATTTCTTCTACTCATTAACAAAAGTCATGTCCGTTTGGCTTATGGAGCAGCTGGGCCGTCTGTGAACCTGGAAACAAATTTAAGACTTTTTTGCTATGCATGCAGCATGCTGACTATGATCGGAGCCGATTATTATTTCATTAATGTTATCGAATTTCCCCTTTTCCACATTATTAAAGAAAATGATTAACGTGTCTTTGACTTGTTACATAGAAATATATGGTATGCTTTTGTCGCGAGTATTATTGGGTCGCGTGCCAGCTAGGGATACATGTTATGGGATTTTGTGAAAGAAAGTTAAAAAAAATGCGTCATTTGTGGCTGTCGGCTGTGTGACAATTTCGTAAACGAAACATAATGATATACATTAAATATATCACACACAAAAACAATTCCGGGGGTGCTTCAGCACCCCCAGCACCCCCGCTTCCCAGGGCCATGTATAGCACATATGATCGAGACCAGGAGGCTTGTTCACTTCTTATTCCGGAGTGAGGAGGTGACACCAAGTGGATTCGCCAGTGCCCTTCGGCAAGGCATTAATCATAAGTTCCTCGGAGAGGACTTACGACCGTCGGTACCATGGCTACTTACAAGCATAAACATTTGTTCTTAGTAGTCAGGCAGAATAAACCATCAAACCAAACAAAACCATTCACCGTCTTTTATTCATGTTGATGCACTAACTTGGCTTGGTCATGATGGGCAATTAAGATTATGACAAGCGGCTGGACGGAAGGGGTGGGGAGGGGGGCGGGGCGGGGCGGGGTGGGGCGGGGCGGGGAAACTGCCCATTGTGAAAAGTGAAAAATGGCATACATGGTTAAGCCTCGTTCAGATATGACGCGGTAAACCGGGGCGGTTGTAACACGCTTCACATTTTCTGTATCTTATTATACAAAGCTCAGTAATGTTCATTAACACGTTTACCCCCTAGAGAAATGGATGGATTGCGTTTTGAAGGATATTAAAGGTATAGACTAGGTCTGGTCATGTGATTGCATTGTTAAAGAAATGTTGTGGAATCGATCAAAAAAAGGTTGATCATCTATCATATAAGTATTGGTGTGTACTGCAAGGTTTTGGAATCATCAAAATGATAAGAAATTTGGCACAGTCTTGGTAAAGTTACAAGCACTGTACACAGAAAGATGTATATAGGACTATATACGCGATCGCGATATCTATCCGGTCCAGATAGATATACCAATTTACCAAATATATCAATTAGTAGGCGGTTTCCCGGCAAAATTTGTATCATCACGTAATATTAGTCAATTTCATTTCATTTTTTTAAATGGGGGCGTTTCCAAAACTGGTCTTTACCTTTAAGAGACGGTTTTTCAAACAATGATAATCTCATAATCAGTCGATTATAACCCATTTCATCTTCCAAACAAATCGTTAGGTTTTCTGCAAAAAGCACACTTCCATCATGTAGTGCCGATGGCTGTAACGTCCTTTTAGCAGCGGGGTGACAAAAAGGTGAAAACACCATCACACTTAATGAATAATTTAACACGTTTCTTATTCCAAAGAATAGGAGAATACACGCATGGCTTTCATGAATGACCGCCTCAACATTTACTAATGTAATCGTCATATTCTGTGAGGAAAAGAAATGAATGATCGACCTTTAAAGGCGGACAAGCTATTTTTTTAAATTAATTTTTTTCTCCCTCCACAGGGATTTTATTGATTCTCAAATCAGCATGAAATATGTAATTGAACATCAATTATTCTAGCGGTTTACAATATACAATCAAATATACAATGAAATCAATGAACTGTCAGGTCGATAATACAAACATAATTATGCATATGACAATCACTTGGTAAAAAGATTTTTCAACTGAAACCACTTTTTTGAAAATTTACCTTGTTTAAAGTTCAAGTTTGAAATATATTTTACATTGTAATAATTGTTTAACAAGCTATTTTTTGTTACTAATGATAGTAATAATAATAATCAGGGTTATATAGCGCTTAAATCGACCATGTCACTGAGCGCTTTACAGATATTTAATTACCCCGGTCAACGGATTCAGACTTGCCCGCACAGGCGCACACTGTATGCACATTTTCCACTCATGGGAAGCCATTGTACAGACGATCACAATGCTAAGCAAACTATAATGACTTTTTTTTTTTATCCTATTGGGTACCCATTTAACATCTGGGTGGGAGAGTGGCAAAAGTTGATTAATGTCTAGCCAAAGGACGTTAGTGCCTGGCTGAGATTCGAACCCTCAACAATTGGATTGAGAGTCAAGTGAATGAACCACTACACCACGACACCTATGTATATTGCTAAGCAGACAAACCACCGTGCTGCTGTTTTTAACATGAAAAAGCAGTTCCAATAACCCAACTATTCCGAGCGAGACGAAATGGCAATCACCTTATCATATCACGTGATATAAATGTACGCTCTCTCATTGGCAAGATGACCACAACAGTCAGTCGGCGGTGTGTGACCATAAAATAGTTTCCATTAATCGCATGATTTAAATGCAGATGTCAGCATCCCGCTCTTCTGGAAATAATTCAGTTGTTGCACCATTTCCAAGGTGAACGGATCGACTAGAAATCCAGCTGGATCGTGAAAGTTTATATTTATTTTATTTGTGAGCTGTGTCGCTTGAAGATCAACTATTTATTCATTCTTTTCGAATATCGTTTGCTCTTAAGTATACTTAGTTCTGGCACAACTCGATTGTTACACCAAATGTATTCATCTTTTTGTTGTTGCATCCGTTTGATTTCAATTTTGAAAAATATCGCGTGCTCTAAAAAAAATACACTTAATTATCTCACACACGGGACTGTTATATCAATCTACCTACTTTATTTACTGGAGTTACAAGGGTTCAGGAGAGGGTCTTTTTCATCAGCGGTCTTTTGCACGTGGCACCTGCCCATCTCCAGTTGTGAGATTTCCATGCCATCACCATGACTGGAACAGTCTCAATTCGTCTGAGAGTATGCCTCGCTTTGTTGGGATTTCTTGCTATGGTAAGCTTCATATAATAAATTTATTTATTTATTTATTCATTAATGGTCTAATGCAAAGGGTGATTAGCAGCCCGTGTTTGAATTGTTCACAATTTACAAATAGGGAATAAGGAAAAGAGTTAAGAAACTTTGCCGAGCGGTTTGCAGGAAGCCATTCGATAGTAATTTAAAAAAGATTAAAAAAATTATTAAAGAAAAACATGAAGACAAATGTAAAGATAATGAGAGAAAAATGATGGGAAAGTTAGAAAATTTGCAAAGTGCGAATTTACGTGACTGGTGGAATATAATTGATGGATTTAATGGACCACATATCGAAAAGGGACACATTTCTGAAAAAATACCTCCAATATATTATGGTATGATTATTTTCGTAAATTAATGAATAACAGAAATGTTTTGAATAATAATGCTTATTTTATTGAACATCATTTACAGGATGAAATACTAAAATACTAAAACAGATTTTTAGTAAGTTAGATTTTATTATTACCTCTTCCGAGGTATTTACTTGTATTCAAAAATTAAAACTAGATAAGGCATCAGGCTGTGATCAGATGTTGAATAAAATGCTTAAAGCCGGCAAATACCATTTTTCAACGATACTAGCAAAAATATTTAACATGATAATTATTGGCGGAAGATTTCCTGCTAAATAGTCAGAAAGCTATATTATTCCATTGTTTAAGGGGTTTTAAAGAAGCGATCCCCCTTCTCTTATTATAAGGGCATCTCCCTCTCGAGCTTTGTTGGCAAACTATTTTGTAGTATTTTGAACAGACGTCTGGTTACATATTTAGTAGAAAATAAAGTGTATGTCCAAAACCAAACAGGCTTCAGGGAAAACAATAGAACCTCGGATCATTTATTTACAATCAAAACAATTATTGATAAACTGTGAGAGCTAGGGACGTAAGTCAAAAAATAATGATTATTTGTGTTTTGTAGATTTACGCAAGGCCTTTGATAGTGGCTGGCGAAAATGATTGTTTTATAAATTGTTGACATATGGTATTGGAGGAAATTGTTACGATGTTATTACTTCCATGTATAAAGAAATCAAGTTTTTATCTTCAATTCAATATAGTTGTGGAATGAAACAGGGTTGTACAATTAGCCGCACCTTTTTAAAAATATTTACCTTAATGATTTGCCACAGGAATTAGGAACAACTGGTAATAAACCAGTAGAATTAAATGACACTATAGTGAATTGTTTGATGTACGCGGATGATATTGTACTGATATCCAAAACTAAACACGGAATGCAGATTTTGTTAGATAGACTTTCGAGTTTTTGTAAGAAATGGTTACTCGAAGTAAATATTAAGCAAACGAAAATGGTGATTTGTAATAAAAAGTGGAAAGTTGTCGAAGAAACATAGCTTTAACATTAATGGTAAGGAAATTGAAATTGTAAAGCAGGCAGTATATTTAAGTTTTAATATTTCTACATGTGGTCCATTTAGTAATACATTAATAATTCTGGCAGAGAAATCTAAACAGGTAATTTTTCGATTATTTTGAGAAATTGGTAAAGATTGAAAAGGGGAATTCAAAAATGTTTTCAGTAATGTTAAAGAAAGAGTTCATTTGCAATGGATAAGAAATATCTTAGGGGTAAATATTAAGACTAGTGAATTAGCTCTGTTGGCTGAAGCTGGAGAATATCCTCTAACTTTTGATATAATTATGTAAAATTTTCATAAAATATTGGATTCGCATGAAAAATGTTGATGAAAACTCTTTGTTATATTCTTCTTTTCAAGAAAATAGAGAAATGTTAGCGAAATCTACTACATGTTATTTAGTAATGTTCACAATTTATTGAAGAAAAGTAAGTTATATGTTGACGGAAATAATTAAATATCTAGAATTAGTAAGTATTTTAGATAACGATAAAATAGTCGGAGAGGAAACAGAAATTAAACTTCGAGAAATATATGATTCTCAATTTATCATAGATATAAACAGTGATTACGTATAAGGAAAGGAGAAAAATAAATAGCGAACGAATTGTTTAAGCAAAACATACAATAAGAGAAATATTTAACTTTGGTAAAAAGTAATAAATTACGTAAATATTTCCCGATTTAGAATAAGTTCACATAATTTACTCATTTACTCATTACACAACTAGGCGTTGTGGCGTGCGCCTGTAATCCAGCTAACAGTGGAAGTTACAAACTGATTCAGCCGAGGACGCAGGTTCGAAACTGAGTCACGTCTTTCGGATGGTGACGTTAAAGGTCGGTCCCCAGACGTAAATAATCATATCTGATTGATACACGTCTGTAAAAACCCAATCACACACACATCGAAATTGGAATGCCTAGACGCCCGAATACATTACCAACACATTTAAGTACCTGCGATCAGTGGCGTAATGAGCAAAAAAGTTTGGGGGCTGGCAGACCAAAATCTGCATCACCCCACTCTTACATGCAGGCCCCGCTGAACGTTTTTCAAAGTAGGTGGGGGAGGCTAAAGTATTTACGATCAGGTAGAGCGTAGTGTAAATTGTCGTGGGATCTAGGGGCAAATTAAGCCCCGGCAGGGGTCAAGGGGCAGAGTCCCCGGAAGCTCAGGGGTATGGGCATTTAATTACGGTCAGATGAGCATATTTTGATACCTTATTCGTGACACTGGCAGGTCACTAATTGGCGTGGGGTCCAGGGGGCTGGGCCCCCTGAAACTCAGGGATTTGAGGCATTTTATAACGGTCATTATGCATTCAGGGGCCCGCCTTAGGCCCCCTGGTGGGGTCGAGGCGGAGCCCCCGGAAGCTCAGGGGTTTCAGGCATTTAATTAGGGTCAGAAGAGCATATTTTGATACCCTATTTGTGACACTGGCAGGTCACTAATTGGCGTGGGGGCGAGGGGGCGGAGCCCCCGGAAGCTCAGGGGTTTTAGGCAATAAATTACTGTCAGATGAGTATCCAGGGGCCTGACTTAGGGCCATTGGTTGGGTCCAGGGGGCAGAGCCCCTGGAAGCTCAGGGGTTTTAGGCGTTTAATTACGGTCATTGAGCATTCAGGGGCCCGCCTTAGGCCCCCTGGTGGGGTCGAGGGGGAGGAGCCCCCGGAAGCTCAAGGGTTTCAGGCATTTAATTACGGTCAGATGAGCATATTTTGATACCTTATTCGTGACACTGGCAGGTCACTAATTGGCGTGGGGTCCAGGGGGCTGGGCCCCCTGAAACTCAGGGATTTGAGGCATTTTATAACGGTCATTATGCATTCAGGGGCCGCCTTAGGCCCCTGGTGGGTCGAGGGGCGGAGCCCCGGAAGCTCAGGGTTTCAGGCATTTAATTACGGTCAGATGAGCATATTTTGATACCCTATTTGTGACACTGGCAGGTCACTAATTGGCGTGGGGTCCAGGGGGCGGAGCCCCCTGAAACTCAGGGATTTGAGGCATTTTATAACGGTCATTGAGCATTCAGGGGCCTGCATTAGGCCCCTGGTGGGGTCGAGGGGCGGAGCCCCGGAAGCTCAGGGTTTCAGGCATTTAATTACGGTCAGATGAGCATATTTTGATACCTTATTTGTGACACTGGCAGGTCACTAATTGGCGTGGGGTCCAGGGGGCGGAGCCCCCTGAAACTCAGGGATTTGAGGCATTTTATAACGGTCATTGAGCATTCAGGGGCCCGCATTAGGCCCCCTGGTGGGGTCGAGGGGGCGAAGCCCCCGGAAGCTCAGGGTTTCAGGCATTTAATTACGGTCAGATGAGCATATTTTGATACCCTATTTGTGACACTGGCAGGTCACTAATTGGCGTGGGGTCCAGGGGGCGGAGCCCCCTGAAACTCAGGGATTTGAGGCATTTTATAACGGTCATTGAGCATTCAGCGGCCCGCCTTAGGCCCCCTGGTGGGGTCGAGGGCGGAGCCCCGGAAGCTCAGGGTTTCAGGCATTTAATTACGGTCAGAAGAGCATATTTTGATACCCTATTTGTGACACTGGCAGGTCACTAATTGGCGTGGGGTCCAGGGGGCGGAGCCCCCGGAAGCTAAGGGGTTTTAGGCAATAAATTACTATCAGATGAGTATCCAGGGGCCTGACTTAGGGCCGTTGGTTGGGTCCAGGGGGCAGAGCCCCTGGAAGCTCAGGGATTTTAGGCGTTTAATTACGGTCATTGAGCATTCAGGGGCCCGCCTTAGGCCCCCTGGTGGGGTCGAGGGGGCGGAGCCCCCGGAAGCTCAAGGGTTTCAGGCATTTAATTACGGTCAGATGAGCATATTTTGATACCCTATTTGTGACACTGGCAGGTCACTAATTGGCGTGGGGTCCAGGGGGCGGAGCCCGCGGAAGCTCAGGGGTTTTAGGCAATAAATTACTGTCAGATAAGTATCCAGGGGCCTGACTTAGGACCATTGGTTGGGCCCAGGGGGCAGAGCCCCTGGAAGCTCAGGGGTTTTAGGCGCTTAATAACGGTCAGATGAGCATATTTTGATACCTTATTTGTGACACTGGCAGGACACTAATTGGCGTGGGGACCAGAGGGCGGGGTGTTACACCCACAAATGTAATAACGCCCACAAATGTAACAACGCCCACAAATGTAATAACACTTTACCCACAAATGTAATAACACCCACAAATGTAATAACACTTTACCCACAAATGTAATAATTTCACCCACAAATGTAATAACCACTTTACCCACAAATGTAATAATTTTGGTAAGTGGTTGTTACACCCACAAATGTAATAACGCCCACAAATGTAACAACGCCCACAAATGTAATAACACTTTACCCACAAATGTAATAACACCCACAAATGTAATAACACTTTACCCACAAATGTAATAATTTCACCCACAAATGTAATAACCACTTTACCCACAAATGTAATAATTTTGAATCACCCACAAATGTAATAATGACTTTACCCACAAATGTAATAAATTTGAAGGGATATTTTGTCGAATTTGTTCAAAACTAAAACCCTGTAATAAAGCATGGGTATAGCGCGCAGTCTTTACTCCAGACCCGGTTATTTCAAAAATTTAAAAACAGACCCCATAATCATTTTCCTGTGGAATAACATAACAATCGAGCGTAGTCTTTCCTCCAGACCCGGACATTTCAAAAATAAAAACAATAAAAACAAAACAAAAATTCAAATCTAAGACCCAACAATCCTCCAAATTAAGACCCGGTAATAAAGTATGGGATTAGAGCGTAGTCTTTACTTCAGACTCGGTTATTTAAAAAAAAAAAAAAAATCTTCAAACTAAGACCTCCCCATCCTTTTCCTGTGGAATAACATGGGTATAGAGGTCTTTCCTCCAGACCCGGTTATTTCAAAAGAAAAAGAAATTTAAACAAATCTTCGAAACTAAGTCCCACCATTTTATTCCTCTTTTTTTTTCATTTAAAAATAAATTACATTATAACATATGTGGATACAACACGTCACAAATAAATGATTGGTCGGCGGTCACACGAACTGACAAATCAGTCAAAATGGTCCATATATATAACACACAGAGGAGGGACCGATTCGATGGTTCGTTGACCGTCGACGATTTGTTAATATGTAAAATTCTAACGCCCACAAATATCCTGGAATTCAATGTTCGTAGAAAAAAAGTAATCGAATAAGTGACCTTAAATGTATTTAAATATTGTATATATTATATCATTTTTTTAAATGACCGGGTCTGGAAGAACAACTATGCTCTAAACCCATGCTTTATTACAGGATCTTAGTTTGGAAGATGGTGGGTCTTAATTTTAAAGTTTTTGTTTTTGTTTTGTTTTGTTTTTGAAATAACCGAGTCTAGAGGAAAGACTACGTTCAATACTCATGTTATTCCACATGAATAAGATGATGGGGTCTTAGTTTTGAAGATTAAAAAAAAATTAAACGGGTCTGGAGTAAAGACTACGCTCTAAACCCATGCTTTATTACCGGGTCTTAATTTGGAAGATGGAGGGGTCTTAGTTTAAAAGGTTTTTGTTTTGTTTTGTTTTATTTTTTAAATAACCGGGTGTGGAGTAAAGACAACGCTCTAAACCCATGCTTTATTACAGGGTCTTAGTTTGGAGGATTGTTGGGTCTTAGATTTGATTTTTTTGGTTTTGTTTTTTATTGTTTTTATTTTTGAAATGACCGGGTCTGGAGGAAAGACTACGCTCGATTGTCATGTTATTCCACAGGAAAAGGATTATGGGGTCTTAGTTTTGAAGATTTTTTAAATTTTTGAAATAAACGGGTCTGGAGTAAAGACTGCGCGCTATACCCATGCTTTATTACAGGGTTTTAGTTTTGAACAAATTCGACAAAATATCCCTTCAAATTTATTACATTTGTGGGTGATTCAAAATTATTACATTTGTGGGTGAAAGTATTACATTTGTGGGTAAAGTGTTATTACATTTGTGGGTGTTATTACATTTGTGGGTAAAGTGTTATTACATTTGTGGGCGTTGTTACATTTGTGGGCGTTATTACATTTGTGGGTGTAACAAACCCCCAAAAAAATGACATTTCACTGACTAATTGGATTGCTGAATAATGCCGATCGACCAGAGACATGCCAGGGATTGACCATTACGTAATTTCTGTTGTAATAAGAATAGTTATCTGGTTTGATATCAGGTGCTATTCAACTCTCTCAAAATACTTGTTGAAAAAAATCAGGCTTATAGGCATGATGGGTGATGAGATGAAAAGTAAAATACAGTAGATGACAATAATGCACGGAAGCCTTCTAAAATGATGATCTATTATTTTAAGAGAATTTCTACCCTGAATAGTTATAAATCTTCATCATTCTTAAGAATGAACTTCATCATCACCATCATTAATATAAGAATTGTTATTGTTAATATATCATATTATTATCATTCTTGATGTTGTTATTATCATTTTTATCATTAATATTATTATGATCATTGTTATAATGACTACTACTTCTACTACTAATACTGTTGCTGCTGCTTCTGCTAGAACTACTATTCTCATCATCATCATCTTTTCTATTTTTTTGTTTTTGTTTATCGAACCTTGGTTAATTACATTTTTTTTTACAGGACGGTTCCAATGTGGTGCACTGCGCTTACCAGGTCAACGACAGGTAATCAGACGCGGTTCCAAATATCATTTTGGACTGAAATGACGAGTCACGTGTCCGATTTGCATTGCATTTGAGCATTTTCGTAAGACTTTATGATACGTAGACATTTCGAGCTGTAACAATAAACCAATTGGATAAAATGCATTGCAAACAGGAGTCTTGACTTATAATTTTAGTATGCGTATATATATAATTTATTTTTCGGGGGTCTTTTTCTACACATGAGCCTCTCTTCAAATCGTTCATAATCATGATAATCGATATGTTTTGGGGCGATTTCAAAGTAAACGTCTAATCCAACACTGAGATGTACAATAAGAGTTACATGATTATATTTAAAAGCAGGTTGCTTGCTCCAACATTCAATTTATATATTATATTTCTGAGAGTTTTTACACCCAGATTGTTACATCATACAGTTCTGCACGTTACCAAGAGTTTAATTTACATTTTTCATTTGTATTTATTGTACGCTTGTGTATGATATTGCAAAATATTTTTGTACGATAGTGTTTGGTCAACTGATGGTGTCCAGGTCGTCTCTGTCGACTCTGCTTCGGTTGTGTGCAACAGCAGTCATCTGACTAGCTTCGCTGTTCTGCTCTCTCTCAAGGTCAGTCATTGATTGTTGCATGATAAAGAGGAGTTCTGGTCACGCGATTGCCATGTTAAAGAAACATGGCAGGAAATGTCTTACATACGGAGAGAATCTTTAAACAAAAAATATTTGTTCATGAATTTATTCACTTGGGGGGGGGGGGATTGTTTCCCTTTATGGGATTCATTGAATAATTAATGGACAAGTTGAGGGACAGAATGGTTGATGGTTAATAGAATGTATCATTGATTTTTCTCTTATGTTAGTCAAAATAAACGTCTGCTGATCTGATTGGTCCGTGACAATTTTTTACTATCCAACACATGGTAGAAAAACGGTGCACGGCCAATTGGTTTTGTCTGCCGCGAGTCGGGTTTAATTTGCAGACAGGACCAACGCCTGTTGATCAGTTTCATCAAGAATTGTACACACGTGAGAGCAGTAAATCACTGATTGGTTCCCGTTTTGTGTGGCAGAATAAATATTTCGCAAACTACATAGAACGCCATCAAATCTTCGAAATTTCTTCAATCGCATTGAATGTATACGTATTGAGTATTGAATTCTTTCATTTCCATAGGCTCTATACAGAATTACATAATTTGTATAAGCGTTATACAGAATCCACAGGTGCTAGTAAGCAATGCCTTAAGATAAATTGAATTTTAAATTAGATCGAGTAGTTCCGAAGTTTCTCACCTCAATGTTAAAGCCGGGGGTAATAATTGTGGAGCGCCAGGAGTGTCAAGTCTGACAGACACGCTTTACAAGAACCCACAGTTATTGTTATTATTATTCTTCTTCTTATTCTTATTGTTATTATTATTATCATTAATATCATCATTATATTGTTTTATCGTGATCATTATCTCTTTGTTTAAATTATGATTATTATTATTATAAATATTTGCATATATTAAAGCTGCCTTTTGACGTTTTGTTCTCCTTTTCTTTGGCTTTGGAATTTGGTAGGATTTTTCTTTGAACGGTGTCTACTATGTAGGCACCTTGAGTATCCTCTGGGATGAATATGTGCGAAATAAAATGTAGCTATTTATTATCATCATTATTTCTAATTATTATATTCATTAGTTTAGTTTTTGTTGTTTATTATTATGATTGATCATATTATTATTATTATCATTATTCTCTGTTTACATGTAGCCGCCTGAAGGAGTCAATGCCCAAGTACAGAGTTACCTGTCCTACATACTTGGTGGCATTTCTTTTGCATCTTTGGCTCTTGCTGTATTCATCTACTGTGCAACTGGGTGAGTAATTTTTAAGGGCGTTCCGCAGTAATGTTCAAGCCCCCCTTAGCTGCTCAGGGTCAGCTGGCTATGCATTCGCCATACACAATGCCTGAAGTGCAGAGTAAAGACATGATCAGCTGGCCCTGCGCAGCTGAGGTGTGTACGAATATTACTGCGGAACGTCCTAAACCAATTATCCATTGGAACCCGGTGGTTTATGTAGAGGAGTTGTGGTCTAGTGGATAAATCTCAGGACTGTGAACCACGAGGTTCGTGGTCCAAATCCTTTTGATACTCTCTTGAACATCTAATAGAAATAATGATCGGTTTACGTAATATGCCATTGCACTCTTCCCTCATATAAAAAGGTGTTCCTCAAGGCTACTGAAGTTGCCTGCAGATATCAGACGATTCTGAACGCCTTTGTGATCATCTTTCTGTTGACAGGTAGAAAAAAAAATCCATGACACAAAGAACTTCTGAAATTTAAGAACTTATTCAACATATTTTTAAAAAAAATTCCTGATAAAACGATTAGAATAAGGGGAGGGGATGTCGCATCACCTCGGGCCTTTCTCTTCCACCCCCTATAACATATCTAACGGTTTGTTACAGAGCCTGCAAGATGCTGAAGATTCAGATTCACATGAACCTGGCAATATGCACGGCCCTTGGACAGATTCTTTTTCTCAGCTTGGCTGAGGCAACAAAAAATAGGGTGAGAATTTTAGCCTCCTCTTCTTTTTCACAACCACCATGACCACCTCAAGAACTAAAGAAAATCACAAATTCGAAGGAAATGATAAACCAAAGACGGCTGCAGATTTGCCAATGGGTCAATTGAAAATGTTGTCATCTAAATCATTAGCCACTTTATGTAGCATAAAGGGATTGGCGTTCTAAGCCAAGAGCCCGGATGTGATTTCCGGCGGAGACATTTTCTTTCAACGTTTCGAAAAATCTCAATTTCAAGACTTGAATGAAGGAATTATTCGATGTCGATATTGTTTATTTGGACTCTATCTTGAGGAATCAATCTGTATGTAGTGGAAGCATGCATATTTGAGACCCTAATCTAAATTCGGATAGACGACTTAAATTATTTTAGGGTTCTTCAGGTAAACATAACATCCATTCTCAAATAAAAGTCTAAACACATTTTTTTGTTTTGTTTTACGACAGGCACTCTGTAAGGGCGTGACAGTGACACTACACTATCTGTTCACAGCAGCTCTTGCATGGACCATGATCGAGGGCGTTTCCCTGTATCGTACGACTGCCGTGGGCTCCAAGGTACTTAGGATTGGGTGGCTGAGTCTTATCGCTTACGGTAAGACCGAAATAAAATTTCCATTATTGCCTGAAATAGCAATTTGCCGTTATTAACCTGGCGCTGCCGATAGGGGCCACATTTGCACCACCTGCTATTAAACACGTGTTGGGGAAATTGGAATTTTTTTGTATCATCCAACAAATAATAAGGGAATACTATTGCAGGACTGCCTCATTATTCTACAACTCACATGATAAATTTATGAGTTAGGAGTATTAACTCATGTTAATCATCTAGCAATTAAACTGTCAAAAATGTTAAATTCAAGAGGAATTTCCCCACTGCGTAGAGACCATTGGCCGTGGTCATACCGTATTAACTGTGGCAGTAGTGCAAATACACCCTCTGTCAATAGAAACAAGTCGCTATGTTTGCCGCTAGTGAAAGTCCATATCAAAGGACTGTTGGGAGACTACTAACATTTTAGCTGCAGTACTACCTAATAACATATTCTAAATAATGAATGAAAGTTGTTATGTGGTTTGTTCAACATGTTCAAAATCAGGTTTTGAAAATAAAAAATTGAGTCACTTTGGTCTTGCTAGAAATCATATTTAGATTCCTCATTGTCGAAGAAAGTAGTCTGTTTCTTATATACCGAGCAGTTTTCAAAACCAGGACCCCGTCTCATTAACAGTTGCGACTAAACGCAACTTATTTGCGATTTATATCAATTGCAGCTATGTACATAAGAAATAGGGGACTGCAAACTTGTGATTAATAAGAGGACTTGCGATTGATTCGGATCAAGTGCAACTCTTTATGAGACGGGGCCCTGATCTTGTATTAAGATGTTTATATCCAACAAAGTAAAGTAGATGACAATACAGGTATGCATCTCATGATTATGTTGCGGTTTCTTTGGCCAGTGGTTGATCAGTCGATGATTCCATCCAGTACCCTATTGCCATCTTCTTTGCTTGTTGTTGTCAATAGACATATACCAATCGATTCTGATGATATTTTACCCAGCTTAATTCTTTTCCAATAATCTTTTATTGAATTCGCAAGAGTATATTTAATAACGGTTCATCTGTTTAGATGTTTACAATATAAAAGCATTCGGAAATATCACATTATTCAAATTCATCTGCCGTTGTCACTTTGGGCATTGTTTTCATACATATACAAGACCATGGTTAACCCAATTTCCCGTTATCCTTATTCTTTTTTGGGGCCTAATTGATCTTTCGTAGATCTTCTTATTTCCTCTTCTTCCAAAAGACAATTATGTTTCTACATTGCCAAGGTTAGCCATTCATTGCGAAGTTTTCTTTTTTCCCCATTTTTCTTTTGTTTCCTCCTTCTTATTATGGTTCTTATTTCTCTTCCTCTTCTTTTTATTTCTTTTATCATATCAATTCAATTACTAAATGTCTTAATCTCATATTTTCTTATTTTACATAACACTATTTGGATGTATCTTATATGTTGTAGTTATATTTGTAAATTCGGATGTGTCGGCTTTTAGACAGTGACTTTGAATTTTTATCAATAAACCTTCAGTTTTCAATATCAAGTCGATTCAATTAAATTATTTCAGGGGGCTCCCTTGTCGTTGTCGGGGTGTCTTTTGGTGTTCTCTTTGACACGTATGGAACATCTGCATAGTGAGTAACAAAGGCTTCTGTATATCATTGATCAAATGTGTAACAAAGGGGTAAGATATTAAGTTGTTTTAATAGAAGCAGAAACTTGCCCTGTACTAAAAAAAAAACTTCAAAATTTACATTTTCACGTAAGAAAATTTCCAATGATACATTCATCCTTAATTTAATTAGTGCAAATAAAATTATGTTCATAAAAAACTCTTGTATGAAACAATCAATTCCGTCATCAATAACTGACAAAATGAAAGTAAATGACATTTCCTGTAGAGAGCAAATTACAGAGGAGCTTCCAAGATACGTCACAGTGTTGCCAATATGTGTTTCCCTGATGACAGCACTACAAAAATCATAACATTTCTATTTTTAATCGGATATCGCTCAAACTTCCACTTATATGTTTCCCTCATTTGTCTGCTTTTATTAATACCAGGTTACCAGGTATCATGGTAAATTTTCCCTCTTGAAAAGTATTTTTCGCTGTACTTCTGTTGTTAAAGATGGCTGAATATCTAATCTATATTTTAATTAGGTGTTCATTCTTTTACTTGTGTAATTGCACAAGTGAAAATCAGAATTCTGATCGTTTCACAACTTCCAAAGAATCCATTAGATATTCTAGCGAAATATTTAAATATTGCAGTTAAAGCATCGGACTAAGTTTTAATTGCTTTGTTCAGATTATTTACTAAAATTCAGTTAATCCTTATTTAAAATATCTCAGATTATATCATTATAAACAAGTTTTTCTTAATATTCTAAACACCATGTAAACAACTGAGTTTGTTTAGTACACTAAGCTATAATTTGTATCTTATTTATGGCTTGCGATTCTTTATTGAAGCATAAATTTCACGGATAATGATATAGTGGTCATGATGATGACTATAATGATGATGATGATGTTAGTAACAACGATTGGTAATGATGACGGTGATGGAAATAGTAAATAATAATAATGATATAATAACAATGAAAATAATGATAATAAAGATTAATATGATATTAATTATGATAATGAATAATTAATATTTGAAGTTATGATAATAGTGATAATAAAAATAATATACTAACAATAATAAAAACAATAATAATAATACAATCTGATTTGTATAAAAAATCATGGTGTTATGAAATATTCTATATTCAGCTGCTGGTTACACGTTGGAGACAACAGTATCTACATATTTGCAGGATGTGTTTGCGCAACAGAAATGGTAAGATGAAGTGATTGGAATTTGCCCAATTTTTAACGGAGGACTGAGTTAGAACGGGCTATACAGTGTTTAATAGCTTATACAGCACAAATATTGAGCTTTCGTTTAATTATTCTCCACAAAGTACTGCAGTTCTGTGATAACATGAAAAAAACTCTATACAGAATAAACGTAATCAATGAAGTCATGAAATATTGGTAGTAATGAGAATGTTGATGATATGGTAACATGTTTAGGCCTATCATGATTCTTTTTCTTCTTCAAATACTCGGCTTAATTGCTCATGAATGCAATAAATAACCTTAAAAATGAGTACGTGTATATACTATATACAAAATATCACTAAAATGAACTTGCATTATAACAGGATGATATGACAAAAACAAAATCTGCTTAACAGGAAAACAAAACTTTTCCATCTATTCAAAAGATGAAATCACTTATTGTTTTAAACTTAGATGTAATGTTCTAATGCACGATATTTCTGCATTTCATTTTTACCCGTAGTTCAGTTTCACGGTGTTGTGGTTCGTCATGAGAACATTCAGTTCTCTGAAGGCAAACCAGAAGAAAGATGAAATCGACAAGATCAAGTAAGAATTTATCTTCCAGTTCTTCAATAAATTATTCATCTTTCCCCAAATTTAAGCTGTTATAACAACCTTAGCTTTAAGTCCGTGCGTTTTTTCGGATTACTTCTACATCTCTTTGCCTGAGGGCAACAGGGTTAGAAATAAGGATCATCAATGTTCCCGAAAGTAAAAGAGGTCAAACTAAAGTTTTTTTCTCGTAATTTGATTAAAAACTGTCATTGAGAAATGTCTGCATTTTAGAAAACCATGTTTTAAAGATCCATACGACAAAGATAAATAATTTGTGTTTCGCCGGTTCACTCAGTTATGAATATTTTACGGTTCATATTATTCAAAACTACAGTTAAGATTAGATGCTGTTCATTCCCATGAACTCTGAACATAACATAAAAAACGGAGTTCTGAATTTAGAACAATGCCATGCAAAGAGGAAACGGGTTTCTCTAGCTAGACAGATATTCCATACATCTTGAAGTATTCCATCTTGAAGTATGTCTTCAAGTTTATCTTCAATTAAAGTGAACTGAAATAAAGAAAAAACTTTAAAGAAAAAACACTTATTGTAACTTTATCAATGACCGTGACTTGGGTGTTCAGGATTCTCTTGCATAGCTTACAAAATCGGGCTATCCGCCTCTGACTGTATATCAACTTTATATATGCATGTGTCGTGGTGCAGTGGATAAGTCCCCATACTATGAAGCACAAGGTACGGGGTTCGAAACCTTGTTATGGCGCTTAATGTCCTCTGGCAAGACATTATAGATCTACATTTGCACTCTCTAAACGTAGCCGGGGTAATAATTTCATTGCCGCGTCATCAGGGAGAACCCTATTAATACTAATGGGGCTACCCTGGGTAAATAAATCATATCGTTATAATTATCATCATTAATCTGTTATTTTCTCGCTTTTCTACAGGGCAACGGCTCGTGCTTTATTCATCCTCCTTCCAATCCTTGGTTTAACCTGGATCGCTGGAATCATCACCAGTATCACCCAATCTGATGCTGTCATCTGCTTTCAGTACATCTTCATCATCTGTTTCTCCCTCCAGGTAAGGCAACGATAGCCCTTTAATATGGCTCACCCGTTCCATCGGGTGTCGCATCGCGACGGGTCGTCGGTTACACGTACTTTCGTGAATAATCAAACATTAAGTCTCAAAGGGTCAAGTGTAAAGTTTGTGAAATGCACCCCTCTTACAGCCAAAGTGTCAGGTCCAGTTTACCCGACACATCATTGAAAACCTACAACAAATTTACGAAAACTCGCCTCGCGAACCGACTCTCTCACTCGCCGGTCGCTTTGCTCCCCCGCAGTGTCTTAAACCATCGTATTTGTTGTTACCTTCGATACGTCATACCCCCCAACAATCATAAAAGGAAAGAAGAACACTGTTTCTCTTATATCTTTTTATTTTGTGTTTACAGGGTGTCTCCATTTTGGTGTTTCACTGCTTGCTAGTTCCGGATGTAAGTTCTTTCTTTAACACTAGTCCAACAAAATCCCATGAATACATGTAATTTTTTTCAAATACATAAATTATGAATTACGGCGATAGATAATATTTGTCATGTGATAAGATATTTTGTTGAATATTTACATTATACAACAAGAAAACTACCCTTTCTTTTTGTTTAAAATGTTGTACGAGCTTTTATTTTTTGGAGGACCCTCATGTTTTCTGATCAACTTTACAATACATCTACAGTCGTTTTCTGAGAGTACTCGAATAAACTCAACTTAAGGTGGCTTAAAAGTCAAGCTTAAGTTTAGCTTGAATAAAGTGATTTTTGCTAATATTATAATATACACGAACTCTTAGGAAAAACTATAGAAGTAAAGTCTCGAAACTAAGGTTTTGTTCTATATTTCCTTTTCTTTATTTACTTTAGCGACTCCCTACATACATATTCTCTCTCTCTCTATTTATTTGTTCTCATTGTGAACTTTGTATCAGCTATACGATAGCAAAGACTGTCGACAAATTAAACGAAAGGCAATTTCAATGCCTTTTTGTATACAGCCGACAGAAATCATATTCGCATTACATAAAACATCATTTTTAATAAATCGCACAATTTAGTACGTAGTATATCAAGCTATTGGAATTCCATAGTTTGATTTTTTTCCAAACTCTTTGCGTTCGTGCTATGAATAAATAAATAGATGAAGAAATTAATAAATGAATAAGTAAATAAATAAATTAAAAAATATTCACACATTTATAGAGGTGATTGACAAGGTCCCTATAATTTTATTGGATTGATTTTTCGAAAGTCTTTGCGATCATGTTATCAATATTTTTCGTCTCTTTCGATATTCATCCAGGTGAAAACAGCGCTTAAGCTTCGGCTTAGTCGTCGTGTTGCAGATAGCACTTGGGCAAATGTGAGGAGTTCCAAGTCAACCGCCACATCAACCTTTAAAGAGAAGGTTGATCTCTGGGAAAGGTGACAAAATAACTTGCGAGCCTTTTCTTTCTATTTATGTTAGTGTGGAAGAGTATCATTGAAAAACATGTCAACTAAAAATGATGGCTTTTCAAATGGCCTCATGAAAAAATATGACACGTAACAGCTACAGGTTGTGGACCACACTTTCATCCTTCATGTACAGTGCATATGACCATCAGCAAGTCTGGGCCAATTTCTTATCACTTTGATGATTCAAAACTTCACAGTATACACCAATACCTATCCGCTACATTATCGACCTTTTCCAATCACTTTCACATAGTTTCTTTTAGATTGCAATCGCATAACCAGAACTCAACTTAATCTTTGAACATCATCGAATAGGACCGCGAAAAACAGTTCATTATTTCTTTATAACTCTTTTGCCATCAAATCCTTCTCCTGAAATAGTTGTGTTTAACTCAACGAAGCCCGAGGCATTGTGGGCTGAAGTCTACGGAAATTGCACGTTCAAGATATCAAAATGCAGTTGTATCCCACTTATATCAAGGAAACTGAGTAACGTCTCTCTGGAGCCAGGAGATCATCAATATATATATAGTTAAACATTAGAGTTACGAGCCCTTCTGGTTCTAACAGACGATGTACAGTATTTAGAAGTGAATATCTACTCTTTTATTTCCATGTACATGTATGTTATGGCCTGGTAGTAACATATAGAGCACAAGCAATTAAAGTGTGGTAGATTGTATATTTCATCATTTTCTTGATACACTATTTTGTAAACCATGGTATGTTCGTTTCTGTTACATTTCTCCTTTTTATCTGGACCAGTGATATCGACGATAAATGGTACGATATACTAGAAGTCGATTTCTAGTTTATCTTGAACTTGAACTTATTCAAACTTTGAATATCGTTTTTTCCAGACTTCTTCAATTCAGTTGTGGAATATTGACATATAAACGCATTTTGTGTGTGTTTTATATCGTCCATATAACTGTAACACAAATGTCAATTACATTGTATGTAAATATGTAAATTTGTACTGTAACGTGATTAAAATAATTGTATTGAGGATGGGACCATGGACCTGGTATAAATGTAAAAATATTTATTTATTTGAAACAAATACTTGATAAAAACATTCCCTTTTTTCCCCCGAACTCAATGAAAGCTTTGTAGCGTTGTTTATGCGTTGCAGAATATATATTGTAATATATCGTGTATGGTGTAAATAGCTTGTTGATATGATTGCCTAAAACAATACAATTTTGAAGAAAGTGCATTGCAGGTCATCTCTTTTTAACTATATTGTAAATAAGGATTGTATGAATTTAAATTATATTCAATAGTCGAAGAGCAAATAATTCAATTCATGTACGACATTTACTTTATGAATAGCATTAATAATTTTATTTCTTTCAGTCTTACAAAATGATATGTATTTACAGGCTTTATTGCGTCATATTTAATAAAATTGACTACGCTTATCGCATGCTGCTCGAATAAAAATATTTCGTGTGTCTATCAATTGGTATCTATAAAATAAATTTTGCAATCTTAATACTTGTATATGTTAATGGTTCTGGGAAATTTCCAGTTAATATTTTACGTGTTTTATTCTAATGGCAGCATTTCCTTCTCCAATATAATAATAATATAATATAATTTATACAAAATCAAATCTTAAGGGCAAATAATTTCAGTCATGTATAATATTTCTACTATGTAAATGACGTAGATATTTCGCTCTTTAAATGTGTATTATGATACAGATCTCCAAACTACATATTTCAAAATGAAAATTGTAAATGAACAAAGAAAATGTTGCAGAAAGGAGAGATTTAAAAGTGTCTCGATATGTCATTTTTTTCTTCTGTATCTCAAGTTGATGTTCTTTAAAAGGTGTGCTTAAAGACAGAAGAAATTATGACATTGTAAATACTAAGTCTTAATGGCGCCTTTGACGTTTAACGATACAGTGTGCTGTGACTATGCCTTCTTAAAGTGATTTGTAATCACTTTTTTAAAAGTGTAAAAGTTTTATTTTACTTCATTTTGACTTAGAAAGTATCACTATGCAAATATGTTTTAATAATCAGACAAACGATAATGGAATATAATTAAAAGGAAAATTTGAAGATTTTCAAGAAATTCTGAGAAGTTGGTGAAGAGAATAGTATATATTTTTAAATGTACTTCACATTGCTGTGGTCATATGGACTACATTATTCTGTACATCGAAAGGTTGACCACATGATACGTAATGTCTAGTTGGATTTAAAATATGATAGCATTTCACGGAATTAAAGTTGTCTAATGTTAGATTATTAAATGTGGTAAGTTGCTTTCCTTAAGAAATTTTAAAGAGTTACCAAAAACGCTTTCAAACATATTTATACACGGCTGGTAAGCAATTCCATTTGTGTTTTGGTTTTGCTGGTCAAGATGACGCAACAATAAGCTTGTTTACATTGTTGTCAAGGATTTGGCGCCTTTAGACAAGGCGCGCTTTTGTGGCGCGTTTCCGAATGCGCTCCCTTTTGCACACGAAACGCATAACACGCGATTTTGAGAGCGCGTACGTACGCGCACGTAGAAATTATGTCATTCTCTCGTGGCTTTTGGTAAAGGCAAGACCTGTTGATTTGGACAATCAAAAATATCAGTGGATTCTGAAATTAACCGACGTTGACTTTGTTTTGCATCGGCAGTGGAAATCCCGTTATTTTCCTTGAATACCGTGTCTGAATTTTGATATTATATTGTCAAATTTGTTACTAACTCCTCGTCACGGCATCGGCACTGCAGTGGAGAGGTGATTACATTTTGGAGCTGCAGTGATTTCGTTTGTAGTATTGTACGGTAGACTAGGACCAAGAGCTGGTTAGTGCTGTAAATTGGAATCAGCGACCGGCATTCCGAAAGTAAAAGAGGAAGACGGGTACCCTGTCAAGGCGAAGGAGTCGGTACGAAATGAGCGACCCCGTAGGCGAGGGAGGCCTAGAGTAGGCCTAGACCTACAATGTAGATTCTATGTCGGCTAGTTCTGTAGGCCCAGAAACATCACAACCTCGGGCTCAGGCAGCGGGCTCGGATCTTGCGGACCAACAAATATGACCAAGGCCAAGTCCAAGCCCTTAGGACCGGAATCTCAACATGTATCCGGTGAGTCGTGAAACGGTATTGATGAAGCTAGTTCTGTAGTTAACGTCACTTCTAAGTTATCATGTGGAGCTTATATAGGGGCTCCCTGGCCTATGCAGTCAGTGCGCTGCTGCACCGCCTGGGCTGTAGCTTAGGCCTACTGAAGTACTGTAGGCCTACAGTAACATAGGCTTTATCGTAGGCCTAGTAGTAGTAATAAATAAAGCCCAGTGCAGTGGTCAATATGCATACAAATTACAATTAAATGAGCACACGAGCTTGAAAACAAAGACATGTTTCCACCTATACAAAATGGTATCTTGTTATCAGTTTGCTTGAATGATATGTCAAATTTGAAGAGGAAAAAGTGCTCTTTCGATCATTTAAGGCCTAGAAGGGTCTAGGCCTATCTGAATTAAAGATAAACTGGACTCAATTAATCATTACCTATGAATGCTCAAAGACAATAAGGAGAAATTGTTACGATGGTTCTAATGCTACTTTGCTAGACCTAGATCTACTCTTGATCTCAGTTTAAAGCCTGGACGGCTGGAGAGCAACTAATTCGTCACCGTTTTCACGAAGTGGTCTCGTGGCCCGCGCAGCGACAAAAGTGAATTTCGAGATAAACGCATTTTAACATTTCATGTTATTAAAACGGGGGTTAACGTACATCTTCAAAGATTTCCTTTGACAACCACACAGTACAGATTCTAACGATTCTGCTCATATATATTTTGTTTACAAAAAATATATAATCAAGTGGGGATATTGTAACAAACTGTGGGATCGGTTCGTGGAAACGAAAATATGCGCATTCAACATACGCGTCGTTTTCACGAAGCGGTCTAGAGGAGTGCGCGACCGGTTCTTGTGTGAGAGGTCTCGCCTTTTCCGTTTTCACGAAGTGCGCTATTCGACAGCAGGCTATATGAGTTTCATGAACTATCTCGTAAATACCATCTAGGAGTTTTGTTTCCTTTCATAAGATGAAGTAGTATGACCCTTTAAACAACATATATTTTTTCACAAGCTAAATTCTTACAGATTAATGAGTTATTATAATTTTAAGTTGTTTAATTATGTTTGTCGCCCTCTTGAGTCCCAAAATGGACAAATGGACGAAAGGTGCGTCTTTCAACTCCTCTTTTTGTTATATGAGGGAGAATATGATGTAAACCCATGTTGAAAAACTAACTTCTAATAAAGTATGTGAACTTAGCTTTACATCCTATTCGAGGACACTCAAAACGTCTTTCCCCTTGCTTTACTGCAAATGTTTCTACTTTTACAGGGTCACATAATTACTTTTCACATTACTTCTCAAATTCTACTTTACTAAAAATGATGAAGGAAATGACATAATAATGATAATATTAAGAATAAATTATAATGATCTTAGGATTATTATAATTATTGCAATCATTCCTATTGATATTATTATTATTATCAACAAATTGTGTTCACAGACATTACTTATTTGGGACCGGGATCCAGAAAATACCATCCATACTGTCAAATATGACCCCCCTCCCACCCCTATACAACTGCATTCGTCATACCTAGTTGATTCTGTCTCTTCACAATCACATCACTCTGGAATCATGTTCTGCTTCATATGTAATTAAGTTTGATTGAATATTTTTGTCAATGATCAAAAGTATATTTGTATACTTTTGTTAGCACTCAATTGCTTCTCAGTTCTTTCTCTCTCTCTAGCTCTCTCATGCAAACTTGAACATTCCTCTACCTCTCTCTCTTTCTTTGGCTCTCAATTTCTTTCTTCATTTAACACATCTCATAATCGTTTGTAACGCTTCTGCTGCCGTATCTTCTTGCCACATAAGTCATCATTCTATAGTACATTACTCTCTCAGACACATTTCTTCTATAAACAAATCAAACTCAACAAGGATAAACGTTGAATAGCACAAAGCAATCAAATCTTAAGATGAACACTTTCATCATGGTAATGACTGAATTTATTTCTTTGCAATATAACTGGAATCGTTTTTGTACAGTTCATTTCGCAATTACATGTACAATCATTAAAAATTGATAAATCATAATAATAATAATAATAATAATAATAGCCTAATAGTTCACTCCAAATTTTATTAAACCGAAACGGAAATTCTTTTTGCCCAATTGATCGCGAGCCCGGCAGCCGCTGAGCGCCAGATCGACGTTGCTCTATCCCTTATTGTTGAACGCCAAATAAGGTAGCAACAACTCCCATCTTTTAACGTCTTTTGGTATGACGCGGCGGGATTCGAACCCACGACCTCCCGGTTGTGAGGCGGACGCTCTACTGACTGAGCCAACACTCCGGTGTAATGAATCATGTTTGAATATCAAAATTGCAACTTATTTAACTGTAGCCCACACTCATGGCAAAAAATACAACATGGTAGCTCTATAAAGAAGGGGGGTACCGGTGTTCTTGGCAAATTCTGAAATGCAAATTCACAAGGCCACTGATTAGGGGGAGGGAGGGTTACAATATAGTTTGAGTACTGCCACAATGGAAGAGGAGCTTAAAAGAAAATCATTAATTATTTATATTTTTTGTGTATGACATACAAAGTTGTCAGCTGCATACGTCCCTGTTGCCTCATAAAATTGCAGATCTGAGATTTACATAGATGTTGTAATCAAACTTTTCAAACATTATTTCTTATTCTATGTCTGATTTCTTTCAAACTTTCACCAGTCTATTACACTCATTTTTTTCTGCTTTAACATAAATCAACTTGTTACAAAGGTTGGATTGCCCTTTGAAATATAAACTATTAGCAATTAATATTAGTCCTACATGCCAAATCCTTCTAAAAACATTCAACACTGTAAGTTTATGGGATTAAAACTTCTTACATGCAACTTTCATATGATGGATGACCTTAGTCTGTGCTGTTCTTAGTGAGGAAGGAGGGAGGTTGTCACTGTCAAAATATTAATAACAATATGCTCAAGGCGCTCCAACTATTACCCTGGCTCTGCTAGGCAGCCGCTTTCGGTGCTCACAGCAGAGTGGCAAATGTAGATTAATATCTTGCCAAAAGACATTACTGCTGTGGCGGGACTTGAACCATGGATCCTGTGATCCACAGTCCAACTACTTATCCACTAGAACACAAAACCTCTAAATGGAGGCACATTTGGAGTCAGAGTCTCCTGTCAGCGTTGCAGTCCCCGTCCAGTCCACATCCATCTAGCTCATAGTAACTCTTGAACCCACCCTAAGCCTTCCGTTATATCGAAGATCTCGTTTCTTGCCACAATTGATCTCTCCATCACGATCCCACCTAACAATAACTTCTGTATTTTTGTCCATCCTAAGAGGTAATTGACAAAAGATTGTTACAATCAAGTTATCAATAACTCGGTTCAATGATAAGTAGAGAAGACATAGTAATTTTATTTCATAAAACAGGAATGAAACCTAGAAACAGGTATTAAATAAAAAGTGGTTTTACTCTGTCCTAAATTGATATTTTGAAATATACAGTAACTATAAATGAAAATCAGAATATGAATTTAAGGTCTACTTTTAACAGAAAAAAAGCAAAGCATGCACCGAGTAGAAAAGCAGATTTGCAATTGTTTTATAAATACTGTTGCACCATTTATTCACTTAGAATGCAATTTGTGACATTGTGGCACTAAGTTCCTGGTAGGAAATCAGAGTGGTATAACTCCTATTTTACAAATATGAATGGCTTACCTGTGTTCAACACTTTTAGGTTGGGAGGATTGGTATATTGTTTAAACAAATTGTGACAGCATACTCCATGGTCTGTATGGTACTATTGTATTCCATTTCAATAAAAATGTAGAGGACATCTATACAGTATTTATCAACCACTGAAGATGATATGATAGGGTTCCATATGTATTACTGGGTTTGTTGTCAATCATTGAATTGATATGTTCATATCTAAAGAAGATATAAAATCTGCAGGTTATCAGCAAATTTGTGATGAATGTTATAAACCCAGTAAGTAATAATGAATGCACTTGCATGTACTTGTCTGCCAGATTGAAAGAAACTTTATTATATCAACTTTCAGAAAGACCACTCAATAAGGATCAATATTCAAAGTTAGTCAAGCGTATAATATCATTCATTATTATTTAATTATCTCACATAGACACGCGTGATGTAGCAGCGGGTAATATAAGAGCATATTACCATACGTTTCACATCTGGGTACTTGTACATGATAAATGTATAAGTGATACTTGAAATATAAGAAGAGGATAATTGATAATAATAACATTGACTGGCTCACATTTTGGTTGATATGAGACAATATTGCCCTCAACATAACCATATTGCCCTCGTCTTCGACCCGGCTAATATGATTATATTTGGGCAATATAGTTTCATATTCCCATTAAAGCCAGTCAAAATTATAAAAATATTTCATATATAAACAATATAAAATGTAACAAATTAGGTTAAAACTTACCTTTGATGACTGAGGGACTTAGCTATTCAGTCGGTCGGTCTGTCAGTCGTTTGGTCTGACCTCCAAACCGTGGTATTGGAAACGTAATCAGTTCAAAGGCAGAGGGTGAAGATGCTGGGTTAAAAGGAGAATATATTTGATAACTCATGATGGATGCAGAAAACCCCAACACAGCTCGTACAGGAAGCTATACAGGGATGACATGATTTTAAAATCGCATCTCTTCAAAAAATTACAGGCATCAGGTTAATGCATATTATTTTATTTTTTCTGTGATGAAACAACACAAATTAGTGTTAACTCTCCTTCTTCACCCCTTCCCTATGAAAAAAAGACAATAAGAAAAATACAAAATATAAGATGAAGCCTGTCATCTTGTAAGTTGATACACCATAAGTAGCTCAAACATGACATGTTGGCAAAATGAATGTCTGTCACGCACATTAAAGAGCGAGGAACTTGTGTTTGATGTCTTACAATACCATCAACTGCCTAAAACCTTTCAAAGCAAGATCAGTCATGCGTTTATGAAAAAAAATTGAGTGTTTGGGAACCCGTCATCTTTGGAGGGCCCTCCTAGCACCCCCACCACTTTGCGCACATTAGAAAATTATTTCCCAGCATAGTTTTGTCCATGGATCATTGTTATGTAAATGAAAATAGTTCATTTGTTTGCTAAAGATTGACCCCCTCCCTCTCGCCAGCCCAACTCCCAATCTATAACTTTTATTTTGGAGCTAATTTCCTTACCACACATACCTTGTCAATTTGCTAAAAGCTCTCCACATCAGCTGCACAAACTCCTACATGGACATCAACCACTGGGGTGCTAGTGGTCCCTCATCTCTTGCGTATCCCAGCTGTCTATTCTACTGGTAAACTATGAAAAATATGAAAAGTATTTGTTTAATTTTTCTGCATTTGTTCAAACAAGCCACTTCATCTCACGGTTGGATATCCTTTTAACTTATTAGTAAGCACATCATTATCTAAAGCAATTAAGAAGACCTTGAATATTTAAGTCTCAGTCTTGCAAACATGGGATGAAACAACCCAAATTAGTGCTAACTCCCCCACCTCTCACAACGTGACGGACATGTGCGCTATACCAGAAGCCACTAGTACTATTATTATAAGCAAACCCCCCAACAAAACAAAAAGCCTGTCATCCTCTAAGTCCAAGGCAAAAGGTACACCTTAAGTAGCTCAACCACAACTTTGGTGGCAAAATGAAATTATCATGCACAATAAAGAGGGAGGAATTTGTAGTGGACGTCTTCCCATACCATCAGCTTTATCTTTGTCTTTAAAGCAAATTAATTAAGAGCAGGCATGCGTTTATGAGCATAAAGCCGAGTGTATAAGAAGCCGCTCCAGCCTATGCTAGGTTGACCCCCCATCCATTAGTACCTCAACAACATGCTAAAAGCTCTCCACGTCAAACTCCTACTTAGACATCAGCCACTGGGAGTGCTAGTGATGGTCCTCTCAGCCGGCTATTCTACTGGTAAAACCGGGAAGAAACATGAAATGTATTTGCTTCATTTTTCTGCATTTGCTGAAATTAAGCCACTTCATCTCAATTCTCATGGTTGGATTTCCTTTAAATAATTAGCAAGCACAAAATTGTTTATTCATTCAAGCATACCTGGCTTTACTATTCAAGTCTCAGTCTCGTATTTATAACATGAACATGGAAAGAGCTTACGAGGGGTCATTTAATATTTAAATCTAGTACTAGGAGTACTTAAGTACTAACGTAGTTCTAGATCTAGACTCTAGGCTCGCCGAGCCTAGACTCAACCACTCCAGCAAAGCATAGAGAGTCAATGCTAAATGCGTATCGACCTCTAGCACTGCATACATGCTGTGAGGCAGGGACCTAGAAGTATATACACAAATACACACACCACACAATATTGCATAGACTGTACACAATCATGTCGATGCAGCTGTAAGCAAAGTTTGACACTAGACTTACAATTTGAATTTTTAAATTATTCTTTTTAACATCAGTAAGTTTAAAAAATGTATTTTACTGCTATTTAGGTGTCATCAATTGTCACTAAAGTACTGATTTTGAGTGAAATCAGTTGAGTTTTGTACAGTGGTGTTTGAAATGTTGAGAATCAAAAGCACAGCTTTTACTACACAGCCAGGATAGTGATGCTCCTATGTGTGGACTCAACTCCTACGTCGCAATTGCCATTTTATGATTTGGCATTGTCATATCAACATTGACATTGAATTTTAACCAAAATGTGCCCTTGGCTAATTGGGCCTTGCCTTGGAGGCTTGGGCTGGTACTGCTTAATCAGTTAACATAGTTAATGTAAAATTATTATTAATGATATCTCCCTGCATGCCCTGGCCTGGGCTTCACTCTTCAGCGAATTCGCCTTGTGACTCGTGACATTGTTGTTACTGCATGTAACTGCTCCTGCACTTATACATGTTCAAGCTTATTTAAGATACTGTGTTACTTAATACTTAGTAGCACTCTGTTGATAGTACTAGTAGTACTAGTAGTAGCAGGCGAGTCTACGTACTAGTACTAGATCTGCATACTAGTAGACCGACAATACAACTCACGCAGAAAACAGTGCGTGGGACCGTAATGACCTATCTCGCCATTTCGTAACTTGATATCCGTTCAGAATATGAGTTTGTTTATACTGCTACAGACCATATTATTGAACGATGCATAACATTGTTTTAAAATAAGTGAAAATAATTACCTAGGGCTGTCAGATTCCTCTAACAATTCCGCCAGAAGCACCGGCATCTGTGACAAAGGCTTCGCGGAGCTGAGCCGGTTCGTGTACGATTATCAATAGCAGACTACATTTGCGCGTAAGAGAGCACTTCGTGAAAACGGTGTTTGCCAGTTGTACCGCTTGTGATACGTTTCGTGACGTCACGTATGACGTAATTAAGCAAGATTAGACTTTGAAAATTACTGAAGTTGTAGACATTTATATACATTGCTCAAAAACGGTCAAAACTCGAAATTGAAAATTTCAACGATTTTGGCCACGAGACCACTTCGTGAAAACGGTGACGAATTGTTAATGTTGTGGAAAGAGTGAATTTCTTATTAAATCTCACGTAAGGCACCTGTGTATGTTAATTAATGCAACTCTCTCAGTTGCTTTGAATAGTATTTTACATGAAAATCACTTGATCGGAATTGAATTGTAGGCCTACTTGTAGTCCTATGGTGATTATGATTACATGTCCCTAGTGCAAGATACTCCGAAAAGTTTATCTTAATTTTTGCAGCCACGGCCGTATGGATCGTAGGGGACTCAAAAGTGTATTGGACGGCTCTGGGTGTCCAGCAGACGGGCACGGAGATCTCAGCTGTGGGGCGGTGATTATACCTGGCACAGCAGAAGAGGCCTCCATCTAGGCGAGACAATATGGCTTTCATTTCGCCCCTTTTCCTTGGGTTGGACACCGCCACATATTTCACGTGGGGACGAACAGTATCGAGGCAGAGAGTATGAGGGATTTTTCAGAAGAGCTGAAATGTATCTTGAATTCGTGAGCGGCCACGTGGGTGCAACATCACATGGCCAGATATCTTACATCGGCTGTGCTGTAAGGAGTTTAAAGGTCAAAAGCAGGGCATCGTCGACCGCTAGCGGCGGTCATTAAACAGGTATATGCAAGGTCCCTAGCTAGGAGGTTGAATAAGAGCACCCGGAGATACCTCTTGCGAGCTTTTTTCGTCCGTACATGTACATGCATCTTTCAGAAAATATGGCCATAGACTTACGACGCAACGATTGTGTGTATATTATGAGTGATGTAGCTTTAAGCCAGTTGGATGCTTTAGACGTTTAGTAAGGAGCTACATTGTGTTTAGTGTAATCCTTTTTAAATGATCGTTTAATGGAATACTTTTAATGTATTCAGGTTAAATTGTTTCTGGCAAAGGAATACTACTATTCATACATGGGTTGTTCAGGGTGACATGGTAAAACTGTGTTTGAAACAGTTCATACCCCCCTTTCATATTTGATTTTGGTTGGTTGGATGGAGCCTCAGGGTAATGATACTCTGGTATTTTATATATTGATAGGAGGGATTACATTATCTGTGGAGCAGGTATAAGCCCTAGCATTGGTAGCTTTGTCACTTAGGAATGGTTGGAATGTTCCTTTATTTGAAATTGAAAATTCTTGAGATTTAAAGTTCAGCATGAGATTCGTTAAAGTTTGGGTAACTTTAGTACTTAGGCTGTTTTATGAGTGCTGTAGCTGTTAGCCAGTTTGATGCTTGGGAAGTTTAGTAAGGAACTACATTGTGTGTGTTGTTTAGGGTAATTATTTTTGAAATGATCTTTTAATGGAATACTCTTAGTGTATTCAGGTTAAATTGTTTCTGGCAAAAGGAATACTACTTTTCATACATAGGCTGTTCAGGGTGCCAGGGTAAAACTGTTTGGAACAGTTCATACCCCCTTTTCATATTTGATTTTGGCTGCTTGGATGGAGCCTCAGGGTAATGGCATACAGAGACTCCGGTATTTTATATATTGATTGGAGGGATTACATTATGTGTGAAGCAGGTATAAGCTCTAGCATTGATAGCTTTGTCACTTATGAATGGTTGGAATATTCCTTTATTTGAACTTGAAAATTGTTGAAATTTAAAGTTGGACATGAGATGTCTGGATTTTGGTTAGTAATACAGCACGGCATGATATCGCGGTTCGATACGCATGATGTATAATTGTGGGTTTTAGAGGCTGCTTTTGAAAAAAGTAGGGGAGCCCATGAACATGAAATTTTGTTTAATCCTGGGCCAGCAATTATTCGCAGTAATTGCGTGCGTAATCACATGGTGCACCCGCAAGCCTACTGTATACGTGCGTGTGTTGTGTAATGGATATTGTAATGTTTTATACTAAGACTTCTGGTATGTAACTGGGATTTGGCTGGAATTACTGTTGGATTTAGCCGGAATGAAGTATTTAATGTTTATTCCAAGAATATGGGACCGGAATTGCATGGAATAAATACTGGGGCGGCTATTTAGGAACAGTAGGATTGATCTCTTTACCTTTGTGTTTCGGTTAACCTCACGGAGAGGCCGGAAGGGGCACATTGGTGGCGGAGAGGATTAGCCAAAAGTTCTAAGATTTCTTTGTATAATGCAATGGCGATTTTTTGTATCTTAGGAGGTTGCTAAGATTTGAAAAGAATGTCTGTGGGGCAAGGTTAAGACGAAATGACAAATGTTTCATAATTCTTATTCAGAATATGTGCGAATCACATTCCTTTGAAGAATGTCCGTGGGGCAAGATCATGACGAAATGACAAGTGTTTCATAATTTTATTCAGAATATGTGTGAATCATATTTCTTTGAAGTACAAAGTTTGTAAATGAGTAAACTTTTTGTTTCTGGTTCTCCACTTTTGTGGAGCTATTGATTAGTTATTGATAGAAATATAAATTTATGGTGGTTATTGGTGGCGGTTATAAAGTAAGGTTTATAACATGGAGTAATGCGAGTTAAGGGAGTATGTCTGAATTTTGGATAGGTAATGCAGCATGGCATGATATCGCGGTTCGAAATGCATGACGTATAATGGATGGTTTTTAATACCGGAGCCCGGTTGGGAACACTATTGCTGGAATCGTTGACGGAGAGTTGGGAATGGGTGGTGTACCCGGGTTACATAAAATTTTCCCGTGTGATCGGGCGGCATTCCTGATGGCTACAAGCTTGGATATCAGGTTATATATGGGGTGCAAATTTCCTCATTTTCCAGCATTAATTCAGGCACTATTTGCTAAGATTTGAAAAGAATGTCCGTGGGGCAAGGTCATAACGAAATGACAAGTGTGTCATAATTTTATTCAGAATATGTGAGAATCATATTTCTTTAATATATATAATATATATAATATGGATATCAGGTTATATATGGGGTGCAAATTTCCTCATTTTCCAGCATTGATTCAGGCACTATTTGCTAAGATTTGAAAAGAATGTCCGTGGGGCAAGGTCATAACGAAATGACAAGTGTGTCATAATTCTTATTCAGAATATGTGTGAATCATATTTCTTTAAAGTACAAAGTTCGTAAATAATTATGTAAATTTTTTGTTTCTGGTTCCCACTGTTTGTGGAAC
The DNA here is from genome assembly GCA_037976565.1 of Mesocentrotus franciscanus. NCBI lineage: Eukaryota > Metazoa > Echinodermata > Echinoidea > Camarodonta > Strongylocentrotidae > Mesocentrotus > Mesocentrotus franciscanus. Next base: position 16,209,200 of record CP137686.1, on the reverse strand, counting down.
TATTGATTACATGTAGTTATTGATAGAAATATAAATTTATGGTGGTTATTGGTGGCGGTTATAAAGGAAGGTTTATAACATCATGGAGTAATGCGAGTTTAAGGGAGTATGTCTGAATTTTGGATAGGTAATACAGCATGGCATGATATGCGGTTCGATATGCATGACGTATAATTGTTGGTTTTTAATACTGGAGCCCGGTTGGGAACACTTTTGCTGAAATCATTGACGAGAGTTGGGAAAAGGTGGTGCACCCGGGTTGCATAAAATTTTCCCCGTGTGATCGGGCGGCATTCCTGATGGCTAAACGCTTGGATATCAGGTTATGTACAGTGTATGGGGTGCAGATTTCCTCATTTTCAAGCATTGATTCCAGCACTAGTTCTGTAATCGGGTTGGATACTCAAATTAGTGTGTAATGCACTTTTGCTGGAATCGTTGATGAGAGTTGGGAATGGCTGGTGCACCCGGGTTACAATTAAATTTTCTCCGTGTGATCGGGCGGCATTCCTGATGGCTAAACGCTTGGATATCAGGTTAGGTATGGGGTGCAAATTTCCTCATTTTCCAGCATTGATTGCAGCACTAATTGCTAAGATTTGAAAAGAATGTCCGTTGGGCAAGGTCATAACGAAATGACAAGTGTGTCATAATTTTTATTCAGAATATGTGTGAATCATATTTCTTTGAAGTACAATATTTGTAGATATGTAAACATTTTGGTTTCTTGTTCCCCATTTTTAGGGAGCTATTGATTAGTTATCGATAGAAATATATATTTATGGGTGGTTATTGGCGGTTATAAAGTAAGGTTTATAACATTATGGAGTAATGCAAGTTTAGGGAGTATGTCTGAATTTTAGTTAGGTCATACAGCATGGCATGATATCGCGGTTCGATACGCATGATGTATATTTGTTGGTTTTAGAGGCTGCTTTTGGAAAAAGCAGGGGAGCCCATGAACGTGAAATTTTGTTTCATTTTTGGTCAGCAATTATTCACAGTAATTGTATGCGTGTGTTGCGTAATGGATATTGCACTGTTTTATACTGAGGTTTCTGGTATGTACCTGGGAATTGGCTGGAATTACTGTGGAATTAGCTGGAATGAAGTATTTAATGTTTATTCCAAGAAGCCTCAATATGGGACCGGAATTGCTTGGAATAAATACAGGTCCGACTATTTAAGAACAGTAGGATTGATCTCTGTACCTTCATTTTTATGTTAACCTCGCGGAGACGGAGGCCAAAAAGGCACATTGGTAGCGGAGGAGATTAGCCAAAATTCTAAGAGTTCTTTGTATATGGCAATGGCGATTTGTTTTTGTATTTGGAGGTTGCTAAGATTTGAAATGAATGTCCGTGGGGCAAGGTCATGACGAAATGACAAGAGTGTCATCATTTTTATTCAGTATATGTGTGAATCATATTCCCTTGAACTGTACAAAGTTTGTAAATATGTAAATTTTTTGTTTCTGGTTCTCCACTTTTGTGGAGCTATTGATTAGTTATTGATAGAAATATATATTTCTGGGTGGTTATTGATGGCCGTTATAAAGTAAGGTTTATAACATTATGGAGTAATCGAAGTTTAGGGAGTATGTCAGAATTTTGGTTAGGTAATAGAGCATGGCATGAGAAAAGGAGAAAGAAAAAAAAAAAAAAAAAAGAAGAAGAAGAAGAAGCAAGGGTTGCCTGCGGTACCGGGTATATGGTTTCTGGAGTGGTTATACATTCGTGCTTGGTAATTAGTTGGCTTCAATTTTTGGTGAGAATTTTCACCTCAAGCTGATTTATATGCTCTCCAGCGAAACCGTGTTCTTTGGCGGCGAGCTATTTAATTTGCTCGTTGGCGGAATTTATCAATTTGGGCCTTCATCACACTTACATATAATAGCAAGAAATTATATTACCATTCGTAAGACAAGTAATTCCAGGAGCCTCGCTCGATTTTACATGCGGGGAGGTATACCTGGAGGGAAGTGATGGAGCCCGGTTGGGAACACTTTTGCTGGAATCGTTGATGAGAGCTGGGAATAGGTGGTGCACCCGGGTTACTTAAAATTTTCCCCGTTTGATCGGGCGGTATTCCTGATGGCTAAACGCTTGGATATCAGGTTATGTATGGGGTGCAAATTTCCTCATTTTCCAGCATTGATTCCAGCACTAGTTCTGTAATCGGGTTGGATACTCAAATTTGTGTGTAATGCACTTTTGCTGGAATCGTTGATGAGAGCTGGGAATGGGTGGTGCATCCGGGTTACATACAAATCTTCCCCGTCTGATCGGGCATTCCTGACGGCTAGCAAGGGGTGCTCGTGGCAATGCAGAGGGGACATTCGTTTACGAGAAGGGGTTTCTAGCCGTGGTTTAACCCTTCTCTGGCTACACGATTGGATTTCACATATTTGATTTTAAGGTTTATGTATGGGGTGCAGATTACAGCTTAGATTCCAGCACTAGTTCTGTAATTGGGTTGGATACTCAAATATGTGTGTAATGCAATTATAATAATTGGCGTGAATTCATGTACCGCCATGGTAAAATGATACATGTACAAATGACAGAATCCAATGTTAAATAAAAGCCACGAAAAATGCATAATTCGAACGGTTTGTCGTTTCCTCCTTTATCAGCCGTGTATAAGAAATTTTAAAGAGTTACCAAAAACGCTTTCAAACATATTTATACACGGCTGGTAAGCAATTCCATTTGTGTTTTGGTTTTGCTGGTCAAGATGACGCAACAATAAGCTTGTTTACATTGTTGTCAAGGATTTGGCGCCTTTAGACAAGGCGCGCTTTTGTGGCGCGTTTCCGAATGCGCTCCCTTTGCACACGAAACGCATAACACGCGATTTTGAGAGCGCGTACGTACGCGCACGTAGAAATTATGTCATTCTCTCGTGGCTTTTGGTAGAGGCAAGACCTGTTGATTTGGACAATCAAAAATACCCACCCACCATCCCCAATATCACCGCCTGTGTAGCATTAGGTTGTCTTGCAAGCAATAAGATTCTGTAATAATGGTTTTCTTGGTTTAAGGAATAAGTTATGATTGACACGATATTTGTGTTGTCTCACAGATACGAATGCAATTATGCATGGAGATTGTTTTAAATGCTTGTAGGTCAAGCAATCGAATAGGGTACAGTGGAATTTTAGTTAAAGGAGATTTGATATATAACAATATGTTGTTAATATAGCGAATAACATTCCTGGTCCCAGCTCGTTATACCATATTTTGTTGTTAATTTGGGTATATATACCGGCATTTCTGCTGTAGCATGGTAGTTTTAATGGTGTTATACCGGCTTTCCGCTGTATACAGTGAGTTTGAAGGTATTTAGTGATTGTGTTAATGAATGACAGGATAATTGTATTCCCAAGGGACACGCACGGTAATGCTATAACAAATTAAAAGTTTACTCGGATCTGGAGCAAATTGCTTGGTCGCACAAATATCTGCGGTTGGCTCCGCAGTCGTGGGCCGTGAGCCGAGGAATTTTGTCCCGGTCATGTTTTTTTCAGATCAGGGGTCTGAAGATCGGGTTTTCGCCCTCACCTCATCCGAAAGGGGTCACGGAGTGGCCTCGGGGGGAGGGGGTGTCTAAATACGCGCATCGCGTATAATTTGCGTTGTGACATGTGTAATTGCAATTGGTGCATGCTATATGAATAAAATCACTGTTTGAAATATAGGTCGCCGACCTGGACGGAATTTATCAATTTGGGCCTTCATCACACTTACATATAATAGCAAGAAATTATATTACCATTCGTAAGACAAGTAATTCCAGGAGCCTCGCTCGATTTTACATGCGGGGAGGTATACCTGGAGGGAAGTGATGGAGCCCGGTTGGGAACACTTTTGCTGGAATCGTTGATGAGAGCTTGGAATAGGTGGTGCACCCGGGTTACTTAAAATTTTCCCCGTTTGATCGGGCGGTATTCCTGATGGCTAAACGCTTGGATATCAGGTTATGTATGGGGTGCAAATTTCCTCATTTTCCAGCATTGATTCCAGCACTAGTTCTGTAATCGGGTTGGATACTCAAATTTGTGTGTAATGCACTTTTGCTGGAATCGTTGATGAGAGCTGGGAATGGGTGGTGCATCCGGGTTTATTACAAATCTTCCCCGTCTGATCGGGCATTCCTGACGGCTAGCAAGGGGTGCTCGTGGCAATGCAGAGGGGACATTCGTTTACGAGAAGGGGTTTCTAGCCGTGGTTTAACCCTTCTCTGGCTACACGATTGGATTTCACATATTTGATTTTAAGGTTTATGTATGGGGTGCAGATTACAGCTTAGATTCCAGCACTAGTTCTGTAATTGGGTTGGATACTCAAATATGTGTGTAATGCAATTATAATAATTGGCGTGAATTCATGTACCGCCATGGTAAAATGATACATGTACAAATGACAGAATCCAATGTTAAATAAAAGCCACGAAAAATGCATAATTCGAACGGTTTGTCGTTTCCTCCTTTATCAGCCGTGTATAAGGTATTGTAAAATGGAATAACTCACATATTTATTGGTCCTACTACTCACTTATCTCTTTAGGAGTTAAAAGTGGAATTTAAGATTGAATCCCATCGATTCCCCTCACATCTCAAGATGAATGAAAGAAAAGCAAACTGAAACAGAAGGTAAAAGTGCCATGGAAAATGGCATGAGAGACAAAGGTTACCAATAAGTTTTAAGAAATCAAGAAACGTCATCAATAAACGAGACAATAAAATGATGCCGAGCAAATGTCACTAACAGAGCACGACAATGAAATTAGTTCAAGTAAACAAAGTTATCCAAATAATAGACCAATAAAATAATGAGTCTATAAACTAGACAATTGAATTTAAAATCAGCATGCAATGTTAAGTTCCTGAGCATAATACCATACCTTCTCCTGGATTTTTGATTTGTCTTTCCATTTCGTGTATTAAAATGACGCTTCTCTTCTAACACGCATGTGGGCCAAATCTTCGAAACATTTTAAGGGTAGTTTCGACCGTATTCCTGCCTGATTACTCAACCATTTTTAGAATAAAAAATTTTGTGACGGAAATGTTAGTGCAGCAAATTCAATAGCAGAGATGTACTTTTTTTGGTGAAAAGTTAAATGAGAAAATGGAAAAATACTGTCAAAAGCCAGCCTCAATCCATATTGGTTTTCATAATTATGTGCATCTAGACTGTGCGGCCATTGGTGAATTTGGTCTTCATGTAATTCGATTAAATTGAAACACAAAACGTCATATATTTTAGTCTGTTTTGAGCTACAAGGGAATTCAATAATATACGGTAAGATAGGGTTAACGTCCTTGTGGCTCCAAAGCAGACAATATACTGAATTTAATAGAAAAATATGTTTCAATGTATGTTTTCCTACATTTCCTATTCCTTAGCAATTACAGATGAAATCTTCATAACACTGTAATGTTATACTAATGCAGATAATTGACCAGCTAAACGTGAAAATTGGTAGTTATGAAATATCCTTGTTATAGGACGAATTGGACCGTGCGTCTCAATTTTTTCCTGCATATTGCCCAAATCGAAATTTGAGAGCAAACTGTTTGGTGAACGATTGACGATGCATTATTGATAGATTCCTAATTAGCGAATAGTTGTATAAACTGACGGTCCATTTGAGAAATAAAAGTTCATTTTCATTTTTCTCCCAGATACAATGTTATGACTTGTTTCTTATGTTTGGTGTTTTAATTTACCATTCATTAAAGGGAAAGACCAGTATTGGGAACCAAAAAAAAAAAAATTTGAAATGGAAGCTGTTATTACCAATCATGTGAAAGAATATGTTTGTACTAATACGTGATGATAAAAATTTTGCTGGGAAACCGCCTAATAATTGATATACTCGGTAAATTATTATATCTATTGGGACCAAATAGATATCGCGCACGTGGTCGTGTAGTCCCATATACATCTTTCTGTGTACAGTGCTTGTAACTTTACCAAGACTGGGCCTAATTTCTTATCATTTTGATGATTCCAGAACCTTGCAGTACACACCAATACTTATATGCTTTATGATCAACCTTTTCTGATCGATTCCACAACGTTTCTTTCACAATGCAATCGCATGACCAGAACTGGTCTTTCTCTTTAAGCTTTACATGATTGTACTGTAATTATAACGAATTCCACACATATCCATTGAATAATTGGTAAGACTGCATGATACATATTCGATTGATAATTGCTCCGTGGTCAATTATAAATACCAGCCGAATTAATACAGTCAAGCCAATTACCTGGGTCCCAACACTACGATACGCCTACCACAACTCAAACGAAAACCTAAACTCAAACGCAATTGCAATCAACTTAATCCTTATTCGTAGCAGAATTCCACCTATTGGTATAATGGGGTTCCGCCGAAGTAGATTCACCTCTGATCTTAACAATACGCAAATATATATTTATAAATATATAATATGGGGATAATATCTATGTGTGGGGTGAGTGTATTGGTGTTTGTGGGTGTGTATAGCAATTGAATGCACGACATAAAAAAGGGCCCAGGTCCATAATTGAAATGATTTGGCCTAATTGTTGGCCTTACTTCCCCAAGGCAGCCACAATACCAACCATGCAGCTCTTCCCATCGGCCCTGCAATTTTAATTACCCCAGCTTTGTAAGTTACCCCTTTATACCTCGGTTGGGAGGTAATTAGGTCAAATCACCTTGCACAATAATATTTAAGCAACGAGCAAGGATTCAACCCTGGTGTTTTTGTATGAGAAACCTCATCAGTATACCACAGTGTTCCCAAAAAATATTTTTATAAAGGTATTCACACAAAAACTGTCATGTTTTGATAAGTTTACGAGACCTTTTTCATTTTCATAATGATAGTCAATATGTTTCTAACCATTGCGCAATATATTTGAAATGGTATAAATCGGACTGCCATGAAAAGATTCCTATGTCCATATAATACGAGAAATTAAATACAGATGTAGAGAGGTTATCGAAAGCAATATATTATTTCATTTGTTTGTGATGACGAACATCAAAATAACCAGAGACAGAGAATTTAAATTTAATTTTCTCGACTTTTGTCAATTTTTTTTTCAACTATTATTCACTTGGTTTGCGATGACTAGCATCAGCATAACGACAGTAAGAGAATTCAATTAATTATTTATGTGCCGTCAGCTTATTTGAGCCCGAATAAGGTTCACTTATCCTACTTCATTGGCCCCCTCTTCAAAAACATACTGGTAATTGTTATCAATTGTGGACCCAGGATTTTGTTGCCCAGAAGGGGGAGTGGGAGGAGGGGGGATTGCACAAAACACACAACAAACAATCAATATCACAAACAAAAATTAAACATTAAGGAACGCCGAACTTGGTTTGTCCGGGGGGAGCGTGCCCCCGTCCCCCTTCGGTATTCGGTTTTTGGTATCATTATGCACGTTTATTTCCCTTTTCAATGATGCCCTTTTTGCAATGACTAAGTTTTCATAGAGTGCACTAAACCCGAATATTGGACTAAGTCAAAAGTGAAAAAATTGCATGCATTGTTAAGCCTCGTTCGGAAATGACGCGGTAAACCGCGGCAGGTTTTATGATGACGTAGGTGTAATACGCTTCAAATTTTCTGTATTTTATTATACAAAGCTCAGTGATGTCACATAGACACGTTTACCCCCCCTTAAAAAAAAACCCACCGCGGCCTACCTCTTCATAGCAACTCATATCTGAAGAACCTTAAATGTCAACGGTGAATCCCCTATTTCTTTGAAGGATGGATTGCGTTTAGAAGGATGTTAAGAGACGGTCTTTAAAAACACAACGATAATCTCATAATCAGTCGATTAAAACCCATTTCATCTTCCAAACAAAACGTTAGATTTCCACCATGCAGTGCCGATGGCTGTAACGTCATTTTAGCAGTGACGTGACATTAAGGAGAAACCAACATCACACTTAATGAATGATTAGCTCAACATCATTCAAAACACGTTTATTTACCCAAAGAATAGGATAATCACGAATGGCATTCACACATGACCGCCTCAACATTTACCGACGAAATTGTAATATTCTGTGCAGAAAAGAAATAAACGATCGACCTTTAAAGGGGAAATAGAGACATTTTAAGCTTTTTGGGTTAATAATAATGATAATAATAATTATAATTAGGGTTTATATAGTGCACAATAAATCGGCCACGTCACTAAGCGCTTTACAGATATATAATTACCCCGGTCATTGAATTCAGACTTGCCCGCACTCAATGTGTGCACATTTTCCACTCATGGGGAGCCATTTCACAGACGATCACAGTGCTAAGCAAACTAACATTCCAACAGCAGTTCCAATAACACAATAATTCCGAGCGAGACGAGATTGCCATAACCGTAGCAAATCACGTGCTATGAATGTACGCACTCTCATTGGCTAGATAGCCACAACAGTCAGACGGTGGTGTGTGAACATGTAATATTTCCACTATTCACATGATTGAAAGCGGATTTCAACATCACGCTCTTCTGGAAATAATTCAGTTGCTGCACCAATTCCAAGCAGGACGGATCGACTAAAAATCCAGCTGGATCGTGAAAGTTTCTATATATTTCATTTGTGAGCTGTGTTGCTTGAAGACCAACTCTTTATTAATTTTTTCAAATATCGTTTGATCTAACATATTCTTAGTTTTAGCACATCTCGATTGTTACATCAAATTTATTCAATTTGTTTCATTTTTATCCGTTTGATTTCAATTTTGACGAATATCGCGTGCTCTAAAAAAACACTTAATTATCTCACACCGGGACTGTTATATCAATCTACCTACTTTATTTACTGGAGTTACAAGGGTTCCGGAGAGGGTCTTTTTCATCAGCGGTCTTTTGCACGTGGCATCTCCAGGTGTGAGATTTCCATGCCACCACCATGACTGGAATAATCTCAATTCGTCTGAGAGTATGTCTCGCTCTGTTAGGATTTTTCGCAATGGTAAGCTTTATATAATTAATTATTTATTTATTCATTCAATGCAAACTGTGATTAGCAGCCAATGGTTGAATTGTTAACAATTAAAAATGCATATAGAAAAACATCGTTCTATGTAATTACAAACATTTCAGAAAATAATTTCTGGATACGAATATCTTTTTTAAACACAAATTAAACATACCATTTTTTGGGGTATTACTCAGCGTTATGTGTTGATTTTTTTCTTTGGATGCCTTATTTCAATGTCATGTTGGATTTATTTCGTATGCATATTTAACGGTGACGTATGGGCAACAGTGTACATTATTTAAATATTACCTTTAAAAGCTCTATGTCAATTGTATTCAAAGCTTAATCTATTTCCAGTGCATGGTTTACAGTGGTTTAATGCTTCCATAAAACAAGCTTATCTGGGTCGTCCCTTACACAATGCACAATATAGGTCAAAGAAAATGAAATCCACATTTATATATAATTAGTAGATGACAGCACATCGATCTTAAGGCTAAACATGTCAGATATGTTTATGCCAATGTTTTGGATACGTGCTACGTGGGTTTTGCTTGACAGGTCACAATAAATAATCAACGTTCATGCGTCATGTATTGCTCAAAAATTCCATGTAACATTTGATAAAAGAAGTTACTACTATTAAAACAAAATATTACCTGATCGCGATTGATAATTATTCTATATCCAAATTATTATGATAAAGGAAAAGAAAACGATATACCTACAATGCAGCTCACAAATCACATATATAAATGCAGTGTGTGTGTGCATGCGTGTTTGTGTGACAACAAGTAAATTCATGGGACAGGGGTATATTACCCTTTAACACGTTTTAAGCAACTGAAGTGTATTTCAGTTCCATTAAAATAAGATATATTTTCATTTTTTGTCCAGCCATTTACACTGAATGACGTTTGAACTCTGAAAATTAAAGTTAGAGTTCTCAATAACCTTTAAAACAGGTACATGGGGATTAGGCAATTTTCAATATGCATTCAAACTATAATAACAAAGGTTTACTTAGCAAGGAGCTATTACATGCTTAATGTTTAATATTTTTAAAATTTCTATAGAAAGAATGCGAATTGTAAAGATAGTTGTTGCTAGGTAGGACAAACATTATGGCCTATCCTACCTAACAGCACTTAATTTAAACAATTTGCATTCTGACTAATGAAATACAATTTTCGTAACAGATGAATGAAATAATTGGTAACGAGGCACTTAACAATAGACGTATTACGTATTACATTCCCAAAATTACCGTTTGCGTTAGACGAAATAGCTGCACACGTTGAGTATGCTGCTTCAAGTGGGAAAAAATGCCTATATCGGATTTACACACATCCCTAATTTAAGGTTTCGGTAACTCTAGATTTGAAGCATAAGAAAGAAAGGATGAAGTCTAAAAGTGGTGAAAAGTTTAAAAGTCGCTAATTTGCTAATTTAGACCTCGCACACAATTTTAGAAACTGAGCTATTGTTCTTGCGGGCTCCACATTTTCCAATAAATTCCAAATTCATTTAGGCCTAGATTTTAGAACAAGTACCCTTTGGCAATTACCCCGAGGACAACAAACCCCACCTGACAGTTACCCTTTTCACAATTAGCCTAAGGTAACCCTGAGGACAACGCCCCATTGAAAGAAAGGCAGAGGCAGCCGATGTTGGGGGATGGGGGAATCAGTGCCCCTACATCTTCAAGTAAACAACAAAACGCCTATTTTCCTATTGATATTTACCCCTTGTTATTCCTGGTAATTGTTCCTTTTCACTTCTGCAAAGTGCCCTGCACCTCAGTGTCTACTTCAAAATCTTTCCTGGGGGTAATTCTCCTGAGGGCGTAATCGTGGGGAGGGGAACAGTTTTCATGGGGCTTGTGTAGGGGGAACAGGGTCCTACAATCTAGGCCTATATGAATTTTAAATTTACTTGAAAATATGGAGCACAAAGCCCATATTTATAAAACTATACTAAGCTAGTTGTCAACTAATTGACATAGGCTCTAGTGCATAGCTGGCAAGTAGGCACCAATAAAAATTATCAGTCAAATTAGAGCTTGAGGATCAAGAATAAGTTTTAAAATAAATGTTCAGTATTTGTTATTCGCTGCCCATAGACTAACTTAAATTCTTTCTAAAAAGATTTGACAGGTTTTAGGTCGCGAAAAGGAATAGTCGCGGAATTTATCGCTAATATTTGCAAAGACAGTTTTTTGAAGCACTTAGCAAATCAACGACTTTTCAACTTTTCGACTTCATTAGTTATGGTTTTAAATTTGACTTGAGTTACTGAAACCTTTAAATCGGGAAATTTACTCCGAGATGGACACCTTTTTAAGTTTCCCGACTTGAAGTCACTTATACAAAATCTGCGGCTAATTTCGGCTATTTGTTTTCCTTTCTTTTTTCCATAAGCGAGGTCTTTATTTCAATACATATTTACATTGATTACTAAATGATTAAATGAAACAAAACATTGGCTAAAATTAAAGTATGAATCAACACAGTTCTTCAAGCTTAGTATTATTTTCTTTTTTAACACATTAATACCTTAAAAACAATCTTAGCAACGACTTGAATTAAAAAAAAACAAAGCATGCGGGTGAATAACAGAGCCATTGACAATTTTCTTAACGTAACATTTATAAATTGCATATTGCGCATAATTAAAAATAATATTTAGGAGATTATATTTCTTGTTTCCTATGTCCTTACCTACAACTATGCTAGAGCGCCGTAATGGCAGCGCATGACCGCCTCAACTTTTACCGATGAAATTGTCATATTCTGGGAAAAATAGAAATAAATGATCGACCTTTAAATGGGAACTAGAGACATTTTAAAACTTTTTTGGGTTACTAATGATGATAATAATAATCATAATAAAGGTTATATAGTGCTCACTAAATCGGCCACGTCACTAAGCGCTTTAAAGATATATAATTACCCTTGTCATTGGATTCAGACTTGCCCGCACACAATGTATGCACATTTTCCACTCATGGGGAGCCATTTTACAGACGATCACAATGCTAAGCAAACTAACATTCCAACAGCAGTTCCTATAACACAATAATTCCGAGCGAGACGAAATGGCCATAATAGTAGCAAAGCACGTGATATTTACGCACTCTCATTGGTTAGATCGCCACAACAGTCAGACGGTGGTGTGTGAACATGAAATAATTTCCACTATTCACATGATTGAAATAGTCAGGTGGCTTAGTGAAATTATCGTTACTTGCCGGATAAAAGCACCATTTTTGGTACAGGGCTTCCTTAGGACCTACTAAACGATATTAGGCTAGGAGCCCCCGGCAAAAATTTCAATTTAATGGTGTGGGGGGGGCGTCTTTTTGGAGCCCCAAATGATTTTATAACATTGATTTGTTGTTGTACAAATGCCATTTTTGGCACAGGGCTTCCTTAGGACCTACTGAACGATATTAGGTAGAAGCCCCGGCAAGAATATCATATAAGGGTGTGGGGCGGGCGTCGCCTCGTAGCCCCAAATAATTCAGAAGGTAATATACCATTGATTTGTTGTTGTGCAAATGCCATTTTTGGTAGAGGGCTTCCTTAGGACCTACTGAACGATATAAGGGTAGGAGCCCCCGGCAAGAATATCATATAAGGGTGTGAGGCAGGGGCATCGCCTCGTAGCCCCCAAATAATTTAGAAGGTAATATAACATTTATTTGTAGTTGTACAAACGCCATTTTTGGTACAGGGCTTCCTTAGGACCTACTGAACGATATATAGGAGCCCCCGGCAAGAATATCGTATAAGGGTGTGAGGCAGGGTCGTCGCCTCGTAGCCCACAAATAATTTATAGGTAATATAACATTGATTTGTTGTTGTACAAACGCCATTTTTGGAACAGGGCTTCCTTAGGACCTGCTGAATGATGGTAGGGTAGGAGCCCCCGGCATAAATATTCATATATGTGTGATTGGGGCCCCATGGCGTTGTACAACAAAAACTCAATGTTATATTACCTTACAAATTATTTGTGGACTACGAGGCGACGCCCCTGTCCCACACCCTTATATGATATTCTTGCCGGGGGCTCCTACCCTAATATCGTTCAGTAGGTCCTAAGGAAGCCCTGTACCAAAATGGCAATTGTACAACAACAAATAAATGTTATATTACCTTCTAAATTATTTTGGGGCTACGAAGCGACGCCCCCGCCCCACACCCTTATATGATATTCTTGCCGGGGGCTCCTACCCTAATATCGTTCAGTAGGTCCCAAGGAAGGCTTGTACCAAAAATGGCAATTGTACAACAACAAATAAATGTTATATTACCTTCTAAATTATTTGGGGGCTACGAGGCGACGCCCCGCCCCACACCCGTATATGATATTCTTGCCGGGGGCTCCTACCCTTATATCGTTCAGTAGGTCCCAAGGAAGCCCTGTACCAAAAATGGCATTTGTACAACAACAAATCAATGTTATAAAATCATTTGGGGCTCCGAAAGACGCCCCGCCCCCACACCCTTAAATTGAATTTTTGCCGGGGGCTCCTAGCCTAATATCGTTTAGTAGGTCCTAAGGAAGCCCTGTACCAAAAATGGTGCTTTTATCCGGCAAGTAACGATAATCGATAAATTTGACGCTAAGCCACCTGACTAAAAGCGGATTTCAACATCACGCTCTTCTGGAAATAATTCAGTTGCTGCACCAATTCCAAGCAGGACGGATCGACTAAAAATCCAGCTGGATCGTGAAAGTTTCTATTTATTTCATTTGTGAGCTGTGTTGCTTGAAGACGATCTCTTTATTAATTTTTTCAAATATCGTTTGATCTAACATAATCTTAGTTTTAGCACATTTCGATTGTTACATCAAATTTATTCAATTTGTTTCATTTTTATCCGTTTGATTTCAATTTTGACGAATATCGCGTGCTCTAAAAAAACACTCAATTATCTCACACCGGGACTGTTATATCAATCTACCTACTTTATTTACTGGAGTTACAAGGGTTCCGGAGAGGGTCTTTTTCATCAGCGGTCTTTTGCACGTGGCATCTCCAGGTGTGAGATTTCCATGCCACCACCATGACTGGAATAATCTCAATTCGTCTGAGAGTATGTCTCGCTCTGTTAGGATTTTTCGCAATGGTAAGCTTTATATAATTAATTATTTATTTATTCATTCAATGCAAACTGTGATTAGCAGCCAATGGTTGAATTGTTAACAATTAAAAATGCATATAGAAAAAACATCGTTCTATGTAATTACAAACATTTCAGAAAATAATTTCTGGATACGAATATCTTTTTTTTTTAAACACAAATTAAACATACCATTTTTTGGGGTATTACTCAGCGTTATGTGTTGATTTTTTTCTTTGGATGCCTTATTTCAATGTCATGTTGGATTTATTTCGTATGCATATTTAACGGTGACGTATGGGCAACAGTGTACATTATTTAAATATTACCTTTAAAAAGCTCTATGTCAATTGTATTCAAAGCTTAATCTATTTCCAGTGCATGGTTTACAGTGGTTTAATGCTTCCATAAAACAAGCTTATCTGGGTCGTCCCTTACACAATGCACAATATAGGTCAAAGAAAATGAAATCCACATTTATATATAATTAGTAGATGACAGCACATCGATCTTAAGGCTAAACATGTCAGATATGTTTATGCCAATGTTTTGGATACGTGCTACGTGGGTTTTGCTTGACAGGTCACAATAAATAATCAACGTTCATGCGTCATGTATTGCTCAAAAATTCCATGTAACATTTGATAAAAGAAGTTACTACTATTAAAACAAAATATTACCTGATCGCGATTGATAATTATTCTATATCCAAATTATTATGATAAAGGAAAAGAAAACGATATACCTACAATGCAGCTCACAAATCACATATATAAATGCAGTGTGTGTGTGCATGCGTGTTTGTGTGACAACAAGTAAATTCATGGGACAGGGTATATTACCCTTTAACACGTTTTAAGCAACTGAAGTGTATTTCAGTTCCATTAAAATAAGATATATTTTCATTTTTTGTCCAGCCATTTACACTGAATGACGTTTGAACTCTGAAAATTAAAGTTAGAGTTCTCAATAACCTTTAAAACAGGTACATGGGGATTAGGCAATTTTCAATATGCATTCAAACTATAATAACAAAGGTTTACTTAGCAAGGAGCTATTACATGCTTAATGTTTAATATTTTTAAAATTTCTATAGAAAGAATGCGAATTGTAAAGATAGTTGTTGCTAGGTAGGACAAACATTATGGCCTATCCTACCTAACAGCACTTAATTTAAACAATTTGCATTCTGACTAATGAAATACAATTTTTCGTAACAGATGAATGAAATAATTGGTAACGAGGCACTTAACAATAGACGTATTACGTATTACATTCCCAAAATTACCGTTTGCGTTAGACGAAATAGCTGCACACGTTGAGTATGCTGCTTCAAGTGGGAAAAATGCCTATATCGGATTTACACACATCCCTAATTTAAGGTTTCGGTAACTCTAGATTTGAAGCATAAGAAAGAAAGGATGAAGTCTAAAAGTGGTGAAAAGTTTAAAAGTCGCTAATTTGCTAATTTAGACCTCGCACACAATTTTAGAAACTGAGCTATTGTTCTTGCGGGCTCCACATTTTCCAATAAATTCCAAATTCATTTAGGCCTAGATTTTAGAACAAGTACCCTTTGGCAATTACCCTGAGGACAACAAACCCCACCTGACAGTTACCCTTTTCACAATTAGCCTAAGGTAACCCTGAGGACAACGCCCCATTGAAAGAAAGGCAGAGGCAGCCGATGTTGGGGGATGGGGGAATCAGTGCCCCTACATCTTCAAGTAAACAACAAAACGCCTATTTTCCTATTGATATTTACCCCTTGTTATTCCTGGTAATTGTTCCTTTTCACTTCTGCAAAGTGCCCTGCACCTCAGTGTCTACTTCAAAATCTTTCCTGGGGGTAATTCTCCTGAGGGCGTAATCGTGGGAGGGGAACAGTTTTCATGGGGCTTGTGTAGGGGGAACAGGGTCCTACAATCTAGGCCTATATGAATTTTAAATTTACTTGAAAATATGGAGCACAAAGCCCATATTTATAAAACTATACTAAGCTAGTTGTCAACTAATTGACATAGGCTCTAGTGCATAGCTGGCAAGTAGGCACCAATAAAAATTATCAGTCAAATTAGAGCTTGAGGATCAAGAATAAGTTTTAAAATAAATGTTCAGTATTTGTTATTCGCTGCCCATAGACTAACTTAAATTCTTTCTAAAAAGATTTGACAGGTTTTAGGTCGCGAAAAGGAATAGTCGCGGAATTTATCGCTAATATTTGCAAAGACAGTTTTTTGAAGCACTTAGCAAATCAACGACTTTTCAACTTTTCGACTTCATTAGTTATGGTTTTAAATTTGACTTGAGTTACTGAAACCTTTAAATCGGGAAATTTACTCCGAGATGGACACCTTTTTAAGTTTCCCGACTTGAAGTCACTTATACAAAATCTGCGGCTAATTTCGGCTATTTGTTTTCCTTTCTTTTTCCATAAGCGAGGTCTTTATTTCAATACATATTTACATTGATTACTAAATGATTAAATGAAACAAAACATTGGCTAAAATTAAAGTATGAATCAACACAGTTCTTCAAGCTTAGTATTATTTTCTTTTTTAACACATTAATACCTTAAAAACAATCTTAGCAACGACTTGAATTAAAAAAACAAAGCATGCGGGTGAATAACAGAGCCATTGACAATTTTCTTAACGTAACATTTATAAATTGCATATTGCGCATAATTAAAAATAATATTTAGGAGATTATATTTCTTGTTTCCTATGTCCTTACCTACAACTATGCTAGAGCGCCGTAATGGCAGCGCATGACCGCCTCAACTTTTACCGATGAAATTGTCATATTCTGGGAAAAATAGAAATAAATGATCGACCTTTAAATGGGAACTAGAGACATTTTAAAACTTTTTTGGGTTACTAATGATGATAATAATAATCATAATAAAGGTTATATAGTGCTCACTAAATCGGCCACGTCACTAAGCGCTTTAAAGATATATAATTACCCTTGTCATTGGATTCAGACTTGCCCGCACACAATGTATGCACATTTTCCACTCATGGGGAGCCATTTTACAGACGATCACAATGCTAAGCAAACTAACATTCCAACAGCAGTTCCTATAACACAATAATTCCGAGCGAGACGAAATGGCCATAATAGTAGCAAAGCACGTGATATTTACGCACTCTCATTGGTTAGATCGCCACAACAGTCAGACGGTGGTGTGTGAACATGAAATAATTTCCACTATTCACATGATTGAAATAGTCAGGTGGCTTAGTGAAATTATCGTTACTTGCCGGATAAAAGCACCATTTTTGGTACAGGGCTTCCTTAGGACCTACTAAACGATATTAGGCTAGGAGCCCCCGGCAAAAATTTCAATTTAATGGTGTGGGGCGGGGCGTCTTTTTGGAGCCCCCAAATGATTTTATAACATTGATTTGTTGTTGTACAAATGCCATTTTTGGCACAGGGCTTCCTTAGGACCTACTGAACGATATTAGGGTAGAAGCCCCCGGCAAGAATATCATATAAGGGTGTGGGGCGGGGGTCGCCTCGTAGCCCCAAATAATTCAGAAGGTAATATACCATTGATTTGTTGTTGTGCAAATGCCATTTTTGTAGAGGGCTTCTTAGGACCTACTGAACGATATAAGGGTAGGAGCCCCGGCAAGAATATCATATAAGGGTGTGAGGCAGGGCATCGCCTCGTAGCCCCCAAATAATTTAGAAGGTAATATAACATTTATTTGTAGTTGTACAAACGCCATTTTTAGTACAGGGCTTCCTTAGGACCTACTGAACGATATAAGGGTAGGAGCCCCCGGCAAGAATATCGTATAAGGGTGTGAGGCAGGGTCGTCGCCTCGTAGCCCACAAATAATTTATAGGTAATATAACATTGATTTGTTGTTGTACAAACGCCATTTTTGGAACAGGGCTTCCTTAGGACCTGCTGAATGATGGTAGGGTAGGAGCCCCCGGCATAAATATTCATATATGTGTGATTGGGGGCCCATGGCGTTGTACAACAAAAACTCAATGTTATATTACCTTACAAATTATTTGTGGACTACGAGGCGACGCCCTGTCCCACACCCTTATATGATATTCTTGCCGGGGCTCCTACCCTAATATCGTTCAGTAGGTCCTAAGGAAGCCCTGTACCAAAATGGCAATTGTACAACAACAAATAAATGTTATATTACCTTCTAAATTATTTTGGGGCTACGAAGCGACGCCCTGCCCCACACCCTTATATGATATTTTGCCGGGGCTCCTACCCTAATATCGTTCAGTAGGTCCCAAGGAAGGCTTGTACCAAAATGGCAATTGTACAACAACAAATAAATGTTATATTACCTTCTAAATTATTTGGGGGCTACGAGGCGACGCCCCGCCCCACACCCGTATATGATATTCTTGCCGGGGGCTCCTACCCTTATATCGTTCAGTAGGTCCCAAGGAAGCCCTGTACCAAAATGGCATTTGTACAACAACAAATCAATGTTATAAAATCATTTGGGGCTCGAAAAGACGCCCCGCCCCCACACCCTTAAATTGAATTTTTGCCGGGGGCTCCTAGCCTAATATCGTTTAGTAGGTCCTAAGGAAGCCCTGTACCAAAAATGGTGCTTTTATCCGGCAAGTAACGATAATCGATAAATTTGACGCTAAGCCACCTGACTAAAAGCGGATTTCAACATCACGCTCTTCTGGAAATAATTCAGTTGCTGCACCAATTCCAAGCAGGACGGATCGACTAAAAATCCAGCTGGATCGTGAAAGTTTCTATTTATTTCATTTGTGAGCTGTGTTGCTTGAAGACGATCTCTTTATTAATTTTTTCAAATATCGTTTGATCTAACATAATCTTAGTTTTAGCACATTTCGATTGTTACATCAAATTTATTCAATTTGTTTCATTTTTATCCGTTTGATTTCAATTTTGACGAATATCGCGTGCTCTAAAAAAACACTCAATTATCTCACACCGGGACTGTTATATCAATCTACCTACTTTATTTACTGGAGTTACAAGGGTTCTGGAGAGGGTCTTTTTCATCAGGGGTCTTTTGCACGTGGCACCTGCCCATCTCCAGGTGTGATATTTCCATGCCATCACCATGACTGGAATAATCTCAATTCGTCTGAGAGTATGTCTCGCTTTGTTAGGATTTTTCGCAATGGTAAGCTTTATATAATTAATTATTTATTTATTCATTCAATGCAAACTGTGATTAGCAGCCAATGGTTGAATTGTTCACAATTTACAAATGCATATAGAAAAAACATCGTTCTATGTAATTACAAACATTTCAGAAAATAATTTCTGGATACGAATATCTTTTTTTTAAAACACAAATTAAACATACCATTTTTTTGGGTATTACTCAGCGTTATGTGTTGATTTTTTTCTTTGGATGCCTTATTTCAATGTCATGTTGGATTTATTTCGTATGCATATTTAACGGTGACGTATGGGCAACAGTGTACATTATTTAAATATTACCTTTAAAAAGCTCTATGTCAATTGTATTCAAAGCTTAATCTATTTCCAGTGCATGGTTTACAGTGGTTTAATGCTTCCATAAAACAAGCTTATCTGGGTCGTCCCTTACACAATACACAATATAGGTCAAAGAAAATGAAATCCACATTTATATATAATTAGTAGATGACAGCACATCGATCTTAAGGCTAAACATGTCAGATATGTTTATGCCAATGTTTTGGATACGTGCTACGTGGGTTTTGCTTGACAGGTCACAATAAATAATCAACGTTCATGCGTCATTTATTGCTCAAAAATTCCATGTAACATTTGATAAAAGAAGTTACTACTATTAAAACAAAATATTACCTGATCGCGATTGATAATTATTCTATATCCAAAATTATTATGATAAAGGAAAAGAAAACGATATACCTACAATGCAGCTCACAAAACACATATATAAATGCAGCGTGTGTGTGCATGCGTGTTTGTGTGACAACAAGTAAATTCCTGGGACAGGGGTATATTACCCTTTAACACGTTTTAAGCAACTGAAGTGTATTTCAATTCCATTAAAACAAGATATATCTTCATTTTTTGTCCAGCCATTTACACTGAATGACGTTTGAACTCTAAAATTAAAGTTAGAGTTCTCAATAACCTTTAAAACAGGTACATGGGGAATAAGCAATTTTCAATATGCATTCAAACTATAATAACAAAGGTTTACTTAGCAAGGTGCTATTACATGCTTAATGTTTAATATTTTTTAAAGTTTGTATAGAAAGAATGCGAATTGTATAGAGAGTTGTTGCTAGGTAGGACAACCATTATGGCCTGTCCTACCTAACAGCACTTAATTTAAACAATTTGCATTCTGACTAATGAAATACAATTTTTCGTAACAGATGAATGAAATAATTGGTAACGAGGCACTAAACAATAGACGTATTACGTATTACATTCCCAAAATTACCGTTTGCGTTAGACGAAATAGCTGCACATGTTGAGTATGCTGCTTCAAGTGGGAAAAAATGCCTATATCGGATTTACACACATCCCTAATTTAAGGTTTCGGTAACTCTAGATTTGAAGCATAAGAAAGAAAGGATGAAGTCTAAAAGTGGTGAAAAGTTTAAAAGTCGCTAATTTGCTAATTTAGACCTCGCACACAATTTTAGAAATTGAGCTATTGTTCTTGCGGGCTCCATATTTTCCAATAAATTCTGAATTCATGTAGGCCTAGATTTTAGGACAACAACCCTTTGGCAATTACCCCGAGGACAAAATACTCCACCTGACAGTTACCCTTTTTCACAATTAGCCCCAGGTACCTCCTGGAGACAACGCCCGAATTATAGAAAGGCAGAGGCGGCGGTGTTGTGGGATGGGGGAATTAGTGCCCCCACATTTTCAAGAAATAGACAAAACGCCTATTTTCCTATTGCTATCTACCCCTTGTTATTCCTCGTAAGTGTTCCTTTACTTTTGAAAAGCGTCCAATTCCTCTTCTGATAAATAGCCCTACACCTCAGTGTCTCTTTCAAATCTGTCCTGGGGGTAATTCTCCTCAAGGGGTAGTTGTGGGGAGGGGAACAGTTTGCATGGGGCTTGTGTTGGGGGAACATGAATTTTAAATTTACTTGAAAATATGGAGCACAAAACCCATATTTATAAAACCATACTTAGTTAGTTGTCAACTAATTGATATAGGTTCTAGCACATTGCTGACAAGTAGGCACCAATAAGAAATTATCAGTCAAATTAGAGCTTGAAGATCAAGAAATAAGTTTTAAAATAAATGTTCAGTATTTGTTATTCGCTGCCCATAGACTAACTTAAATTCTTTCTAAAAAGATTTGACAGGTTTTAGGTCGCGAAAAGGAATAGTCGCGGAATTTTATCGCTAATATTTGCAAAAGACAGTTTTTTTAAAGCACTTAGCAAATCAACGACTTTTCAACTTCATTAGCTATGATTTTAAATTTGACTTGAGTTACTGAAACCTTTAAATCGGGAAATTTACTCCGAGATGGACACCTTTTCAAGTTTCCCGACTTGAAGTCACTTATACAAATCTGCGGCTAATTTCGGCTAATTTTTTTCCTTTCTTTTTTCCATAAGCGAGATTTTTATTTCCATAATTTCAATACATATTTACATTAATTACTCAATGATTAAATGAAAAAACACATTGGCTAAAAATTAAAGTATGAATCAACAAATCTTCAAACTTAGTATTATTTTCTTTTTTAACACACTAATACCTAAAAAAACAATCTTAGCAACGACTTGAACTAAAATAAACTAAGCATGCGTGTGAAAAACAGAGCCATTGACAATCTTTTTAACGTAACATTTATAAATTGCATATTGCGCATAAATTAAAATAATATTTAGGAGATAATATATCTTGTTTCCTATGTCCTTACCTACAACTAATATCTTTTTGTTTATTTGTAGTTCTACTTGGAATAGGTGAAATATCAAATTACACATTATTTTCCAAAACATAATCACATCCTTGCAAAATAACAAAAAGTGAAACGTTGAAGTCTTTTAGACAGTACTCTTGCCGCAATTTTATAATTAGTATTTAATAACGAAATAGTTCTCCAATTTTCTAGATAACCCCAATCCCCTTTCTTAAATAAAAATTTAATCAGACCCTGCCTTTGGTAAGAAAATAATCATTTTTGTGATACCCCTCGTTTAAACTTGCAATAGCCAAATCTTTAATTTCTAACCCCAAAACCTTGTAAAACTCCGCACTAAGACCATCACTTCCAGGGGCTTTATTATTGTTCATACATTACAATGCGTCTTCATATTCCTTTTCACTTAACCCTTCAATGCCTCTCCATCGGCCAGGGTACTAACAAGTAAATGCCTGTTCAAAGGAAATCACAAATATGGCAAATAACGTATCACTAGAAACTGGTAAGCTAATAGATGGCCATCGTACAAGTTTTAGGTCAACTACATATCGGGTGATTTATTTTAAAAAATACAAATAAAACCCCCTCCATAGCATCTGGGATATGCGAGAGATTTTGCCAGAGAAATATCAATATTTTTAATGCCGTCACAATATGAACCAATCCTGCCCAAGCAGAGGACATCCCATAATAATTGCAATGCTATTATTTTTCAAATTATACTGAGTCTAGTGTAGATACATGTGATGGAATTTTACACCATTCAAAAAGGGATATGAAACCGATTGTGATAACTAAATTCTTTTCTTTGTAAATACACATGATAGGGGTCAATGAACAATGAGAAAAAACTTTAAATTAACCCCCTCCCGAAATGATAGCATGGACGGCATTTGTTCCCTCTTGAAACGCCGAACATACCGCGGTGTATGCAGCTGAAAATACAATGGCGTCTTATTTTGTTTACAAGCGACGGATTCCTTTATTTTTTGTCGCTGCATTTTTCATCAAAAAAATACCATGCGCGGGGTTTAGAGTGAGGCAATAGATTAAACATTTAGCCTGACGGTAGTGAAGTAAGAGAAATAACTGAAGAGAAGATGACAAAACAGGCACTGAAAATGTGTGAGATGAGATGGGACATCTTCTGCTTGTGCAAATCATGCTCAACATGTGACGTCACACATCTTAGCAGCGTTTGGAGAGCTTTTCAGGTGCCATGCCGGGGCTGTATTTAAGCGTTTTGTAATTGATAATAATCATTACTTGTCATAACCTTGTCCAATCAAATTTTTACCTTTGCAATAATGACAATAAAGTTAGCTTTTAAAATCAGTGAACATTCTCTTTAAAATATTTATCAACATGAACATTCGTGTTCCTTAACACACGCTTTTTCAAAATATCTATGAATAACCGGTAAAAACCTCATCATCATCCTTTATACTTTTTCCATTCACATATAAACATTCTATTTCATTTTTCTGCCCATTGCCAAATATTAGCTTGCCTTCTCAACCTTTTCAATCAATTTTGAACTCTATCTTACAAACGTTATGTGCATAATACTTTTATAATTTATTATGTGCTTCATACATCTTACCAATAATATCTTCATCTGGATCCCTATCTAACTGTTCACTCAAGGTAAACATATTCCTTTTTAAGTTTATTAAAATCATTTTTTGAACATCATATTTTTGTTTACAGTATAACATCGTATATTCTTTTATCTTAACTTTACATATCTCCCATTTTCCTGTGGTGACAATTGTATGTATTCTTATTTAATTTGTTTAATCAAATTACTTACACCAGTCGGATACTTTGCATCCACTAATGTATTATTATTTATCTTCCAATACCCTTTGCCCCTCTTTACAGTTTTAAATTTCAAATTTAAAGAAATAGCATTATGATCGCACTTTAAAGCCGAACGGATGTCCGTAGATTGAATTAAATGGCGTACCTTCTTTGACATTTAATAACCAATAATGTAACCTAGAATATACAGAGAGAGACACCTGCCTCCATGTAAATTGTCTCTTGTCTGCATATAACTGTCTCCAAATATCTACCAAATTGTCCTGTTTTTTAAACTTTTAAAAATAAAACTTCGAAACATTAACAGAAGAGATACCACGTGTATCCATTTCCTTATTTTGAATACAATTCCAGTCCCCTCCTGCGATCAAAATATCATACAAATATAATACAGGTAGTGTCCTATTGCCATATTCGTATATTAAATCAGCTAGCTAAATTATTTCTTTTTTGTAGGAGAAATTGTTAGTTTCCTTTTCTTCGACCTTCCCGCTTTCCATGTATTTTTCTATTGCAGGGGTGATGGTGTGTCAGGTGTTTCAGGTGTTTCAGGTGTTTCAGGCGAGACGTCTGAATCGGTGTATTTGCTATCGCTGTCGCTTTTGTCACTGTGACTGCTCTGCGGAGTGCACTCATTCTTTACATGCTTGCCAGCTAATGCGCTTTTTGAATACGCGATTACTTCGACATTTGCCTCAGCAGGTGTTGAGTCCATCACTAGTCAAACGAATTCTCTCTTCCTGTGATGAAAAATGAATCTTCCACAGAGAGCGAATCTGTTGGATCCCACAAATATTGTCTTTATTCACAAAATTTTTGTTTTGAAAAGTTCCTCTCCCGACACGAACCTGGTAGTAGAGTTCCGAATGTCGTCCGATCTCACGAAGATCGACTTCGGGCCTTCCGGCAGGAATGCGTCGGAATGTGGCGTTGTCTTCTGGGCATACATTGTAGCCCCGAATGTTGCACAAGTACAAAGCTCAAAATGTCACGATTGATAAGAAAATATCAAAAACAGTTTACTTACATCCAATAACAAAGTCAAAATGAAGAACATTTTCCGAACAAAGTTGCAGTATGTCTTTCCAATTGATGAAAATACCAAATTTAAATCGAAATCGCAAGAGGTAGCTCAAATCACGTCTTGACCTAATTAAAGCGCTAATCAAATGAATTCTCTTCCTGTGATGACAATTAAGTCCTCCACAGAGAGCGAATCTTTTGGATTATTAAACGCGCGTGCACTTACCATTACCAAGTGCGATAAATTCATCTTTTCATTTACAGTGGCATTTCCATTAATTACAAAGATGGGGGGTGGAATGATCCTCGTAAGGGATTTTTTTTAGGAGGGGGAGAGGGGTCCCGACTCCCGAGTGCTGGATTAACTCTCGTTGTTTATACTCTTTTAATTTGTTTAATTATTGTTTTGTTTCAGATGCAGGGAATACCGAGATGCAAGTCGCAATTACTGTGCTACCAACTGCGTCTAGGTAAGGTCTTGCAATCCTACTTATTGAGTGTATTTAAGAGAAGGGTGAGTTCTGGGAAAGGTGAATAATAATTTGTGATATTTTTCACTCTTTTTATATCAGTGTGGAAGAGTTTCATAAAAAAGGTAAATTGAAAAGGATGGCTCTTCAAATGCCCTCATATTCGAGATATGACAAGTACTAGTAACAGCTAAAGGTTGTGGACCACAACTTTTAAGCCACATGTTTATGTAGTCTCATATACACATTTCTGTGTACAATGCATTTGGCCCTAAGAAAGAGTGAGCCAATTTATTATCATTTTGATGATTCCAAAGCATCACAGTATATACCAATACTCAATTACTACATGATCAAACTTTTTTTGATTCCTTCCACACAGTTTCTTTCATATGGCAATCGCATGACCAGAACTCAACCATTTTTAAACTGTCTTCTTGGTTTATGAAGAATTTTTTGTAAATGTAGCATTTCAGGGCGTAATTTCAAACATGACACCCAACTACAATAGCACATTTCTATGATTGCCATTATCATTTAAAAGAAAGTAAAGAATATAAGTTACAATGAAGAAAATGCCGATGCATTTTGTTCAATTTATTCATCGAATTCGAACGAACTAAGTCTTAAAATATTCGAGTTTGAATCGCCTGACGTTCACAAACCCTGCATCTTTTCGCAAAATAGCGCCACCCTTCGTTACAACATCGCCACATAAAGACACGTGCACCCTATATAGGAAGCATTAGTAACTCATATTAGTAACTCATCCGCTTCCAATGCAGGCTTGTGAGAGGGAGGAAGGATGATAACATGTTTTTTGATTCAAGCTATGCATATCAAATGGACTAATTATCATCTGTAAATTTAAAGTACTAAATTAAAAATATTTTTAACACTGCATTGTTATGATACATCACTTTATTTTTTGCTTCTGTTTTGCATAATGATGAACGTTTTGTTTACTTGTATGAATGTGTGATTTTGATTTGCTATGATTATGTAATATAACTTCTTATTGATTCTCTTTTTTGTTTTAATCGATAATCGTATTTTATGACCGTTTTTAATACATTGTAAGCATTGTGCAATTAGTCCCTGGACTACTCCTTTATATTTATAATAAACCACATTGAATTGACCATTGAATTAAATTCTCGATTATCCCTGAGGCTGAAGTTAGCTTGTCTTTGCGTACTTTCGAATTTCACGTAACTTTTGCTGTTGGATTATCTGAATGAAAAACGTGGTACTACATAGGTACCTGTGAAATGTACATGGGAAAATAAATGATGGGAGGCTGGTTGAAGGTACCCCCGCCCTTCGGTGTCGCTACTGGTGACTGGCTACACAACTTAAGGGCAATTTCCATACCGGCTTTACGTACTATATGGTTGTCATGCTTGCGTATTTCAATAGGTGAATTGGAATCTTATTTAAGGGAAAGTCCACGTTGGTATTTATTTGGTTATATAAAAGCAGGAAGATGAGATAAACAGAATGATTGGTTTCACTAAGTTTTCTTCTTCTATTAAAAGAATACCAGGGTGGACTTCTCATTTAACAAATGAAAGAGAAGCATGTTACATCATGAAAGCAAATATATTCAGATTACAAGTAGAAAAGTTTGTTACGACTGAGGATGATAATATTATAACCAATCGGATGAATTTGTTGCGGAAAAATTGTCTTGAGATATTTTCCACAAAGACGAGTTTGCTTATGACATTCTGCAGACTATTATCGGGTGAGACGAATTTAACTGAAATCTGAAAAAGAATTATGAGCAAGTTGAATGACCATCAACAAATTTGAATGACAAATGACTTAAATTAGTTTAGCATTTCGTCTGTTGAGAACAAGAACGGTGTGAACTCTGTTATACTATATGAATTAATGTCTTTCTTGCTCCCAACAGTCGATTTGAAAGAAAATGTATTCAGATTACCACTAGAGTAGTAGAATGGATAGTAGCAGTAGTAGCAGAGTTGCAATAATACTACTTGTAAAAGTAATCGACAATCATTATTAAAGGAGTTGTTTTTGAGTTGTTATTTCAGTAACAGAATTTGTGGTGACAATAATTATCAGACAAATTAATTACATGACTTGCAGTAAAATTGTGTCATAATCCAAATTGAGCATCGTTTAACAATGTTTCCAGTTTTTAAAAATCTGAGATGCATGACCCTATACGTGTTATCAGTGTCTGTGATATGGTGTAATATTGAAGCCCTAAACAAATTATCATAAAGTGCCTCAAAAAAATTAAAAGCTTAAAAGCTACTCATTTTCCCCAATAGACTGTAGTGTTATAATAACCGTTCACTCTAAAAAAAAACTGCTCAATTTGAGTCAAAATGTTACTCTTTTGAGTGGTCAAAAGGGAACCACCCGACTTTTGAGTAAACTTTACTCAGCATGTGTTGAGTAACAAATCTACTCATCTGTTGAGTAAAAATATTACTCAATAAAAGACTAAATCTCTACTCAGTTTTAATGAGTCAACCTTTACTCAATATTTACTCCTCTGTTGAGCGGTTCCCTTTTTACTCAGTACTGGGTAGAAACGTAATCAACTCATGTCGAGTAAGAAACTGCTCATGAGTTGAGCCAAATTTTACTCAATTAACGAGTACATGTTTTGACTCAAATTGTTTGAGCGATTTTTTGCTCAAATATTGAGTATGATGTTTTCTGGGTAACGCTTAGTTGCTCAATCAATATTGAGTAAAAACATGTACTAAGTTAAGTACATGTTTTTACTCAATACTGATTAAAACAAAGGTGGATTCAACTATAGGGTTTTAACTTTTTGACTAAGGGTTTAACTAAACCGCTGATTAATATTGTTCTTTTTTTTATAGCTGTTAAGTAACCATTATTTGTCAATAGAGAATAGAGAATAGAGAATAGAGAATAGAGAATATAAACCATAATTTTGCCTGATTTCTAAATTAAGCATTGATTTGAAGTTCTTCACTCACACACTATGCAAATAACATAAAGTCAACGACATTTTAAGTTCAGTAACATAATTTGTGGTCTTTAATTTCCCAAATCAGTTTGAATCACAGTGTAAACATACATGATATTAAAAACCTCTTTTGTCTACATCTTTTCTTTCTCTCTTCCTCACTTTGAATTCATAATTTGTTGTTAAATTATGGGCATGTTTTAAATGATGCCACACCTGCTTTATGGTGGAAAATTTCTGCAAACATTTCACACAGTTCAACACCATATTGCTTCTTACAATTTACATTAATAATGCAAATAGAAAACTAACATAATCCACAAACTTCTTCCAAAACTTGAGCCGTAGGCCGGTATGTTTTCGGGAGGATTTCCCTCAGGGTTTTCTCTTCTATTAAGGCAAAGGCTTCAAGATCCAAGAGTCCACATTCTGCAAGACAAAATAAGAAACAACTATAGTTTTTGAAAAGTTTGGCCATCATCTATACAGGAAATCAGTACCACAATTTTTCATCAAGATTTTCAGCTAATTTTAAAACCATATCCAGTTAAATCTTGTGACCACTATAAAGAACCTAAAATGAAACTATGCGCACCTTGTCTGCACTTCTAACTTTTAAGAGGCTGTAATACATATGGGGCCAGTCACCACGAAATGAGTCCAGTGTCGCATTAGGCTCAATCGTAGTAATAGCGATGTATAGTGTGTATGTACTGAAAATTGACCCACCTACCACATTTAAGATTTTTCCAAAAATCGACTTATTAATGTCTTGTAGTTTATGTCCCCAGAGCTTAGGTCACGAAAATATATCCTTCTAACATTTTTGGCAAATAATATAGGCTATGTTACGCATCATTAACTTTACACCTAATTATCTCAAAACTGGGTAATCCCATTGTTTATAAAGTCCAATTAGGTTTTTGTTCATATTTCTGGATATAATTTATCAATTTTAATGTGTGACCCCTTAATTTAAAGCTTACTTAATGTAGATTCATATAATACTTAAAAACAGGAATAAAAATTTTGACCAACTGGACTCATTTCGTGGTGACAGGCCCCATATGTTTTAACTTTCAATTTGTTTAGTACACAGTGCAACCACATTGATGAAAGCTGTCAGATTTGTCAAGTTTCTGTTGTTATAGGCCTATGTCAGAGTGCCATTATGCCTAACAGGACAGTGTGAACAAAGGTGGATTTTTTTTCTTTCTGGTAATTGTACTGGGTGTAATTTTTGAGGGCATTTTAGTATTGACGTTCTTGTATAATTATGTCTAGATCTAGTCCTGCTAAGCATGACCTCACATATTATCTTTTAATATCTTAACATTATACATGTTTAGATTTCACACAAACTTGCAAAGAGAATATGAACCCCAGTCATGCGTGAGTGCCTTCCACAATGGGATGGTATGGTATGGGGCAAGACACTCAAGCATGACTGATTCGCATTCTCTTGTATCATTATTTAGCAGGAATCACATAATAAAACATAACCTACAGGGATGTGCCACTCCGTCTAATAGGCCACTTTTGACCCTTAATTGACCCTTACTTTAAAAATGAGTAGGGGTTTTGAAGCTCTATAACAGCACACCCCGTTCAAACCAAGTCTGGGAGGGGCACTGGACCTGATTAACAAGGCACATGCAATGCAGGGCCTGATTGAGGATACAGGCAGTATTTTGGCAATGTTTAAATGTGATAGGCCTACATGGTATAGATTCCAAGGAATAACAAGGTAGGCCGCAAGCTAATTAGGTTAATATTCAACATTTGCATCCGTATCAGGATTACCCTGGAACCCCCGTTCATGAAAGCTGGATCGAAGTCCACCCTGATAGGCTCAGTGATGGCCTAGACCCTAGTATTATATTGGTTTTGATAAAAGAAGATTGATTTTCTTAAGGCCAAAAACAAAACAAAAAATGTTTAGCGTCCTGGTTTTTTCGAAAAATAGGAAGGAGGAGGCTCTTTTATTTTTATTTTCTTTCAAAATGGCCGCTCAAAATGGCCGCTCGGTACATTTAAAAAAATCAGAAATAGACCCTAGATCCATTTTAGCAGTGTTTTTCATGTTTTGTTTTTTTTCAACAAAAAAAAATCAACAACAAAATTCAAAAATTTCCACAAAAAAAAAAAAAAAATAGGAGGCGGCCCCAAAAAAGGAAGTGGGCGGGAACGCGGGAATGCCCAGGGCAAATCGTCCTGTAGAACCATCTGCATCAATAGAATAGGCCTAGGGTAGCTCCGACGTACGCCGAAGCCGTCGTCGGAGCTCCCTGGGTCTGGAGTCACTATGAACATGACGGACAAAGAAAGCGGACAACATATACAGTTCCTCAGGTAGACAAAGCTAAATCCCTTCACTGCATGCTATAAGCCAGTTCATAGTTACAATCCGAGCATGGGCAGATAAAGGTCATTTGTACCAAAATGGTAAAACCCACAGAGATGAATACTGGATTATGCGCTCATGAAAGTTATGTAACATTATTCATTTATGCACCAACGGTACATTCTATGATACGCAGGTGGAAGTATTCTTTTCAAGAGGACAAACAAAAGGTATTCATGAAGCACATTGGCAGTTATTATTCTAAGATGCTCAAAGTGGAACTTCTCCATGTGTAAAAGATCTGTGGATATTTGGGGTCATTTGTACCATGTGCTATCTGTAAACTCCTTATCATGTAAAAATGTGTAGAACAGGTGAATATGTGACACCTGTTATACACATTTTTACATAATAACAGTGAAGGGATGTTCCTTTGTCTACCTGAGGAACTGTATATTTTGTCCGCTTTCTTTGTCCGCCATATTCATAGTGAGTTACCCCAGGCCATGCCAAATAGGTCCTACGTGTTTAATACAAATGCAAAGTAGGCTAGCTATTACCGGTCACTGAATTAAAGATACCATGTCCCTTTCGCAGCCAATCTCAAATTCTGTAGAACTTTGCAGGAATTATGAATGTGTCATGTATGTCCTATCTGTGAAATTTAAACGTTAGCAGTGTCCTAATATTCAAATTATGCAAGGAAACCCGTTTACTTGCTAGACCTCACTGTCAGACACTATTGTCAGTATTGAGTGACTGACTGGCTTTTCTTCTTCTTTGGTAATAACATACATAAAATGAGCTGTAAAAGATTTGTCTTCATCAATAACCCACTTCTTGTAATGGCCAAAATTAAACTGATTGAATCTTTGCGCAGCATAAAACTTACGACCATGCGGTACAATGGTCTGAAAACCAAGACTATTAGTCTTTATTTTCCCACTTACAGACATTTTGAAGCCCCATTTTTTAAGGGAGTTTTAAATTAGTATTATCTTTCAAATGCCATTGCATGGAATTTAACCTTTTCATTTTATTGGCCTGCAAAGGGACATAGTACCTTTAATGCATGCACGCACGCCCAAGTTCACAATCACATAGACTAGTCTAGGCATAATGACATTGACAGTGCATGACAACAATAATTTCACAATCTTGATCAAAATATCTTGACTAAATATCACACAGTAGCATTATTAAATTAGCATGAGGAATACTTACCTAAAAATGTAGGTTGTAACTCTTCCATGCTCCATGAGCTCAGAATTTCTTCGACAGTCACATCCATATCTCACTCTCAGTTCTTTCGCATCTAGCTTTAATTCTGCACGTGCACGTGCGCTGCGCATGCACGAGCCAGCTGTTAGTTACACTTTCCATCGATCAAACTTTCACTCGCACCCGAGGTAAAATCAGGTCAGAGATCAATGTTGAGTTATTTATTACCTGCCGCCGCGTAATACCCAACCGTAGTTTACTCAAAATTGACACAAATGAAATTCGTACTCAACGTTGAGTCATTGATTTACTCTTTATCGAAGGTAACAAATTACTCGGGTGACGAGTACCACTAAAATCAAGGTCTTACTCCAGCTTGAGTACTGAATTGCTCATTTTGTTACTCAACTTGTTTTACTCGGCAAAATTTACTCGCTGACTTTAAGAGTGTTGGGAAAACGGTTTTTGAAATTTCGATTTCGAATCATACATATCTTGATAATTAGACAGGCAATCGGCTTGTAAAAGTCATGGGATTCCTGAATGACCTAAAGGTTTCTAATTATGATTGCAGCATGAGCTAAATTCAGGATTTTGTTTAGAATCTGAGGCAAAGATACCCAATCCCTTTTATCATTATACACTTATATCTTAAACAGCTTTCTTATATGTATAGAAAACAACCACATAAAACAAATATACAAAAAAGAAACAAACAAACCAAAAAAGCCAGATAATCCTAACCCTCATCTCCCCGAAAAAATGAATACCCTCTCCCCCCAAAAAAGAAGAATAAATAAAGAAGAAAAAAAATGCAGGGTAAAATAAACGCCCATTTTCATTTTATCATTTGTAATACGAGGTACATTCTTGTGTAACTTTATTCTAGTGTATGATTTTATTAAGGACAATACCTCATCAGCCCTTTAATTGGAAAAATGGGAGAATAAACACTACATAATATGTGCAGTAATCTTCCTTCATATATTTTCACGAATATTGTAGACGTTTATTAGTCGTTTTTCGTAGTCTTTTTCCCGCAAGGTTCCTGTTAATTTGTTTCATAGTTTTGTTTTTAGGATTCTTTTTATTTCTTCTATTTTAAAGATTACATAATATGACAAGATATGATTACATGACTAGATAAGATATCATAACAAAAACAGTCATAATCATATATGTGAACTTCAATGAAAGTTTATACACAAAAACTAAAAAAGGAAGAGGGGAAAAATCTATGCATGTACTCAATGTAGATAGGGAAATGTAAACAGGTATGGGAAAGATTTCTAAATTATCAAAATGAATACTATATCTCCTCCAATCTACCTCTACCTCGCTTGTTATAAGAAAATTCTATTGAAATTAATGTCACCTAAATACTGTACTACAATAGTTCACTAATGCCTAGGTCACATTTGCCGCGGCGGCCGTGCGGTCTAAAATATCTACGGCCAATAGCAATTATAGGGCCGCCGGTAACATACGGTAGCGGTCACATAATGTTAGGGTAGCCGCACGGCGTATTTTGAATTTGTGGAGAGAGAAAACCTGCGGCTGCCGTACGGCCTTTGAAGTGATGACGCACGGCCGCCTTAGGGCGTCCCTGCGGTGACCCTAGATTTTTGACAAATACCAAGGCCACCGTACGGGCGCCGTAGGGCCGCCTTAAGGCTGACCTTAGGGCGCCCGTGGAATTCCTGCGGTCACCGCAATTTGTTTCGGGTCCGCAAAAGTCAATTATAATTCATAAGACCCTAGAGCAGCCGCACGGCAAACGCAAGGCCACCGTATGCCCGACGTATGGTCGCCGTGGAACCGCTCTACGGCATGGCTACGGCGTGTCCAATCGCTACAGCGAGCCTAGAAATGAAAACAGTTATAACTCCGCGTTATAATCCCACGGCGACCCGTGCGGCCTGTAAAGATAGGGATAAGCCCTAGGGTGACCCCGAGGTCACCGCAAATTCTCTGCGGCCGCCGCAATTATCTCTCGATTTCGGGGGCGTACGGCCGCCGTATCCTAGACGTAGAGCAAATGTGACCTAGGCATTATGCCTAGGTCACATTTGCTTTATCATTACAATTAAAGAAGAACTGTAGAAATTACATAAACAGATATTCCATTGTGTGTATACAAAAGCTTAAGTATAGAGAGACAATAGCGGGTCTTTCCCCGAAAATCGGGGATCGTTGATTAAATAGGGAGCTCTCTATATACCCGGAGAGTAAATGTTCCAAGGGCTCTTCCCAAGATATTGGAGAGTTGCAAAAAATTGTCTAAATGATGTTTTAAACGCTGCCTACCCCTACCTGAGAAAACCAAAAAAAGGGTGCAAGCTCAGACTTGAGATAAAAATTAAAAATGATCTAAAATGCAAAGTTCTAAAGTACAAAACGTGATATTTTCTAGCTCGGTCGCTACGCGCCCTCGGGAAATAAGACCTATGATTCACTGAGCAGGTGCGGATCCAGGGGGGGCAGGGGGACTTGTCCCCCCCCCCGGAAAAAGAAAAGAAGGGAAAGGGAAAGAGGAAAGGGAAAGAAAGAAGAGGAAGCAGAAAAGAAAAGGGGAAAAGGAGATCGGGGCGAAAGGGCCTTCCCTCCCAGGCTGTTGCCTTCCCCCCTCCCCCCAGCAAAAACAAAGAGAGAAGGAAGGAAAGGGAAAGAAAAAAGGAAAAGAGGAGATAAAGGAAAGGAAATAAAGAGGAAGAAGAAATTAAAGAAGGGGGATATCAGTTGCGATTTTTCCGCCAACAAGTTGTGGATCGGGGCAAAAGGCCCTTGCCTCCCCCCCCCCCCAAAAAAAAAAGGGGGAAGGGAAAGGGAAAGAGGAGAGCTAAAAGGGAACAAAAACGAGGAAGAAGAAAAGAAAAGGATGACAAGAAGGGGAGATCAGGTGCGATTAATTCGGCAAACAACGTGTGGATCGGGGGGACCGAAAGGCCCTTGCCCACCCCCCCAGCAAACTTAAAAGAGAGAGAAGGGAAAGGGAAGAGGAGAGAAAGGGAAAGGAAAACAAAGAGGAAGAAGAAAGGTGGGGGAGATCAGTTGCGATTTTCCCCGCAAACAAGATGTGGATCGGGGGGGGGGGCGAAAGGCCCTTGCCTCCCCCTTCGGTTAAAAGAGAGAGAATGAGACTGAGAGAAGGAAGGGAAGGGAAAGGGAAAGAGGATAGAAAGGAAAAGAAATATAGAGGAAGAAGAAAAGAAAAGGGGAAAATAAGGAAAGATCAGTTGCGATTTTTATCGCTTCTTCTATCATCATTGTACAACTATCATTGTACAAATGTATTTATTTATTTATTTCTGTTTGATAGCAATAATATGAATATAAACTCATAACAGCAACAAAACAAAATGCAAAAGAAAACTATTTTGCAGGCAGAAAGAAACGCAAGAATGATCATGCATTTGCATGTAAGTGTATGATTAGAATTATTCATATTGTTTTATTACATCTTGTGAAATAGTATGCATTTAAGCTTTCGGAACTTTTGTTGTGTATTTGTATGAAATAAAGCGTTTGGAACTTATAATGCGCATGATGCAATTTCAGGTGCAATCTACTGCAGTTGCCCACAAATAGAATTTAAGCATGGTTTATTTCTATTTCGATACTAGTGATTTACAAATTTTGCTGAAAATTACATAATTTTCCGGGATTTTTCCTCACTTTTTAATAAATTATACTTTTTATGCGTTTGTTGGAAAAAGACAAATTCCAAAATTTACAGTCAGGCAAGAAATATGCATATTTAGAGGCATGTCAGGGCCCGCGGAACAGCGGGGCTCGGGGGCTCGTGTCCCCCTTTTTGAAAAAGTATATTAAAGAGAAATAGAAAGAAAGAGAGAAAAAAAAGAATAGTGACCTGCCAGTGTCACAAAATAATGAGGTATCAAAATATGCTCATCTGACCGTGATTTAATACCTAAAACCCCTGAGCTTACGGGGGCTCTGCCCCCTGGATTCCACCTAGGGCCCTAAGGCGGGCCCCTGGATGCTCACCTGATTCATTTATTTAATTTAACGCCCCAAACCCCTAAGCTTCCGGGGGCTCCGCCCCCTAGACCCAACGCCAATTAGTGTCCTGCCAGTGTCACAAATAAGGTATAAAAATATGCTCATCTGACCGTAATTAAATGCCCATACGCACTGAGCTTCCGGGGGCTCCGCCCCTTGACCCCCGCCGGGGCTTTGCCCCCTAGACTCCACGCCGATTTACGCTACGCTCTACCTGATCGTAAATACTTTAGCCTCCCCCCCCCCACCCACTTTGAAAAATGTTCAGCAGGGCCTGCATGTAAGAGTGATGGTGATGCGGATTTTTTTCTGCCCCCCCCAACGATTTTGCTCAGTATGCCACTGCTTAAGTGTGTGTGTGTGTGTGTGTGTGATTGGGTTTTTACAAACGTGTATCAATCAGATATGATTATTTACGTCTGGGGACCGACCTTTAACGTCACCATCCGAAAGACGTGACTCAGTTTCGAACCTGCGTCCTCGGCTGAATCAGTTTGTAACTTCCACTGTTAGCTGGATTACAGGCGCACGCCACAACGCCTAGTGGTCACCATTACGTATTATATACCTCACTTTAGAAATCTAGCAATCTGATTGGTCGAAATTGGAGTCGTGATTTCAAGCCATCTTCCACTCACAGGGAATAGCAATAGCCCACAGGGAATAGTTATAAATTTGTACCCTCATCCTCATCCTCATCCTCATCCTCCTGCGATCCCCATTGTCTTTGTGCGAGCGCGGACACCTTACATTATTTTGTGCGATGATTTAGTCGCTACATTTTAGGTTTTTTAATTGCATTGCGCAGCGCAGACGACCGCCGATCTCGATTGTAGCTAGGCCTAGATCTACATGTAATGACGAGATGACGCCCCTTTGGAAATATAGAGATAAACCTGCTCTTTCATATGACACCTCATTTTTTGAGTATCACCTTCAGGATCACAAGCAATAAAGGTTTGAATCTCGATTTGGAAATGAATAAATTGACCAATTTGGCATGATCGCGCAATGCACGTAAACTGCATAGGGTTATATGCGTGCAATCTCAATGGCCAACTGAGCTACCTGCAACAGTGCAAGTTTATCAACACAGATTTGATTACCATGATTGACCTTGTATTCTATGACCCTGTTTTCAGTATATAAAAGTTATAATGACTGCTTTAATATTCGAGGCATAGTTGTTTTTTGCTCTCGGGGAGGTTACATCGTGCTATCACCCCTCGGCACGCCTCGGGGTGATAGCACGATGTAACCTCCCCTTGAGCAATAAAAACAACTATGCCTCTCATAGCAATCCTTATTACTATACCAATATTTGGCTCGCACAATTTCAAATTTGGGCCCCCCTAAGAAATCCTGGATCCGCGCCTGCCACTGAGTGTGCAAAATATTGTCTCAGCCCTTCTAAAATCACCGCTTATTACGCTATTGCCTAAGTACGAGTATATTGTGTTACCGAATTCTATCTTGTCTGTCTTTACAATTGTTATTTGTTAATGAAAGTTGTTATAATTTCAAATTGTACCTTCATCCCATAGTTTTACCGGTCCTCTGAGTGCAATACTTATTCGGGTAAAAGGACCATTTAGGTTATGATAATTAAATCATATTTGTTACCTTTGGTGAAATTGCATTCGATTTGTGAAAGTGCCGAATACAAACAAATGTATATGTAATGATAAAAACAACAATAGTAAGAATAATAACAATTTATCTGTTAATATCAATGATAATGATGATGATGATAATAATAATAAAGTTAATATTAATAATAATAATAATGATAATAATAGTAATAACCATAATTATAATGATTATAATAATAGTAATAATAATATTAATGATGATGATGATAATGGTAATGATAATAGTAATAACAATTAAAAAAAATAATATCAAGTTAATGATAAGAATCATGAAAGCGCTATAAGATTGAACCCATGAGTGTTTGATTTGTTTCATAATTATTAATTTTCCTCACAGATACTGCGCCAATTCCGTGCTCGCAAAAATTCCCTGAGTGTCCAGAAGGCTCACTAGACACCATCCAGGTCACCCTTGCCACAGTGACGGTCACCTCGAATGACGGGAGTGGAGGGACTTATACATCGACTGTGGATGCCACGGAGGCAACTAACAGCATCGTTCACTGTGACACCTACACCTGTGCAAGTTTGGCCTATATCCTACTAGCTAACTACTCTACCCAGTACTGCTTGGGGGTTGCACCAGAAGCAGTAAACCTTTTGGAAGTAGATTACATCTACATCAAGGCAGACGTGTCTGTAGAATACACAAGTGATGAAGGCACGTTATGAAATTAACTTGTGGACTGTTGGCTCGAATTCATGGAGGTACACTAAGTTGCACATGGTTCAACTTAGATTACCAGATTTAATGTTAAACCAGCTTGTCAATATACATGTGGTACAATCTGTCCAGTAAACCACATTTTTAATCAGTTGAAAGAGCGTATTTCTCGCTCTTTCTCCTATCCTCTAACTCTTGTTTTCCATCTCGTCAACCTCTTCCACCTCACCCCAAAATCTATTCCCTCTATTAGCCTCTATCCCTTCCTTGTCTCTTTTGCTTTCCATCCCGCGCTCCCTTACTTCCTTTCAATGTCCCGATCAGTTTCCTACTCTTCCTTTCGTCTTTCCCCATTCATCTTTGTCCCCTCCTCCCATTCACCCTTCGTTCCGTATTCGCTGTATTATGTCTATCCGTCGTTTTCCTTTCCTTCGCATCTCTTCTTTCTCGGTCTCCATCAAGTAAGAAATTTACAACTTTTAGGTACGCAGTTGTACGCAGCTTTTCTTATTTGACACCTACATCTGTGCAAGATCTGTAATTTGGAAGGAGAGAACGTTAGTCAGCTCGCTTTGTGCAATGTAACAATACTACTACTTGGAATCTATATCATGGTATGGACAGGGATTTGTTGTTATTCGGGTTCTTATACATAGTCTTATATTCACTTTTCTCTTTTGAATAATTATCATTTGCTATAGTTTGAATAAAAATTCAAAAAGAGCTTGTACAATAATTTTGATGTTTACATTATCAGCTATTGAAATAGATTGTGATTATTCACCATTCTTCATTTATTATTCATATATGCGTGATGTATTTGTGATTGTAATTCATAATATTAGATATATCAAGCTGACAAACTGAAGTTTAACGTCTAGGCTATCAAGAATACAAATTATCGTACACCTTAACTAACTTTAAGAATACAGGTTTTCCGGCCGAATTCGTCAAAACATCAGTCACTTTCAAGAACATTCATTCAAGTTTCCGCAAATGTTGGCCTCTTATTGCTCACATGCTTCAATTGAACTTCAAGTGAACTTTGTTCACTCAATTTTATTTTCTGTCACCATGTCACTGAACTTCCTTATTTGTACATTCAAATTAGGCATGTCAGGACAGGTTTCATTCAATTTCAAACTGGGTAATCGTCATAGAATTTTTGTTTTGTTGTTGCCGTATACACTTATCATTTTTGCCAATGGGCTGCTACGTCCCCATGTTGGTTAATCAATTTAGAACAAAATTTAGAGCTTTTTCTCAGAACATTACGCTTGCTTTTTGCCATTTATCAAAAACTTTCCTTCCACTTTTCTTTACTTCACAATAAACACTATTCTTATTTTTTTCCCGCATAATTTTCTGTATATATTCTTCTTTTTGGGGGTGAGATTTATCCTCAAACCGTTTTTCTCTTTCTTCAGAACCCTCATAAAAAGGTTTTGTTTTTCTTATTCCTTCATTCATTTTCTTATATTCTTTGTAAAGTTCATTTGTATAATCTGTCATAATAAAGTCTTTCCCAGGGGGGTGATATTATAGCTATTTCATTTTTACCCTACCACAAATAGTTTTATTCGGTGGTCGTTATGCCGTTCTTTACATTTTCCTTTTCCCCATTATTCCTCATAGTCTATTGTTTTATCATGATAGCTCACACGACAAGCCACAAAGAGCACAGTGACCCCGTCTCTGATGGCCGTTATCGAGAGCTACAAGCTAACGAATCACATTTTAAATTAATTTCTTTGTCCAAATCTTTTTAAAAGAAATTTCTAGTATTAGGGTCCCAATTGACCACTTAACATTCTAACGTAGATGAAAAACATCGCACAAATTTCAAAATTGAATGCCTTTTCACTGAATTGAATGCTCAAATTCCAACTGACGTCTATCCGGTGAGAATTTGAATGCTCATTACGCGTGTTTCAAAATTGAAAGTCCGTAATACACTTTTGTATGACATTAGTATGGAATAGCATGCTCCTAAAATTAAATTGAATGAGAAAAATTGCCTTTTGAAGGATAATCTACGTTTTCAATCACTTTCGAACATCGTGAAAGAAAATGTTAATGTGGATGCTAATTTTGCGAATTGGGCGGGAAAACCTTCATTTAATATAGTACTTGTGTTTAAAGTTTTCATTCTTATAATTGTTTTTTCTAAACCTTTTTAACGAACTTTTAAAAATTTCATGAAAGTGTAAAATTGAATTGAAAGGATGTATACAAATATTGTATTAACTGCAAGGGTTTTGCTATTCCAATATGATATAAAATAATATGGTGTTCGAGAAATCTCGTATATTTTGTTTTTTATGTTTATAT
The DNA here is from genome assembly GCA_037976565.1 of Mesocentrotus franciscanus. NCBI lineage: Eukaryota > Metazoa > Echinodermata > Echinoidea > Camarodonta > Strongylocentrotidae > Mesocentrotus > Mesocentrotus franciscanus. Next base: position 16,168,628 of record CP137686.1, on the reverse strand, counting down.
ATCTGATTCCAATAGGAAGCTCACAAGGGTCATTCAGTACTACATTCAATGGGAATTTCAGAAACATCTCCAGGTCTTATTTAGCAAATCCTGGCTGTTTAACATTTCATTTACACGCCACGAGTATTACATTAAACCAACCGCCTGACGGATCGACCATATTGGATTTTCCTTGCAACAAAGGACAGATGTCAGCCGTCTCAACAACAACAGACGACCCCGTTACTACGACCCCCAATGCACCTGACATGAGTACATCACAGCCAACAACGACTGATCGTTCAACCTCCTCTTCGCCAGTAAATATTACAATCTAAATATCAGTAAATATTTCGGTTCAAATTGTCAGTAAATATTAAAATCTAAATATTAGTAAATAATACAGGCCCATTTCTTTCACATTGGAAGTGAATCAAAAATAGTTCGACATCAGTGGTGTGTCTACGCGTGGGGTGGTCACGTGCCCCAGGCGGCACATGCAAAATTGAGAGAGTTTCAATGTTGCCCCGGACAACAATAAACAATCAACAGTCAACAATACAATTTGCAACATGTTGTGTCGTAAGTTCAGTTTACCATACGGCTAGGGTATGGCTGAAAACCTTATTGTGAATGAAGACGTAGATGGTCTTAGTATTTAGCGTTAAAATCTGATGTGATGTGTGTGTGTGTGTGTGCATAAAAACTGTATAATACATTCAGGACCGAAAGCAGACCGAGAACGTCCTCTTTTTCAGAACCCTGTGAACGCTTTAAAATGCCATTGCTTTTCATACAGGTGTAGGTTAATCAGGGTTCCCACTAAAATTTCAAAACCAAATTCCATTACTTTCCATTAACTATATTTTGTATTTTCGATGACCAGATAAGTACCGTTTTTGTATGGGTTGCGGCATCTAAGCGGCCTACAAATACCACGCCCATTGTCAGTTCAAACTGAAAGGCTGCCATAGCCACACACGGCCAACACCCACGATCAAGTTCCATGACTTCCCATGACTTCCCATGACTTTCCAGGTTTTTCCTTGACCACTTTCTGGTCATGCGATTGCATTGTGAAAGAAACGTTGTGGAATCGATCAGAAAAGGTTAATCATCTAGCATATAAGTATTGGTGTGTACTGCAAGGTTCTGGAATCATCAAAATAATAACAAATTTGGCCCAGTCTTGATAAAGTTACAAACACTGTACACAGAAAGATGTATATGGGACTACGCGACACGTGCGCGACACGTGCGCGATATCTATTTGGTCCAAATAGATATAATAATTTACCAAATATATCAATTATTAGGCGGTTTCCCGGCAAAATTTGTATCATCACGTATTAGTCAAAACATATTCTTTCACATGATTGATAATGAGAGCTTCCATTTCATTTTTTGAGAGGGGGGCGTTTCCAAAACTGGTCTTTACCTTTAATTCAGGTGCTACGGTAGCAGTATGACCTCTGTTATGTGGGAGATTTTTACATTGTCTTCAGAATATGTTATATCCCTACAAACATAATGTGTCCCGAAATACGTGTAGTAACATACACTCGTATACATATATGAGTCCTCGAATTATACAGGGAGGTGATAGAGAAGGAGTGGAATCAAGCCGCTCTCCTTTGACCCCATGCTCCAATCCGCCGAAAAGTTATGTGCTAATCTGCTACCGTTGACTAGGTAGTAAGATAAAAGAGCGCATGAAATATCAGGATTTAGAATTCCTACATCAGAAAATGGTATCTCAGCAAATGTTCGCTGTCCCTTTCAATGATTTCTCATCAATTGTTGAATGTGTAATGAGTTGAACAAGCGAACACAAACTTTTGTAATTTCAGATTTTTTTTCCAACTGCGAAAATACAAAAAACACGCGAAAGCACGCATTAGCAAACTTAAAATTATAGAAGATTGTAAATCATGGATTAAATGACGGGACATTAAAACATGCGAAAATAATCGGATTATCCTAAAATATCGAAGTTTTGTCAGGATCTAATTTTTCTTTTACCAACTCTGGCACACAAATTATAGGAAGGGCGGAGTTCTAAATTTAAAAAATTGTTTGATGCACTATTCCCAATACAATCCCCATATAAAGTTTATAATTTACACTGAAATTTTGCCGGTAACTTAATAAATGTGAAACTTGGTGCCTGGCCTCCGAAATTCCCCGCAGTGGAAGAGCGGCTCGGAGCATTGAACTTCAAAGCCAAGTGGAATGTTATGCATCCCATTGTTACGCTTTAATACTCGGGCATGCGTTTGAATAAATTACAAGAGTTTCCACTCCTTCTCTATCACCTCCCTGAATTATACCATAGACGCGTATTTACACACACATACACAAGCACACACATAATTATGCACAAGCTCACATACGCTCAATTAAATCTATTACTCTAGTTATGTATTTTATTTCATAAGGAAATGAACATCTTCAGTTTTTAGAAATTACCACAATAGCCAACACACATCTGATCTGTCGGTGTATACATTTAAAAAAGTTTAATATTTTTTTTAATTCACGAAATGCGAAAATTATGGACAATTTTAATTTAATTTTGTTTAATGCGATTTAAATTCGGCGTAAATATTCATAATTAAATGATACACGCCAATAAAACTAAAGCAACAACAACAAAAACAGGCGCTCTCCTAAAATAGGGCCCGCTCGGAACCCGAGTCCGAACTGGGTTCCGTGAGTGCCGTCTTTATTGTCTTTATTTTCTTGATACTCATTATCCGTTCGCCCATTAAATTCCGGCGGGGGAAGTTTTTTTGAGATTGATTAATATATCCAAGCTGTAAACAATTTTTTTAAAAGTTGAGTGGTACACTTATTTACATGGCTGATAAAATCGTTTGCAACATAACAATAATCATCATATGTTATCTTACCATGCATTTCTTATCAACATTTACTTTAACTAGTCAGAATCAATCAGCACTTAGTGTACTACAAATTTACTGTCATTACAGGACCCTACTACAGACACATCGACAGGGGAACATATTCCTAGTATGTCATCATCATCGACGCAGGTGACTACATCGGTAAATATTATACAAATATCGACTGCTTTGAGGGGCACAGATAAAACTATTGCCCAGGATTATGTCAAATTTGTACCGTGCCACTGAGACGAAATCGAGCGGCATCGTAAAGTCTCGAGATCTACGAGAAACTTCAGGTTTAATCATGACCCGAAAAATGAACAGTCGATATTTCTTTGATATGCCGCATATCACGAGTGGATTGTCAAAGAGGGATATATATTGACGAAATATATATACTTGTAAGAAATCTACCAATATAAAGGCCTCTGCACTCGTAAGAACTGTACAAAAAATGAAATTGTAAATAAATAAATAAATAAACCAAAAGAGAGAAATTATTCGGCAGCTTACTTCACAGGTACATGCACACAGGAAATTGGGCATTGGGGCCAACTAGTTTGCAGGCACAAACCCTGGTCAGTCGTAAAAGAGAGTCTGCACTATAAGACTACCATATGCCATGTACTATAGCTGCTCCCGACACAGTAGGTAGCTGGGCTAGGCTTCTCTCAAGGCACAATGATTTTTTTTTATAAAGTGTCAAATTAAGGTCTGTGCTTGCAGACTAGGGGCAAACGGAGGTGGGTCATCCCCCGTGTGGTCAACAAATGGGGTGAAACCCAGTTTTGCTTTTCTTTGGTTGGTGCTTGCAAATGGCCTTCCAGTAGGCAAATTACCCAGCAACTCAAGGACCTGGGCCCGTATTCATTAAACTTCTAAAACATTTTTCTTAAGTCTCAGAAAATGTCTAAGAATTTTTCTAGGTTAAGAAAGTTGCCTTAGCCGTATTCTAAACACATAAAACAGTTTGTCTTAGCTTAAACGACAGATAATGCTACGGTCACAAATGTCCGTACGAACGATAATTTCGTACGAATCTCCCTGTTTTTCCATTGTCTTCCCGAATTTCCATTGTCTGAAAACCGTTTGTACGGCGTTCGTAGCAGTTCGTAATGGCATTTGTGACCGAGGCTTAAGACAAATTCTTAGACCCGATGACGTCATTTTTAAAAAGTCAAATTGGTCGACTCGAGCGACTTAATCGCAGCTCAATTTGCCTATGCAATTTGCGTGTTAAAATAAAAATCGCACCGCACGAAAATTATACACAAAACGTATGGGAGATAGAGTGTAAGGGAGGAACGATGCTCACAAAATTGTTTTGGGCTTGACTAACTGACACTAAACATGAGAAGGGCAGTCTAGTCAAGACCCCATGAGGCTATATAGATCTAACATCAACCGTAGGTATCTTCGAAGAGCCCAAACCGGGCTTTCTTATGCCGCGGCCGCAGGGTCTATGAGTATGAAGTTAGCCCCGTCGCCTAGCCAGCCGACCGGCGCTATATAGCATTGGATTTGGAACTACCATTTACATCGTCTACTGCTATAGCTAGCCTAGCCTAAAATTAATAAAATAGCTAAATGTAACCTTTAGCAGACTCATAATAAAACAAATTTTGTCTCACCTAGCATTATGCCGATGACACATTACTCCCCGTTTCCATATTTTAATGCCAATGCATGACTAAGAAACGATTTCTTTACGACATGCAGCCATGTCATAATTTAAAAGTAGTGTTATGAGGTAGGCATATGCTACACTAGATCGTTTGCTATATATATAGTAGTATTACAAACAAACATAAATAAGTACCTATAATTATATTGCGCTTAGAACTGCGCGCTGCGCCGTCGATGCTAGTACGCTTGGGGATGAGTTTCATTACTAACCTTGTTTGTATGCCCTGCCTTTTGTTCAGACAGAAAATTGTTCATCGATAAATATTTTATTGAAAGACCAAATACACTGAAAATGGATCAGCTTTTCAACTCCAATAATGTACAAACACGTTTAAACTTAGTAAAATTCTGTCGAAAAATAATGCTTCGTTTTCATTAATTTAAGTATGTGCAAAAAACATGTTATGAGTTCAATATTAACTTTATGTTTCTCTTTTTTGTCTTATATCAAATTATTAAATTGATATCAAGAATAATTTCAGTAATTCATTAATTCAAATATCAATTTACTGGTGCCAGTAACTTTCTTTTTCAATTGCTTCCATTAATTTCGTCATTAATTGTCGTTGTAATTATTATTATCGTTTTGTTAATTATTATCAATATTGTTATTATTATTATCATTATCATCATAATTTTTCTCACTATTGTCGATATTGTTATTTTGTATTGATTAACATTAATTCGATTTGTATTGTATATTTTACAGTGTTAAATTGACAAATTCAAACTGATTGTAAACTTCTCCAATACCCCAGTGTGGGTGACATGAGAATAAATTGTCATTGTCATTGTCATTGTCATTGCGAAGCTTACGTTGATATAGGTCAACTGATAACCTGCGCTGCGCTGGCGCGGCATGCATCGCATCCGTATGTTTTGTAATTCCAACCCAAAGCGACATTGCATGCAGCAGCACTATTAAAGCTGCCGGTGCCGAAGCCCTATTTAAGCATCCTCAGCCTATGCTTAAATATAGGGTAGATTTGTTTACTTATCTTAGATATGTCGATTGTATTAGAATACGACATGCTATTTAAACCCCTTTTCTTAGATAAAATCTAAGAATTCTTCTTACTCTTAAGGCAAAATTCTTAGCCCCCAATGCTGTTATAGAATACACATTTTGGCTAAGACTGTTTTCTTTGCCAAAATTTAAGAAAAAGTACTTAGATTTCATGATTAAAGGGCCCATGACATCAAAATACAAGTGTATTCCTGTTGATGTGCAGTCCTGCATACATCTCATATTTTGATATGTAAACTTCTGAATTTGTTTCACACATTTTTAAATATTTTTTGAAATATTTGTTTTTCAAACTTGCTAAGCTCCACCCCAAAAACCTCCAGATCTCATTCCCCTTGTGACATCATTTGTCAGTCATCAATGAGCTAACTTGAGAAAGTGGCATGTAACTTTGCCAAAGTTGACCACCTGTTACAATACCACAAACAATAGCAACATATAAGTTGCTATGTCAGACATGTCAGACTAAACTAATATTCTAGAATAGACAATGGTATGTAATTTCCCCCAGCTTAGCACACGTTCATAATATAATTGCATGCTTCCATACATATGTACAATACATCATCATTGCCTTTGTCTTCCTGGTGATGCTACAGCATGTCTGACATAGCAACTTGTATGTTGCTATTGTATTACGTATTGTAACAGGTGGTCGACTTCTGAAAACTTACATGCCACTTTCTCAAGTTAGCTCATTGATGACTGACAGATGATGTCACAAGGGGAATGAGATCTGGAGGTTTTTGGGGTGGAGCTTAGCAAGTTTGAAAAGAAAATATTTCAAAAAATATTTAAAAATCTATGAAACAAATTCAGAAGTTTACATATCAAAATATGAGATGTATGCAGGACTGCACACCAACAGGAATACACTTGTATTTCGATGTCATGGGCCCTTTAAGAAGTTTATTGAATACGGGTCCTGGTGTGTTTTGTATTTTTGTTGAGCGACCTGCAACATGCGAGCCTAAGAATTTATCTCAGTGTAATAAAGAAATGAAATAATACCGTCTGTAGACTCTGAACCTCCTATTGAGTCATGTAGATTAAAACTGGTCTTGCTCATTATAGTAGGCCATTTATTTATAAACATATGACAAGATAAAATATTAGGCCCAGCTATATATAGCCTTAGGTCGTATGTAACGTATTGTACTTTATTAAAATTAAGGAAAGGTATGTCCCATTACTAACTGCATCTTGCACAAAGCCCAGAATGTCTGCATAATTTGAAATTTTGAAACTTGATTATCAGTTTAAACCTTAATGCAATTTTTTTTCACGTTTTGTTTGTTTTAAATTTTGTACATATATGCAGAAGAACGTTTATACACAGGAGTAGTCTTCTGGTGGTATATAGGTGATGGATTTAAAGAATAATAGGAATTCTTAGGGGAATACGAGGATGCTCGGGGTGGGGAGAGAACAACCACACTTTTTAACAGATCCTGAAGGAAATAATAAGCATTTAATTTCGGGTGAAAAGCGGGTTTATTTGACTCTTTTCTTGGGTTACCAGTGTCGGACAGCAGCCAGGATAATATGTCCTTGTAATTCTAGTGTCCGTCTGCCTCAATGATCAACAATTGGTGATGTAACGTGAGGCAATCAAATGAGAGGGGCACTGAAACTATACGGGGGCATCGGTCTTACTTGGAAAATTAAATGCGAATTTACAGGGCTTCTGATTATTTGGAGGGTGCGGGAGGTGCTCTAGGCGTTTCATTTTCTCGTCTCCCCCTTCACAATCTTTACCTCTTTACCCGCGTTTATTTGTTCACCACTGGATAGGTGGTGGTGGGGGCACTTGCCCCCGTGCCCTCCTGGAGCTACGCCGATGCGTGCCCTCTAGTTTTAGTGTTTGCTATGGACTTATGTCACAATATAATTACTTTACAGGGAAAAGATGAATAGCGTACTCTCTTCACTGATGGATGTGCTGTATGTCGCTCTGAGACCTGTATAGTTTTACATCCAACTGTAATTATGAAATGCATCGGCGGAGAGCTGGTTTGTTTACATCTCATATTTAATTATGTCCCTGTATTTATCAAGCATTAGTGTTCAGGTCAGGGACCCGGGTTTCATTTCCTGCGGAAACAATTTTGTTTAAACTTGGCCAAAGATTGAAAAAGTCAGGGCAGCAATTGGGAACTTTGATTAAATTGCGCCATTTCATTTCGCAATATACATACATGTACATATAAACAAATATGTATATATATAATATTAACGGCAGTGGTATATCGTTTTTCTTCTTTTTCATGATAAGGATACTACTGTTGCTGTTGAAGGGCGTTGTGAGACTTTCAAAATGGACGGTAAGAGCTTTACACGTCGACTTGTATCGTATTTTTTTATTTTCTAATAAACTCAAAATATTGGGGAGATTGGGGTGTGATTATGGCACTATTCAGATTCAATCGTTTTCAAGTTTGAACACTTAACAGGTCGTTATATTGTGCGAGAGAGCAGGAGCCACCGAGCAAGATTGTCAATTTTGAAATAATGAAAACTGTGCATTCTAGAGCATCCTACAGCCAAATCATACTATGCACAATATGTATTGTATTGTAAAAAAAGAGGGGGCTGCAGGCCCCGTGGTTCCACGGCCATGCGAAATGCATTGTCAAACTGTGACCTCTTTCTGGCTGTGCTTTTAACCACATTTCAGCCACGCTCGAGAACTGCCTCCCTCAGGTGTCCCTCTGCAGCAACCCTGGCTTCAATAGCAGTGCCATTACAGTGGTGAACGCAACCTTGCGGATGTCTGAGGCATCACCTGTCGATATCACCCGACTCGCACAAAGCATCATCGTGTGCAGCCAACCTGCCTGTGAGGGCGCCCTGTATGAAGTTATTCAGATGTACTCCAGGGTCGAATGCCTGAGCGTTATGGATGGGGCAGAGACAATATCCATCGATATTGAATACACTTGTAAGCATTGATGAATTATACAAATGTTACTTTGTTGATTGTCACGTGATAGTTTCTCAGGCAATAGTATGCTCTCTGGCAAATGCCCGTTGTTGTTGTTGTTGATGATTTGGTTTTTACGGCGCTTGCCATTCAATTTTGAAGGTTTATGCTTCTATGCAATTACATATTCATTTTGCCATTCGACATTATGTGGAAGAATGCGTCCATGTACGTAAATTCAAGTCGTAAAATAATGTTCGCACTTTTTAATTGTATACATAATTCAAACAAATTGTAGATTAAATACTCCTGGACACATGTATAACCTTTAAAAAGTACCCTATATCAAGCAAACAATTTAATTTGCGCACCTGGCGTCAACATCTCGACTAAAACTGACAATTCCATTAGTCCTTTTGACATTGTGTTTATTGTGTAAATGCGAACAATAGCCAATTAAGGTATCAACAGATAATTGTTGACAGCAGGCCACAACAGCAGTCCCTGAATATGCCAACTAAATAGACTCGCGGTTGCTTAAATGATATTATTATGTATCAGTCATCTTTACAAAAAAAATAATGACAAAACTTCTAACTCATGTATGAATGTGGAAGTGTACACTTAAATACACTGGTTATTTTCTTTCCCATTGTGTCACTTCAGATGAATCCTTTACATTTAGCATCCAAACGAACAGTCTTTTCACCATTGATGAATACGGTCTGCACAGCGAGCACTGCGATAATCTCTACTACGAATCGAGGCCGAATATGACTTCGAGCTCAGTGGAATACCCCTTCAACTGCTCGTTACTTGACGAGTCGGTGAGTTTATCGCGGCTCATGTATAGTTTCGGAAGCAAAAAGAAAATTGGAAAAACATGTTAGTCTCATTTCATTCTCCTTGTATGAAAAGATAAGTGTAAGAGATCATTTGGTATTTTATTCATTATTTCCGATGAATTGTGCAGAGTGTAAATATCTGCAAGGAACGCTCGATAACGGCTAACTCCCACACGCTAATATCTAGCACCCTTCAAGGGGAAGTCCACCCTGATATCAAGCTGTTTCCCATAAAAGCAGAAAAATGAGAGAAAAAAATAAGCGAAAGTTTTTGCAAAATCTGATTAAAAATAGGAAAGTAATGGAACTTGTTAGCAGTGAAACACAAATTGGCAACACTGTGACGTATCATGTGAGCTCTTCCACAATTTGCTCTGTACACAACATTTTATAAACATTCGTTTTCTTAGTTATTGATGACGGAATATATTTGTTTTATACAGGCGTATTATAAAAACATATTTGCAATAATAATACTTAGGGTGAATGTATAATTGAAAATTTTCTTAAGTGAAAATATAGATTTTTGAAGGGTAATGATATGTGTAGTCATCTGTTACTCTTTCTCAATTCACCCCCTCCCTCCTTAGTTCTTCCCCTCTCCCTCTCTCTATCTCACTAATCACTTTTAAGTCTCTGCCTATCATTTTTCTCTTCTCCTTGTTGTACTTTTGCATCACCAAGAAACCCCTAATTATGTATTTAATTTTCAGGGCCCACAAGGCATTAACCCTATGTTAACTGGGGGTCAATTTGACCCCCTGTAGTAATTTAGCGACTACTCCGGAACCGCGGCAGATATAAAGTTTTTCTTTCATGACTATTTTTTTTCGAGTCTTACGCATCTTTAAAAATTTTTTTTTTGAAAATTCGGACGTATAGTTACAAAGTCACGTGACCTTGTGTCTTTGCATGTCAGCCCGAAAATCGCTCGTTTTTGTGATTTGTGTACAAAACATATGGAAATATCATTTTTCCTAAAAAGAGATAAAACATTGGTTATTTGGTCTTGTTTAAAGTTTAGGTGTCTGTTTTGGGGTCAAAATAGTTGAATTGTAGTTAGAAATGAAATAAAACAACAAAAACAATAAAATACATAAGTTAAAAAACAATGAAATACATAAGAAATTATCAAAACAAGAGATAACATAAGGAATAACCTGGCTCTTCCAAATTTTGTTGTCGTATTATTATTCCAAATGGTCTAACGAATATATGTAGTGAAAAAGAATGCTTAAATATGAAGAATATATGATTTATGGGTAAAAATGTGAATTTTATGACCTTATTTGCATAAATTACCATGAATATGCAAATGAGTAAATTTTTCAAAAAATTGAAATTACCATAGTATTCTCTACACTTCACTTAACATGCATGCAAATCTTCGCGGTGATCGGCCGAGATCTTAGGGGGTCAAATCGACCCCCCCAGTAAAAACCTGGTCTGAAATAGCCCAGTTAGAATAGGGTTAAGCTTCGCTTATCTTGGAGCTCTGGCCAGTTCTGTTTAAAATATGTCTATATTTATTCCTATATGTGTTAATGTTTATTGATCTTTAGAACTGAACAAAAGAAATGAATTGAAATGAACCTAAATGAAATATAGGAGATGTAAGTACAGACACATAGCACAAACTGAATGTATTTCTTTTCGGGGAAGGTGTTTATGCTTGGATGTTTGTTTCTTAGAAGGCAAATCAATACTCTCCTTCTGCTTAACAGAGATACGACGAATCATCAAGCGCAAGTACACCAGGATCCACAGTGGAAAAACGAGGTACGAAACTATAGTTTTCTTCAATTCATTTCATCTAAAAATAATAAAATATCTTGATAATACCACTGACCAATGGATCTTTCTGACATCGCGAGAATCGGCCAATGTTAAATTCAAGAGGGCTGTTATAATTAATTTATTTCTGATTATAAGTATATGTTATAGGTTTGGTCGCCCATATAGGTTCCTTTCCTGAGGCTGCCATCACATTCAAACTCTAGCTTAAGATGGTGGTCTCCTGCATTTTTCAATTTTGAAATGTTTAAATGATTTGTCAACTATGTGTTTTTTGAAAGGGTTAATTATTTAATTGATTTATATCATGATATGATTAGATATATATTTTACCTTTTGTTAGTAATATACATGTACCTAAATTGTATATTACTTCATTATGTTGAAAAATGCAGAACTTGATAAAATCAAACAAACAAATATTAATATAAAATTGAAAGGCCTTGAGTAGGGTACGTGAATCACACGAGCTGGTGAACATATTTCACGAGTTGGCGCCTAGACAGAAGGAGTTAAGCAATATATCATATTGCTACCTATTTTTTAATGACTTTCGTCAAGTTAGAGAAATAATCTTTTTTTTAATGCACCTAATAGGGTGCCCTCGGATGACAGTGGGCTTCGTTGCAGGAACGTCGATTGGAGTCGAATCATGTGGTGCCACATTCATCATCGTATCTGACTCGCTTAATATGGCGGATGGTAAGTGTAATCATCTCCCATAGCGGAAGGATTGTGGTCTAGTGTTTAAGCGTCTGAATCGTGAATCGCAAGGTTCGGGTTTGATTGTTTGACACACATATTGATTATTCAGACTAAATTTTTAAATTGCCCTGATTGCAATCATAATAATGTAATGTGCGCCGAGCGGATGCATTAGTATGGTCATTCCATTCAGATTTGGTAATCATCATGCTGCAGTAGCTTCAACTGGATAAAATGTCTATGGCAACACAAATCTAAAATAGGGCAATGACATGCAATGTGCTCCGTACGACATATTATGTTTATTTCATCAAAGCGTGAAAATCTCATGATAATGATATGACCGCTTATCAATTATTCTTTCCAGTCATGCACGCGGCAGTTTAAGAGGAGCCTTAAGGGTTAGGAATGAAAACAAGAAAAAAGATTGCGAGGCACTTGTAGAAAGTGAACTCCCCCCCCCAAAAAAAATAAAACAGCTTATTCTACTGTTTTTTCTGGAATCATAAACATTCTTAATTGGTCATATCATGATATGTTTTCATTCTAGAATAAAATGGAACGGGACAGATTGGAGGGAATCGCTCAATAGCTGTATATATTCTAAGCAGTGTATACTTTTGATTAATATGCTCCCTCTCCCACCATATCAATCAGGGAAAAACATCAAAGCCCTCGAGATAATAAGAGGTAGTGGTGTCGTAGTCGAGTGGTTTATGTACTGGGCTCGATCCCCGACACGTCACTTATTTCCTTTGGCAAGGCATTATTCTACATCCACTCCATACCCAGGAGAGGAATGGGGGCCTTGTAATTGCCATATGCCCTAACGGTGAACATATAGGAATACTGCCCAGGGAGTGGAGATGGTACACATTGTGCGTGAATGAATCCGATGACCAGGGTAATAATATCTGTAAAAAGCGCTTAGAGACGGTATTTTGTATTAAGCGCTATATAAATCCAGATTATTATAATAATGATATGGTGTCATTATCCAGTGTAGCCTCATCGGTAATAATATTTTTCTTCTTGATGGGCCTATAATCATGTTATAACATCGGCTGTAGCCTTGCTACAGTAATAAGGCACTGAAGCAAGGGATGATTTTTCTTCTACAGGGTACACAGTTACTTCACCTAGGTTGAAAAGAGAGAGGCAAATTACTTGCCACAAGACATTAATGTCTTAATGGCAGGGATTCGAGCCCGACACCATGTGCTTCATAGTACAATGACACTATAACAATACATACTGAATGCCAGGTACAGTTTTTCAAGGTTGATTGTATACATTCAAGCCAAACATAAATTATTTTTAGATGATTGGTACACTATAATGATGGCGGCGGTTATACGTAAATTTTTTCACACTCCCATTTATTATTAGCGCAAGTAACCTTCGAATCCATAGACCAAAACGACGTCGTTGGCGGGGCCACCAACGTTCTGCAGGACGATATCGACTCCTCAGGCAACCAACTACACGTCATCAGCTCGGTGATGATCATTGACATCGAGAATGGCATTACAAGCATTGATCTCAATGGCTCTGTGGTCGTTGACTTCGCCGTGGATCTAACGGTGAGTTGACATTCGACGTAGTCTTAAAGGGGAGGTTCAGTTGTGGTCAGGTAAAATACAAATTGGATTTGTGTTTTCAATTTTATTCCCATAGAAGAATACCATAGTGGACAAATGTACTCTGAGAAAGAATGATTGTGAAACGCTCTCATATTCGAAATACGACACTTTTGTCTAGAATATGCTTCAAAACTTTGGACTAAATTTTCATGTTGCCTGTGTGTGTACTACCATACCATACAGGCCTACGTATTTCTATATGTAATCCTCTTCACTCTATATGACTTTCATAAAGATTTATTGAGTCAATTTTTCATCATTTTCATTAATCCTAAACGTCACAGTATATGTTAATTCTTCTGTACCACATATTCAAGCTTCCTCAATTATGACTTGAAAGCTTTATTTGCAAAACAATTGCATGGCCAATACTCAACTTTATCTTCTATTTCTATTGACGGATTTTACTAGAAATCTCAAAGATTCCAACTGCCTTTAAATAAAATCCCATAACATACGAGAAATGTTTTGAGTCTGCCTTTTTACTTTAAATTCGCGATTGTAAGTGTAGCCCAACTGTGTTTTTCGCCGCAAAACTCCTGTGCAACTACTACCCTCCTAAATTCACCAAGTACTAAACGAACAATTTGTGCAAATAGTCGTCTTAAAAAGAATTATAAAACCTTTGAAGTAGGCATCAGTATGCACGTTACATTTTCAATTCTGTGCTGTAATCATATTTCAATAATTTTTGGGTCTATTTTAGGGCGAAACAAATGCCGTTCACTGTGCGTTTATCGCTAACGAAAGGTAAGTCCAATATTCTACGATGTTGTATTTTTCTCTCAAAATACCACTAATAAGTGAAAACATACCCTCTAATGATAAACGTCCCTAACACCCCTTCAATTTCCTCATAAAAATCAGATCCATTTAATTTCAAATTGAATGGAAACACTGGTAGTTGTTCGAGTGTGTGATTATATCCTCGCTCAATTCAAACACTTTTGGTATTTCAAAGGGGGGGCCCCCTCTTGTCGAGCCCTGTAAGAGTTCATGTAAACCCTGAAGGAACGATTATTTGATCTGGGCCCTGTTTTATAAAACTTGTTATATACCTCACTTAAGAAATCCAGCCATCTTATTGGTCGAAATTGCAGTCGTTGTTTTAACCATTCCCGTAAATAAACGAAAAATGCCAAACCCATGTAATAGTTCTAGTGTAAAATCCCGGCAAAATTCCAGTTACCGGGAAAATAGTTCAGTCTTACTGCGATCCCCATTGGTTAACGTGTTAAAAACTGGTTTGTGCGAGCGCGGATACTTTACATTTGTGCAATAATTTAGTCGCTACATTTTAGGTTTTTTAATTGCTTGAAAATTTCAGTCATTTTGCTAGCAAAGATTAACAGACAGTGTCTTAGATTTTCTGTGATGTTTTACCCCAATCGTTACTCAATAAAAGGCTAAGGTTAGAATTCTTGGTAGATTATTGTGATAATTCGTACGATAGCGACTGCTTTAATACTCGAGGACTGGCTGTTTTTATACGCTCGCGAGAAAGTTGAATCCCCTGCCATCACCCCGAGGCGCGCCTGGTGTGTGGCGCGCCGAGCCGATTTGTGTTAGCCATGCCCATGTTTCCAGTCAGCAGGTGCAAGCCCCTACATTTAACTTTAACAACTGCACAGTAAACATCTTTAACAAATAGGCTTGCAGTCAGAGTTACAGAGTTTTATGGAGTTATTTTCTACGGAGTTACCGAGTTTTTACGGAGTTTTTACGGAGTTACTGAGTTTTTACGGAGTTCTACTGTTACTGTTATTCAACGAGTTATTCAACTATTTATTTCTGCTCTTCCTGTTCTACCAGTTGATTGGTAAGTTGACTCTTTTTTCGGCATATAAAAGTATTAATGACTGCTTTAATATTCGAGAAATAGTTGTTTTTATACGCTCTCGGGAAGGTTACAATTGGGCTATTGCCCTTGGCACGCCTTGGGCAATAGCACAATTGTTACCTTCCCGAGAGCGTATAAAAACAACTATTTCTCTCAAAGCAGTCATTAATACTATACTATCAATAACAAATGCTAAATTTCTCTGACAAATTTGCACTCAGCCAATCAAATGCCACGATTTCAGTAGCGTGTAACAGTTATTGTAACTTGTTATTGATAACAAAAAATTATGAAACAGGGCCCTGACCAGGTACAGTGTTACCATTTGCCCGGGAAATCATCCTCTAGAGGAGGTGCAGTACCCCCATAAGCTACATCCCGATAATTCCCTAACCTGAAAACTACCCCTTGACGAAAAATATAGTTTATTCTCGTTTTCATTATGAAAAAAACATATAATCCATCAACATTCATTACGCACTCAATCACCTGAGACGCTGGTGCTGAGATTTGTTATATCAAGCGCGCCATAATACAGCGCATTGATTGGCTTTGATACAGTAGATTAAAGCCAATATTAGGGAGGCAAAGTCGAACCACACGAACGTGGATGATTTATTGATGTCTACATCCAGATTCATCTATACGCAGAGCTTGGCCAACTCGGTTGCAGTTGATGAGAGCATGACGTATTTATTTTAATGTTGCGCTTAAGTTACAAAGATATACAGGGTGGCACCAAAAGTAATGCAGCACCTGAGATCTACAATATCAACGACATCATTGACACGATGTCATTGGTTCTTCTTTTATTGAGTAGAAAAGACTTTTGCAACCAAATGACACCAATATTATTTTGGGTATTAACGCATAACTCTGGTTATATACACATTTCTCACTGCTTGAGCATGACTACGTTTGTAAAAGTAATACATTTTGAAAACCAAATTTCCTAACAAAATAGCCATGGAATCCAAACGCATTACCCAAAATCGATGATCTTGGTGTCATTAATTTGGGAAAAGAATTGTTTACATAATATTAAACAAAAAAATTACGACATTTTTACAATAGCGTTATTAAAATTGCAGCTCAAAGGAGTTGAGGTGTTTTTTTGGCCACCCTGTATTGGCCGAACTCTGTACATAGATGGCTCCGTTTAGGTCTGACAGCTCCCACTCGCCGTAATCTTTCGCCTGAATATGACACAAAATGCCAAATTAATAACATATCGCAATAATTGTGAGGTTTGGGAGGTTAAGATGAGATTCACGTTCGATTTATTTTTTTCAAATCAATGTGGAAAGAGAAATAAAAAGTCTCACCTTGAATATCTATTGTTCACTGAAAAGACCCGTGCAGGTTGAATGGAAGGATAATAACGAATCTGAGCACAAAGTATAGTAGTAAGATAAACAGACAATCAATATTAATAAGCGATTAGGTATCGGTTGATTAAAAAAGTATTACGATTTCCCCCCTTTACAATCGCAAAGACTGCCGATAAATCAACTCGAGGGCAATTAAATTAACCTACTGTATTTCCCATTGAAACCATGTTAGGACTTGTTAATATGTCAATGCAGGGGCGGATCCAGCCGGCGGCAAGGGAGGGGGCCTAAAAAGGGGCCCATTTCGTGCGAAAATTTGAAAATCGTGCCGGTCGATTTTTTGCTCAGTGGGGGAGGGGGGTAGTGAGCACCATTTTTTTTTTTTTTGGCACCCGAACAAAATTTTCCCTTATTTTTTTAAACGCCCCCCCTTGGGCGCCAGGGGTAGTGAGCACAATTTTTTTTTTTCAAAAAAGGCTGTTTTTACCTGTTTTTTTCCTAGGGGAGGGGGCCCGGGCCCCCCGGGCCCCCCCTGGATCTGCCACTGTGTCAATGTAATGTTGGCAGATATTAACAAGTGATGGACAAGGTTATTGAAATTGCCCGAGGATCATCTTTCGAAAGTCTTTGCGATCGTGTTTTCCAGATAGGCTTTACAACTTTCCCAACCAAAGTCATTCTAATCGGTGTCGACATGTCCGATAAAATGATTTTCGTTTTGTTTGTATTTATTTTACTGTATTCGTCTATTCTAATACATTCAAAATATAAGAATGTATAAATATAATAATATAGTAGTAATAGTGCTTATTTTACCTGACCGCTAAGAAAGCATAAATGCTTGTTAGTAAGCAAGCAGAGTACCGACGGCTTAAGGTCCTCTCCGAGGTACCATAAGAACCATATAAGAATGTACATGTATATCAATGAAAGGGTAACGTATGAAAGCGCACAATCGGCCAATTATCAATAGCGTTTTAAACTAAGAAATTGTATTATAACAGCGCCTTTTCATACGCGATTGTAAATACAACTTGGATTAGGATCGTCGCTATAAGCACGTGGGGAGGAAGCGAGTATGTGTTTTCTTGTGAGGGGCAGGGGTGTACTTATCCATAATCATTTATATTCAGTGGAGGAGGGGTGGATGATCAATCCACCCGTCCCGATTCAATAGAGCGTATAATTATGCTTATCTATTTTCTACGCCAATGCCCCACGCACAAAACACACATGCTTACTTCCCCCACACCTCCCCCTCATACACACATGTACCTCACATCACAATGCTCTTAATCCCGATGCTAATCATATTTCGGATTCCATTTGAATTGGTAATTGCATTTGATTATTTCATTGATACATTGTATACAGTTCTGGAGTCTGGTCGAGTAGTGGTATGGAACTGGTATTTGCAAACTCGTCCCTGATACAGTGCCGCAGCAATCATCTCACCAGCTTTGCCGTTCTCTTATCGGCCAAGGTAAGTAATCCCACCCCACTTCTCCATCTTCCCTCTTTCTATCGTCTTATGTCTCACACACTCTCTCTCTTTCTAGCTCATTTTTGATATCTTTATCTATCCCCTTCTCTCTCTGTCTCCCCGCCCCTCTCTCTCTTTCCATGTTTCTTGCCTCTTTGCAAGGCTGTCGACTCTCGCCCGAATTCCAAATATGACGTTTCTTAATTTTAGTGAGCGAGTGAAACAAATGCGAAGCGAGCCAGTACAATCTAGTTTTAATAAAGCAGTTTCACGCGAAGTCAAGTCAAGGTTTGTATGGCAATCAGCCAGTTCTTTCGATATATGTTCCGCTGAGACTACGTCTGGCTTCACCGAAATATGTTTTAAAAATCTTCTCAAAGCAGACGGATTTGTCTATCTAGGAAAATACCCCCAACCAGGGGTGGCCGAGCGACTTCCAAAGTGTGGGGGAGGGGGGACCAAGAAAAAAGGGCACATTCTGGAAAAAAGGGTACCTACAAATGGAAATCTCAAAGCGAAAATATTCAGTTTTGTAGACATTGGTATATACCCCTACATTGTGATTACATTATCAGGGATGATTTCAGTATTTGTTTTTTCTTTATACACCATAGAAGATATTGCTTAAAGGTACTGTGTCCCATTTGCAGGCAAAAAAAATGAAAAGGTTAAATTCCAACGGCATTTGAAAGACAAAACAAATTTTAAACTTCCCTCAAAACGAAAAGGCTTTTAGTGGGAAAATAACGACCGTTACTTGTCGAATCGACTTAAGTGATTACAATAACCTAAGTAATAGTCTGATTTTCAGACCCTTTTACCGAATGGTCGTACATTTTGTGCTGCACAAAGATTCAATCAGTTTAATTTTGGCCATTACAAGTAGTGGGTTATTGATGTAGACAAATGCTCATGTACCTGTTACAGCTCATTTTATGTATGTTATTACCAAAGAAAAAAGATGTCAGTCAGTCACTCAATAGTGTCTGGCATTGAAGTCTAGGAGATTAATGGGTTTCCTTGCATAATTTAAATACAAGGACAGTGCTAATGTTTAAATTTCGCAGATAGGACATACATGACATATTCATAATTCCTGCAAGTTCTGCAGAATTTGATGTTGGCTGCAAAAGGGACATAGTATCTTTAAGTACCATACTTTGCAGTTGGATGTGATGGTCTGAAAATTAATTTGCGAGCGAGCGAGGACAAAGTTAACGATTTGTGAGGTCGCAGTGCGAAAAATTGCATCTCATAAAGAGGACAAAAGCCAATCCTAAAAAGGCCTATGATAAGTGACATAAATATATCATCTATAAATTCGAGCGAGCGTAGCGAGCTATCTTTAGGGGAAATTATTCTTAGTCGCTTGAAATTAGGGGCGTGTTTAATGATGAAGGGAAAAGGGGACGCTTATCAGAAAAGAAAAGGAGCACGTCTCAAAGTACAAAGGGCACTTATGAGAATAGGAAATGGTCATTTGTCGACGGAAAAGGGGCACCCATCAGATCTTAATAGGGGCATTTATCGGAGGTAAAGGGGGCACTTATCTGAAGGAAAAAGGAGTTACTTATCGTACCTGAAAAGGGTCATTTATCAGAGATTAAAAGGGGCATTTATAAGAAGGGTAAGGGGCTCTTTTTTAAACGGGGGCATTTATTAAAAAGGAAAAGGGCCACATGTGAAAATATAAAGTGCGCTTATCCGAGTTTAAAAGGGGGGTAGTTATTAAGAGGAGAAGGGGCACTTCTTACAAAGGAAAAGGGGCACTTGTCAAAGTAAAAGGGGCACCTCTCAGATTTGAATAGGGCCATTATTAGGGGTGAAGGGGGCATTTATCAAAAGTGAAAAGGGGCACTTCTCGTACCTGAAATGGGGCTATTACTAGAGATAAAGAAGGGCACTTATGAGAAAAAAAATGGACACTTATTGCAAAGAAAAATGGGAACTTGTCGAAGGAAAAGGGGCACGTGTCAAAATAAAAGGGGCACTTATCGGAGGTGAAAAGGGGAAGGGGCGCTTTAACAAATTAATAGGGGCACTTGTCAAAGTAAAAGGGTTTTTTCCTATGTAAAATGGGGCACTTCTTACAAAGTTAAAGGGGCACTTTCCGGGTACTTGAAAAAGTGGGGGGCATTGTGCCCCTGCCCCCGGAGGGCCGCCCTTGCCCCCAACATACCTTTACATTACCTCCTCTAAATAAAATGTTGTCTTACATTTAATATTTCACTTTGATAAAAAATAATTAAGTGATCAAGACACAAGTGGGACAAGATAAACAAATCCACATCTAAGATAGACCATAGTTCCACATTTCAACTGTCGACATATTAGGTCTATAAAATGATCCAACATTAATTCAAACTAGGTTGTCCAGCTGGAAAACTTCACTTTAAGATCCACACTCCATTGAAGTTTGAATTTTGTCCAATTTAGGTCTGCAGTTTTAAACGGTCCTGTGTTTAGTCATGGAGACGTGAAATGGTCGAAAATGTAAGCCAGATCTTCCGTGATAGTCAAGGAGCCAATTCCACGTTCTTGCAAAGAAAATACCGAATGTCAAGTGACTGTAGCACAATGTTAACTACCATGGCAACATCACTCAACCGCCAATCAAATCAAGGTTTCCATGGAAGTTACCATTCATGGCAAAGTTATCATCAATGGTTAGTTTTATGCAACGTGGCCCAGGAAAATAATCAGCTGTAACGAACAATAGCACGAGAATGTTCTTTGCATTTAAATTATGCACCTGTTGGAAAATTTAGTCAATCGCATGCATGTTCGTAGATTCATTGCTTGAAATCTCAAGTAGCACTAGGCCCATTTAAATTTTTAACAAATCAATTAAAAAACAAAGCGAGATTATTTGGGTGACGACTATCTTATGGAATTTCTGTGTTATGATGATAACTATATAAGACATATTACGCGTAGCCTAATAAAGAGTTACGTATAACATTCTTTGAAAAAAAACCTCTACATTTTTAATTGAATTTCCATAAAATAATTTATCTGTATTTTATCATTGTTGTTCTTCTTGTTGTTATCTTTATTTTCATTATCTTTTATCATTCTTCTTCAAATTATTATTATTTATGTTTATAATTATTATTTATATCACTATTATTATTGATAATTATATTATTTCCATTATTGTTATTACCATTATTATTTGTCATTATCATTGTCATTTTTATCATTATCATTATTATTATTATCAAAACGTATACAATTGTGATATGTTTTCATCCTTGCAGCCTCCTCAAGGGATACACGCAGTCGTACAGAGTTATCTGTCTAGAGTCATGGGGGCGCTGTCCGTCTTGTCCCTCACGGTGGCCATTTGTATCTACTTTGCCACTGGGTAAGTAGAAACAAGAGCATCGTTTCACGAAACTGTCGTAAGCACAAGATCGCCGAACTCCTGTAGAAACGTTGAAGGGGGAAACATTTGGGACGGGAATGAGGGAATTTGGGCAAAAGATTAAATTCCTTATTTCGACAGACTCTTTGAGTATGATTATATGGAGAAGGAGAGAGAGAGAGAGAGGGCCCGGGGAAGGGGATAACCTGAAACAAAGAAATTTGTTTTGTCGATCGGTCTATTTAACCTTATCTAATTATCTAATCTAATCAATTCCCAGTGCCTGTCTTCAACTATTAAAAAAATGCATACCCTTTTTAATGTTAAAAATGATTATTACCAACTTGTTAAAATAATAATCGAATTGTTATCTGTTTCGTACAGCACCTGGAAGCTTCTAAACATTCAGATCCACATGAACCTGGCCATCTCGACGGCCTTGGGTCAGCTTCTCTTCATGACTATGGCAGAGATGACATGGAATCTGGTGAGTTGTGAGATATTCTTAAGGCGCTATGGTATATAAATATTGACAGCTTTGAGGGGCACGGTTAAAACTTTTGCCTAAGGTGATCTCGAGACTGTACTGCCCCCAGACGAAGTCGAGGGCCATAGTGCAGTATCAAGATCACCGAAGAGCTATACTTTACATTATTTGTTACATACACCGCACCCCTTGTCAATTTTTAAAAAGTGATATTTTAACAAAGTTTGCCTGTCAAAATGCATTTCTCTGAAGAGTCTTGGAAAATTTACCAGTCTTCAAGCATTGGGCGTGTCTTAATGCGCGTATCTATTGTTGACGACAAGCACAACCACTGCGTCATTGCTTTGTAAACGCAAGTAGAACTATGCCCGGTCAATAGTTTCGCTATACTGCCAAGCAGTCAGTAGTGCATTTCATGCCTGCAGTGATCAATCAAAGGCCTAAAATATCGACATGCGGTATATAATACTTCCCAAACTTTTCCTAATCATTGGTAAAATTAGTCAAATGAATGGGCAATATAAGATATACAGATAGTTTTTAAGTATTCAATTACTTTCAATTCCCCAATCATTTAAAAACTAAGTAAATCATGTTGGTTATAAAGTTATAAGACAACGATATGGCCGAGGTGGAAAAATATTTTGTATTTTCCCTATCAATAGTATATAACTAAATCATTTGGTTCGTTATGAGAAAAAGGGAATTTCGAAATGCTATAAGTTTCCCCAATCACTGGTAATCCAGTAAGGAAAAAAAAGATGCGTTACTTCATAATGCTCAGTAGTACCGTTTTCACACTTGGTTCACATAACACGGGCTATCCTTAGCCCGGGCTGCGTTATTTTTTTCTGCGGCACAGATTGGGGTTAGGTGCGTGTTGAGCCTATGGGAAAGTTTAGAGTTAGGGTTAGGGTTAGGGTTAGGGTTAAATCAAGACCTCTTTTTTTTTAAAAGCCCCAATCTGTGCCGCAGGAAAAAAAATGACGCTCCCGGGCTGATTCTTTCACACCTGACAAGTTTGCGCGGCAATTGCCTCGCTAACCCTACTCGGGAGCAGGGCCAGCTTAGCCCGGGAACTTGCGGAGCTAACTCACTTTCGAAAAAACAGGTGTGAACAGGAAAGATAGCCCGGGAAGTTGCAGCGCTAAAAACGCTCTTGGCACCCCAAAAAACCAGGTGTGAAAACGGTATAGGTTTCACCTATCAATGGTATGAAATATAGTTTCAATGGAATTTGGAACCTTATTCGGGTACACAATTGACGTTAAGGTAAACATACTGGCTCATTATTCATTTGTACCAATCTTCCGTGTCTTACAGATAATCTGCAAGACCATTTCCGGCACTCTTAATTACCTCTTGACATCCGCAAATGAGTTTTATTTATTCATCCTGAAAAATATACATGTAGATGAGGGGAAAAAACACAGTTTTTGCATAGCATTCATTTCATTGTACAGGTATCCTAATTTGTTATATATAAATGTTTGCCTCCACTGACTGATTGACATTTAATGGATGTCATTGTACTTTTATTTCTGTTCTAGATAATTTGCAAGGCCATTGCCGTCACTCTCCATTACCTCTTCACCTCCGCTCTCGCTTGGACGATAATAGAGGGCGTGTTTCTCTATCGTACAACTGCTGTGGGCTTCAAGCCTCTACGTATCGGATGGTTGAGTCTCTTTGCTTGGGGTAGGTATAGCGTATTAAAATAGAAATATTTTGAGCAAACCTAAATAGGACAAATTACACATCTATGGAAAGCCAATGACATGGAGATGATGAATATAAAACTTTCTAGCCGCTTACTTGGATAGGAAAAGAATAACAAGAGATTTTCGAACACCCTTTACACTACCGCATCAACCCGAAAAAACGGAGAGCGAGAGAAGCCCTTTCTTGTGACGTCAGTATCGCCGGGGAGAGAGCACACACAGAAAACATACACTACAATATTTGAATGTTATTGTGCACAGAAGCATTCGAGTGCAGGCGCTTTAATGTTTATATATTGGTTTTCTGGAAATGGTATCAATATAATATTTTTTTTAGTAACTCCAAATATCTTTCTCTTCTATACTCACAACCAAACCAACAAAACAATAAAAAATATTTAGCAATACAGAATCAAGAATGCCAAACAGTCATCTCGGCTAGCGCTGAAAGTGAAATCAACGACGAGTCACTGGGCAGCCCGTTGGATATGGCCGACGACAATGACATGTTGCCTACAGTCCGTGCCATGTATTTTATTGACATTCATATTTGCCCAAAACTCACCAATTCTCTCTATCATTCGGTTCAAGTCTGGTAAAATTCATCCCCGCTCCACTCACACCACCAGCACCGTCACCCTCTTCCGCCCCGTTCGCCCCCGCCTCGGGTTCTTGCTGGTACGCTTGCGGTAGTGCAGCTGCAGCTTTGCCTCTGTGGCCATCATCACTGTCACCGAGTTCATTCTCTATTTCAAATTCTCCTTACTCCCCATCGGAGTGTCACTATCATTACTTGAGGCAGAAGATAAATCCGAACCACTGTCTTCAATCTCGATGTGAAGGTGCAGTTCAGGTTCCGATATTTAGGATAATTTTGTACAAGATTGAAAGTCGTGATTGAGAGTCTTGCATTGCTCCCGATACTGACGTCATCATTTTTGCAGTATTTTGGAGGGTTGATAGGGGGCGAAAGTGTGGGTAGCAAAATCATCATTTTTATTAGAGGACCATTCTATTTCATTTCATCGTCGTAATTGGGAATTTCGATATTTGGGTCTACCATAATCTCAATTTTCATATGATACCAAAAACAATCCAGTTAAAAATCAATATATTTCTACTTTTAAAACAAGGCCAGATAGTATCCATACGGATTTCTTTTCTTCACAGAGTCCCTTGTCATAAAGAAAAAGTAAACGTTAGCAAATCTCATTTTGCTAGAAACGGATTTACAGAGTCTGGTGTCTGTTACAGTTACTTAAATCGACTTTTTTATTTATTAATCCTGCTATAATCGCTGATTCGAATCGTGATTTTATAAAAAGGAATGAATTAAATGTGTCTATTTCTCTTTGATCTCCATTCTCTCTTCTTCTTTCTCTCTCTTACCTTTTCTCTCTCCATCTCTCGAAAACAATATCATACCCAACAATATTTCGTACAATGTTGAAAGGTATTTGTTTATTGCTTGCCCAACCTTAAATCCTGCCGTTCTGCCTAGTATTAAGGTACTCCGATTTACACTTCATAGACAATTTGCTTCGGGCTTCATTTCGTCAAAGAAATAGGGCAAGGGTTAGGATTAGGGTTGCAGTTGGGTCTTAGGTTAGGTTTAGGATTATGTTTAAGCCTAGGTATAGTAATTGACCAAGGATTGAAGTTAAGGATTCGGTTAGGGTTGGATTCTTACCCCAAAGCAGTTGTTGACGGAGCATGGGTTGTATAACCACATTTACCATATGCTTAAAGGTATTACAAAGTTTTGGTATGGGGTCATGAATTTGGTTCAAATGACCTATTGGAAGCATATGCGATTTTACAATATTCAATGATCGTTGTCGCGGTTGAAATCGAGTCTAAAGTGATGAAATAGTAAATAATAAACTCTTTATGTTGTATAGCGCCCTCTCAAGACTGATATTACTTTAGCTCTAAAACAATGTTTCTTGATTACAATCGACCGATTTGCTATTCCCGTTTGGAAATAATATATCTGAACTGCATATTCTGAGATTTTCATGGTCGCAGCTACCATAGAATAGCCTTTGGCGCTATTTGAACTATTTGAAATTTACCGGGAGCACTGGTAAATTTTGATTATTCAATTTGCTCAAAAGCAAGTGTTTTAGGGGATAATTTTTTTAATGCTTATAATACATCCACAGGGGCATCCAAATGTATCAAAAATTGAAAAATTATTATCCATCCAATTCAAAATTTACCCAAACTTTGCATTACCTTTAACAATTTCACCTGGATTGTTTGGTTTATTAGAAATGAGTTATTTGACTATCATCCCAAATTATTCAATAACATTTATAATATTTTTATACCGCAAGATTCTAAGCCTCTGATTTCAACCAAAATATGACTCGTAAGGCGAATCATTTGAAATAAAATGCTCAAGGCGCGTGACAGTTGTCCAGACACCTTTCTCGAACTTGTACCATGTGTACTTGGCGATAAGCAAACTGTCAGCTAGATTCAGTCTCCCAGTACACGTATGAGGTGTCTGGACTTTAGGACGTTCCGCAGTTTGTTTGTTTTACCTGACTGCTAAGAATGCACGTGTATGCTTGTAAATAAGCAACCAAGGGACCCCGGCTTTAAGTCCTCTCTGAGGGACTTGGTAATGAGGATAATTGCCTAACCGAAGGGCACTAGCGCATCGACTTGGTTTCGAACCCGGGACCTCCCGATGACGAGACCACTGCTCTACCACTGAGCCATCACACCTCATTGTAATCATGGTAAAGTTCGTGCGCACCTTAGCTGCGCAGGGCCAGCTTATCATGTATTTACTTTGCACAATACCAGGAACTCCAGGCATCGTGCACAGTGAATACATTACAAACTGGCCCTGCGCAGCTCAGATGCGCATGAACATTACTGCGGGACGTCCTTACATACCTAAACTGTCACTCAGGTGAATAATATTTTGACGCGTCCTGAAACTTTTTTCTAATAATCTAATAAACACAAAATTGACGCTGATTTTCATAATCGTGATGTATTTTACCTTCAGGAGGCTCGCTAGTTGTTGTTGGAGTTTCTTTCGGTGTCCTGTATGATGGCTATGGATCTACTAAATTGTAAGTTTTACTTGTAAAACATTCGAAAATTGTCTCGCGTTGTTCTTTTAGCTTTCGCTTACATTGTTTGATTTTTGGTTTCTCTTCATTCTTAAGATTTACTCCGATGAGTGCAAGAACAAATGCTTTAGAATGTTTCTTTCCGTTGCTATTCTTTGTTTAATAATGATCTTGTAGGACGGCATTTAGGTGCCGTTGAAGGAGACAAAGGAGAGAGACAGAGAGAGAGAGAGACACACACACACAAAGATAGATAACTAGAGAGAGAGAGAGAGAGAGGGGGGGGGACAGAAGAGAGAGAGAGAGAGAAAGGAAATACCACATTTTGTTGAATAATTATGGTGAAAACCCTCCCCTTCTTTATCAGCATGAACATTATTTTCATTTGCCCGGGAATCCTTCATCCAATAATGGCGACCACCACATTTAATCTAAGGTATTTTATTCCGTCAATGGCACTAAATAGATTTATTAATACAAGGAATGCGCTGAAGGCATAACAAAAACTGTATTCAATTATTTGTACGTTTACAGTTGCTGGCTTCGTCACAATGACTACACCATCTACGTATTTGTCGGATGTGTTTTCGCAGTGCTCTTGGTATGTATAGAAACAAATCCTTCATTAAATAAAACAAAATGGCGATTTGGTTCATTGTCATAGTGAATCATGTAGCCTTGGATATTTAGCATGTATTTCCAGTCCGTTCCACCCCCTCCCTAATAGTAGTAGTTCGTGTTTGCCCTTGAATACGTACATGACAGAAACAGCATATTTTCCATGTGAAGATGAAAGTTCCATTGTGTCTGTTTCGTCACGAATTGCTCAATATAGTTGTTTGGGTACAATATCAAAGGGATGTGTCTGTCTTACGCCCTCCCCCCTTTTCCTACCCGACAGTATCGATGCCGAAATGCTCAATATTTTTCACAAACTAGTCATGGTTTATCAAAGAAGTGAGTTTGTTCTTTGTTCCTAAATTCTCTCAATTCTTGTATCTTCAATTTGTTCATAATTAGCTTGGGAAAAATCCTATACAGCCTACTATTTAAAGATACTTAATTTCCTTGTAAAGTATATGTAATGAATGTCAATACTTCTTTTAATTTTTGAAAATATTCTTTTTATTTTTGCAGTTTAACTCGACAATCCTGTTCTTTGTGATGAAGTCCTTCATGGCACTCAAGGCCAACGCGAAGAAAGACGAGTTAGACAAAATTAAGTAAGTCATCAAACACAATTACACTTTTGAGCCTAATGTTCATTGTATCAAAGGCATGGTGTTCTACTGACACATACTACTTCAGATTTACGTATACTGCGATCTGCTACTCACAATGTCTCAAAGTGTGTCGATAGCCATGTCCCGCAATGCATTACCAACTAATTAGTAGCGCGCCTGATGAAGACTGGGTACAGGCATCGGAAATCGTTCTATATACGCAATTGAGAATACATTACAGCAGTGGTATCGATGTCGGTAAATTACCGTTTTCTGGTTTCGATTAGCTCTATGACAACCCTTTTTACACCAATATAGATTAATCTTGCACTGGAAAGACAAGGTGGCACAGGGAGAGTATATGTGTGGTATATATATAGAATTAATTAAACAGGACAATGGTAACGACCCTTCCCTATATCCCCCATCATTCTATTGTCATAGTCGCTAGACCGGTGCCCCCCCCCCCCATTTAGGGATAGCGACCTAAGAAACGGAAATGCTGCACCCACTGACTGCTGTTTTTGTGTTTAATTAGGGCATTGGCTCGTGCACTGCTGATTCTACTTCCGATCCTTGGTCTGACATGGTTCTCGGGGGCCGTCACGAGCATCACCACATCTGATGACGTCATCTTCTTTCAGTATCTATTCACCATCGCATTCGGTCTGCAGGTATGTTGCCATTCAATATACTAACTGTTTCAAATCACTGTTGATCATTGCGCACATCAACACTGAAACTGAATTAATCATTACATAGGTGGCTATTGCGGAAGTCGTGATAGATAACGGGCAAAGAAGTTCAAACGTCTATGCGATGGAACAATAACCTCTCAGTGAGGTGAACAAAGATACAATGTACCACCATGCAGACCTTAGGCCTATCCGTAAATACTATGGAAGGGGTGGGGTGGGGTGGGGTGGGGTGGTGGGGGGGAGGGGCATAAGGGGCACACGAATTTTAAGCCCTCCCGAGATCCTTTAATATTTGTGCCAAAACTTAATGGCTAAAAACGATGTTGTTTTAAAAGCCGACAGTCGTCAAAATTGTACATACTGTTCTACTTACATCTGGATTTCTAGAGAGGTATGGTAACCAATAATCTATTTACTTAATAATGCAATCCTCCAGGAGGTGATCAATTCTCCCAATATATTAATTTAATTCAAGGTCATGATTCTCAATCAAATGTGAGAAAACTTGTAATCAGTCCAGTCGATTGCGCCAGCGTCTGATATAAAACATATGATTCAATATGTGAGATTTGATTACATCAGATACCAATCCTCTTACTTGGCAATGGTGAGGATGAAATTATTTGATTATCATTGTTAATCGCGGTACATAGAAATCATGACAAGAAGCATTGTCACGGTGTCTAGAATGATGAATTGATTGCTTTTCTTGGAACATTCTTTTCATATTCTGTTCTTGTTCTCTCTACGTCTTTCCTTCATTTTTTAGGGGGTCTGCATTCTCATTTTTCACTGCCTCCAAGTGCCAGCTGTAAGTTGTTTTTTATTTTTTATTACGATTATCATTATTTATTTATAAGTAGTATAATCATATTTCTTTGTGTCGGTCTGAATATATAAAGATCGTAATTAACTTAAATTGGTTGCCAATAAAGCATAGAAATGCATTCAAAATACGTTTGCTTTTTTACAAAGCATCGAATGGTCAAGCCCATTTGTTTGCATTATTATCTTTAAATCACATCCATAATTATGCACGTAACTTGCGAAGTACACAAGACAAACTGCTTTCATAAAGCTACCTCACACTGAAAAAAGTAACTCTTGGAGTTGCGCTTTCAGTTGTGCTGCTCTAAAGCTTCGGGATAACCTACCACTAGACTTAAGAAAAGCCTCATCTGTTGCTGTCTTCAAAGTTTTGTTAAAGACGCACTTGTGTTAACCCTAATAAGGCCGGGCTATTTGAGTTCTTAGTACGGCCGGGGGCCACTATGGCCCCCCCTTAAGATCTCGGCCGTGAAACGGCCGATCGCCGCGAAAATTTGCATGCATGTCAAGTGAAGTGTATAGAATACTATAGCAATTTCAATTTTTCGAAAAAATCACTCATTTGCATATTTATGGTAAATTATGCAAATTAGGTCCAAAAATTCATATTTTTACCCATAAATCATATATTCTTCATATTTAAGCTTTCTTTTCCACTACATATATTTGTTAGACCATTTGGAATAATAATACGAAAAAAATTTGGAAAGCTAGGTTATTTCTTATGTTATCTCTTGTTTTGATAATTTCTTATGTATTTCATTGTTTTTTTAACTTATGTATTTTATTGTTTTTGTTGTTTTATTTCATTTCTAACTATAATTTAACTATTTTGACCCCAAAACAAACACCTAAACTTTAAACAAGACCAAATAACCAATGTTTTATCTCTTTTAGGAAAAATGATATTTCCATATGTTTTGTACACAAATCACGAAAATGAGCGATTTTCGGGCCGACATGTAAAGACAAAAGGTCACGTGACTTTGTAACGGTAGGTCCGATTTTCAAAAAATTGTTTTAAAAGATGCGCAAGACTTGAAAGAATAAAGTCATGAAGCGGCAGGGCGTCATCCGTATGCGTTCCCGAACAATCAGAAAATCGCGGAGGGGGCCATGATGGCCCCGGCCTTATTAGGGTTAAGGAGCTTTTGAATAGTTTTCATTTCTTATTGTGTGTCTGTAAAGTAGCACGGTTGTGTGTTTTGCTTTCATCACAGCGCAGCAAAGTATGTTTATATAGTAGCTGCGCTAGATAAATTACTCTGATTATCATCATTATTATTAAAACATGGAATAAAGGAGGGATTAATGTAAATTGTCTTTTCCACCCTTTTGATATATATTTAACATGTCGATTTCGTAAACCATATCTCAATTGTAGCGATTGGTTTTGACCGTAAGCTACACCCTTTTCGTGAAGAATTTTGACAAACTTGATTGACAGTTGAGTTTTATTGACCTGATTTCAACCAAACATTCCTCTTATTCTTCATGTGCTTTCAGATAAAAGCGACTTTGAAAAATCGATTCCATCGACGAGTTCAAGACAGCTCATGGGTGTCGAAATCTGGAGCTCCAAGATCTACAGCTACTTCATCGTTTTGAACACCAGATAAGCATTAGCACGCTTTGCAAAAATCATGGTGTTAAATCTAACACCACATCGGTATCTTTA
Organism: Mesocentrotus franciscanus; assembly: GCA_037976565.1. Lineage (NCBI taxonomy): Eukaryota > Metazoa > Echinodermata > Echinoidea > Camarodonta > Strongylocentrotidae > Mesocentrotus > Mesocentrotus franciscanus. The sequence goes on along the minus strand of CP137686.1, from coordinate 16,137,369 downwards.
CATGGCCACAACATATTAGGGTCAGAGGAAAACCAGTATCGAATTACACTCATTTCATTTTTAAGGTGTCTTCGTCTAGTGGATACATCACCGAATTGTGAATCACGTGGTTCCCGGTTCGAGTTCCGCCGCGGCCCTAATGACCTTTGGCAAGACATTTATCTACATTTGCGACTCTCCATCCAGTTGTAGTAAATTGGCACCTTGTTGGAAGTTATTCCTTGAATGTTAACATCCCTTGAGGGTAGCGGGGCTGAATCCTTGGTAATAATAGTACTTTGCGGACGCCTTGAGCATTCACTGGGAAGGATATATGTGCCTAATATAATTGTAGCTAGTGTTATCATTATTGAATTATTATTCAATCATTTCTGTTTCCACGTGGATTTTATTTTGTTTCCAAACACATTTTTGTATTGTGACAACGGAATAACACCAGTTTAATTATATCCTCTTGACAATGGTGTTGTATTAACACGTACCTGATTTTGCCAGGAAACTGAGGTGGTGTAAAATTGACAACACACTGGGTTTTGCAATCTGGATATCGTCCACATCTTACTGCGGTACATTACGGTTTAGATTGCCAGGACGGATGATACAACGAAATCAGTTTCACGCTAATCTGCTCTAGGCTGAATATAGGAAACATCGTAGGGAACAAGTTAATTAAAGGCTAATAGTCGTGGGATTTCGTGGGAAATTTGACCCCATTCGGGTGTATACCCAATAACAGGTGTAGTTAATCACCAGGAGTGGACTTCACTTTTAGGAGCGACAGGTCTTTTGTAATGCACTGTGCCCTAACCTACCACCAAAAGGAATTCTCATCATAATATTAAATTTCACTCACCTTCAAAATATAAAGACAAGTTGGAGTATTTTGTGATGGGACCATGGGTTCGCTGCTTGACAGACCTGAGAACATACTGAGACACACATTAATTGGTAATTCAACCAAATCTGGTGGCGGCAAATAATGATGCAATACACATCCACACTCACTACTACGTGGCTTTAAAAGAGCAAAGAGAAGAAAGATATACAGAAAGCAAGAGGAAATTACTGGAATGAAAATAAATGTTTACTTGCCTTATAGATTTACCTTGAAAAAACACGCAAAATCTATATTATTGTAACATATACTGCCTGAATGGATTTACCTTTAAACATGTCAGAAGAAAAAGTACATATCGATTAAATACATGTAGATATTATACACACATATTCATGAAGTCACAGATTAATTAAAGATCAAGCATAGCGTTGTCAGGATCTTGACTTTGATGAAAAACATACCTTTCCAGGGGGTGTTTCACAAAGACTAAGATGGACTTTAAGTGCCACTGGTTGCCCTTCACCATTGGTCTCTCAATTACGATCTTTAAATAATATTCTTTCCTTCAATGACGAATTATCGAAAAATGTAAATTATGTAGATTTGTGACGATGATTTGTACGTCTTTTGAGTGACCAATGCCAGTAAACGGTGAGAGCAAATAGTGGCATTGATGGTCCGCGATAGTTAAGTCCAACTTTAAGTCGATCTTAGTCTTTGTGAAACACCCCCTGGTTCTATAATGTAGTTGGTCTATGACAAGAAATATTATTAAGTTTCCTCAATTGATACTGAAAAGTGAGATGCAATAAGGTAGTAGGTCGGAGGAGTCTGCTCCCCCATAAGTATATGGCGCATGAAACATCGTGAGACCTTTCCTTTAAGACCCTGTCCGAAGTGAAAAATTAAATAGATGAATTATATATCAAAGGAAAGCTGACAAGCCATAGTCTACAACAATACCAATTATATGCTACGTTAGTGCCTGTCAGACGAGTAACAGCTCTCTGAAAACTTGAAATCTAAAGCTGTGAAAATCGGGTTGTTGACCTAAAAACTAGCTATCGAATTGATGACATCACCGTATGTGGAGTACGCATATTCACAATGACTTTGCATTTATTAAGCACGGCTCATCGCCTCAGCTATATGGGCGAGCATATACCGTGTCGTCACAATAACTGCGGCAAATTTGACCCCCGTTGACCTGTAATTTGGAGAGGTGCGGAAAAAAGAGTTTTAATTCGCTTTTGTGCAATACTGAAAGGGAAAATATTTTGAATTCCTTTATATTTGTATTCTATGTTCATTCAGCTTTCCATTGATAAAAAGTTGTATTTTCATCGGATAGGGTCTTTAAAGATCACTACTTGACAACGCTTTGGCGTTGAGGATTTCTGTATTATAGCCTACTTTTTGTAATATGTCTAGGCGCAATTCCATATACTTGGAAGACATTCAATGTCGCTCATTTTGTTACCAAATGCCTTTCAATTCAGTGTATTTTACCGACATCGCTACCACTGCTGTAATGGATTTTCATTCGCGCAATCTTTCGGTGAAGGCATACATAGAGCTATTTCCGGTCCCTGCACTCAAGCATCATGACGCGCGCGTCATCAGTTGGTGATGCACTGTGGGACATGGCTGTCAACACATCGGGACAATGTGAGCAGCAGATGGCGATGTACTTAAATCTGAAGAAGTGACAGTAAAATACTCTGCCTTTAACATTACATATTTCCCCCCTTTTTTCTTACACATGACTGAATTTCTGTCTGTACATATAACATTGGTAATGAAATAACTTACCACCAGTTTTAAGACTTTGTTTTGATATGCCATAACAGAAAATAAAATAAATTTACAATATTGCAACGTGTGTTCTTTTCTTGCAAATTTATATAAATAAATATTTACAATATTCTAGAATAATAGGATCTATATGACTAATGCCGTAGTACTTATAGTGTTCGGGTAAAAGTTATTACAGTAAAAAAAATAATCAGTGTCACGATTTGCCTTACGTATTTTAAAATAAGTCTAATCTTATATAAAGTGCAATATGGATAAATACAACAAATATAATGTAAGTGTTTTGAATATTCATCTGGTAATGAATTATGTACTACTATATATATTTTTCAAAAAAACTATTTTAATGACATTATCGAGCATTTTCATTGTTAAATGCAAAGGATGGAATGTTTTGCATAATTGTAATAGGTTTATTTACATATTTCCCGTATCGGATGTCTATCTATTGTACATAATCATATTTGAATGCGATTGCAGAATGGCCATCCTTTGAGTTATTTGTGCAATATTGTATTATAAGCTATGCAGACATTAAATGCTTTCTATACGTCTGACTGGAAATAAAATATTAATAATAGCTTTGCCGTGATGCGTTTTACCATTAGTTTACCATGAGTGACACAATCATATATATCTCAATTAAGAGTATAATAGAACGGAAAGATGCTGAAAAGTGTCATAATTATGCTTATTTCACTGTACAATGACAAAACAGCAGCTCTTCAAAGTAATATTAGTTATTACAGTAAAAAAAATAATCAGTGTCACGATTTGCCTTAGGTGTTTTAAAATAAGTCTTATCTTATATAAAGTGCAATATGGAAAAATACAACAAATATAATGTAAGTGTTTTGAATATTCATCTGGTAATGAATTATGTACTACTATATATATTTTTCAAAAAAACTATTTTTAATGACATTATTGAGCATTTTCATTGTTAAATGCAAAGGATGGAATGTTTTGCATAATTGTAATTGGTTTATTTACATATTTCCCGTATCGGATGTCTATCTATTGTACATAATCATATTTGAATGCGATTGCAGAATGGCAATCCTTTGAGTTATTTGTGCAATATTGTATTATAAGCTATGCAGACATTAAATGCTTTCTATACGTCTGACTGGAAATAAAATATTTATAATAGCTTTGCCGTGATGCGTTTTACCATTAGTTTACCATGAGTGACACAATCATATATATCTCAATTAAGAGTATAATAGAACGGAAAGATGCTGAAAAGTGTCATAATTATGCTTATTTCACTGTACAATGACAAAACAGCAGCTCTTTAAAGTAATATATGCAGGGGTAATTTGCGTTAATTCTTTCTTGCATCATTTGCTTTTGTGATTTTAAGATACATGTCGCATACAGATGGAAATTATTTAATTAGAAGCAATAACACAGAGTTATCATGAACAATTTATTTCCCACATCTCCTACATGTTTTAAAAAGGAGTTGGCATATATGTATAAACACGGTGGCCCATAAAAAACGGACTTGCATACTTTCAATTATGTGGGGCAAATTTCTCTGATACTAGGAGATGGGGAGTCTTCATAAAAGAGTATGATACCCAATTCAAGTCGTTAAATACAGATTTGCAATTAAACGAATTCTTTAAGACGCTTTTTTATTGATACTGAACTTATTTGAACTCTTACATTGCGTCAGAAAATGCTCTCTAAAACAAAAACCTTTTGTAATTTTGTGAATTTTGGTATATTTCATGTGAACAGATTCTCTGCAAGTACCAGTAATTTTGACCCACATTATTCGAAAAATTATTTAAAAATGGGTCATGGAAAGTCACAGAAAGTCACTGATTAAAAAAAATATATATGTTGTAACTCTGAAGCTCATTAATATAAATTGGGGAAAGTAAATAAAACCTCTTGAAAACAGAACTTTCGTATTCGTATTGTGTTGGTCTACTATTCCTGTACATTGATATTTTACTGAACGCCATTTTTAATAATGATAATCTAATATAAGTTACAAAACGTGAACAATAGCATAACCAAACATCTTACGGAATGTGCTGAAACAGCAGACTCTCACTGAAAGCTCCAGTGAGTCAATCAAGTTTTTCACTGTATCAGAATGACGGAATGATTAGAAAACAGGCAATACAAAAGAACAAACTAATACCAACAGAAATATAAGCAATAACAAAATTACGTCACATCAAGGAGGTACCATTGTACACGTATTTTACAGTTAAAAGTTTGAAGTTCTTTATCTGAAATAGTTTCTACAATATGGGCAGGGAGCGCGTTCCATAGACGGACAGCAGGTGGAATGAAACCTCTGTCTAGTGTACATGTTTTAAGAACAGGCAAACAGAGGTCATGGGAAGGCATAGATATACTCAAGAGGGTGACTCTGCGCCTTTCGTATTGTAGAAGCACTGTAATTTAATGTATTTCTTTTACTTCTAAAATACGAATATAGGAGATTCAGCTTTCAAGTTGATGTGGAGAACAAAAGACTAAGACGGAAATATAAGGCTATGTCTGGGGGGCACATCACGTTTACAAATTGATTTGATATAATTCCTCTGCGGTCAATTATTTCCATTAATAGTGAGACTATTGCTTTCGTGTATTAATTATACAAATCTTATGGTCCTCCACAAACGACAACATTTCCACCTCGACTTCTCTCTTTCTCTCAAACACACGCTCATATACTCCCGCCCACACACTCCGCACACGAAAATAAATACACCTACATGCATAAACACCATTTTATCTTTCCGTCCTCATTTGCCCCCACTCTCTCCATGTGATTGAAAAAAAGAGAAATATTTGAATGACATTGAAATGCTTACGAATGGCAGTAGATGTAGATGTGCTTTCCTTTTTATGGAGCCCAAATATACACTCGCTTGAGACTTTACAGTATACCATCATATCAACATTAACAAAGTTTCTCTACTAAACTCATTAGTATACCTAACCCTAAACCTAACCCTATCCTAAAACCCACTCGCGGCCCTGTCAAAGGAGAGGTTAAAAAGAGACCTATCTGAACGAAATACGTGTAAAAAACTTTCAAATTCAAATCAACTTCAAGAAATCAAGGTACAGTATCTTACAAGCCATTTGTTTCTACTTAGTTTGTTGACAGCTTAAATGAAACTTTGGAAAGTTGTGTTGACTATGTCATATTATTATAGCGCACCAAAAATGTCGTTAACCTCGTCAAACCTGTGATACTACTGTTTACAAACACTTAGTTATATAGGGATTTGCGACTTAATCAGTACATAAATCCGCACAATACTTCTGTAATGTAATACAGAACTGTTTTCTTTCTTTCTCTCTCTCTATCTCACTTTTCTTCTTCTCTCTCTCTCTCTTACTCTCATTTAGGAAGTGGTTTATTCACATGACAAGAAAAGCACAAGGTGAAGCCTTAAAAAGTCAGTATTGTTTTTTTCCCCCAAATAGCTGACATTTTCAGGTAGTTCAATATTTTTTCATTCCCATTTCTTAAATCTATATCTCTTTTCATTACAAAGGGAAATTTTAAATGACCACTGCTTTCTTTTCAAGATAAACTGATTAGGTTATGTGAACTAATCAATCAAAGACACTTTTCATCAAAGAAACACTTTCTTTATCGACATTACGTCAAGAAATGATGAGGAGAAATTTATTATTAATAGGAGGACGTGATGAATTTCTAGACATGTATGGATATTACGACAAGAGACATGCCCTAATACGAATCCCACACGAATCCAGAAATATCTGCCTCACGCCGAATTAAAAGTGGACTTATTTTGCATGAGCTTAAACATGATGAAAAACATGATGAAAAATGACAAAATGTAAAATAATAAGATGAGTTTCAATTGAACATGAATAACAATATTTTGTACAGGTGAACTATCTAGAGGTGTTGCGGTCTTGTAAAGAAGTCACCGGAGTGAGTACGGGTTCGAAGCCCTGCGCCAGCACTAAAGTATTTTCATGCCTCTGGCCAGAAATTAATCTACACTTGCCACGTTTGCTCAAGTAGAGATGGATTGACATGCTAGAGCGCCATAATGGCAGCCATGTTCAAACCGGGGTAATTATAATTGTAGAGTGAGAGACATGATTGACAGATATAACCGCTATACAAGAACCCATTATTGTTATTATTATTATTATCATAATTTTGATTATTATTATTATTATCATTATTATTATTATCATTATCATTAGGCCTATCATTATTGAATTCAAAACAAATTGTTGGTGTACTTATTCTTACATGTTATATCAGGCGTTTGTCAGGTTCAATAATTTAGTGAAAGAGAGCTTTTTCAGTGCATCTTGGTGGTTAAAAACCTAGGTATTGATGATACTTTTACGAATACGTAACTTTTACGAATCATTGTATTTCTATAGACAGAATGCAATAATATTTAGGTCATTTTGCGTTCTCTTCTTCTTCTTCCACTTCTTCTTCTTCCTTCCCTTACCTACTTATCATTATTATATTATTTTCTCTACTCTTTATTCTATTTTTATTTTCTTCTCAAATTCACTCTCCTTGTACGTCTAATACTATACTACTCCGTTTTCGCCTCCTATATTACCTTTTAAAGTCAGACCTACTATAATGTGTTACTCAGTACGGGAGGCTATTCACATATACAAGCTATGCTTTTTATTTTGTCTCCCCACATTTTACATTGTTTTACCTTACCTGTTAATATCTATACATTTCGAAACTTCGTACCTATTTTCCGTACATTATACTTGATTTAATTTGTGTGTGTGTGTGTGTGTGTGTGTGTGTAATCTACGCTTATATGCTTGTATAAAAATAAAAAAAAAATTTTTTTTGATGTAAATGTGGAACAAATAAACTTCAATTAAGATACAATGATTTGTAACAGGTGAATGGAATAATTCATATCGAGGCACTTCACGAAGTATACATTGAAATTGGTTACATTAAGAAAACAGACTATTGGTTGTTGAATGATCATGTTAATTGGCTTTATTTGCCAGGTATAAGTTCATTTATACACCACATATGATGATTCTAGGCTTCTGTTTGGTCAAAATTCTATATTCGCAATCATTCACTCTTTTAAAACTATTTACTTGGCATTGTTGTATTTGTATTTTGAATGCTTTTATTTTTACATATTATATTGCATTATTTTATGTATGTTTTAGGGCCCCATGGGAATCCAACTGATGTTGAATAGGCTACCCCTTATCAATAAATTTTATTGAAAAAATATTCTTGAAGGTTGACTTGAGGACGCCCGTTCGCTGCCTCCCGACTCTTGTTCCGCAAAGGACGTACCGACCACGGCTGTTTGATGTTGGATCTCACGTGGACGCTCGATTGCGATGTTATTCAGCTTTCGAAACCTGACAATAATGGCGACGAAAGAGAATGTAATAATACTCATTGGTATGAAATACTCCCAGAAAAACAAGGCTACAAGAATCTGACTGTTCTTCTGGTAGAAATTACACTCGCCATTCTGCATTACCCCATACTGCGTTGACACTGTTCCAATCTAAAGAACCGGGGCTTGAAACGCTAATAATAATCACAATGATAATACTAATAATGATAATAATGGTAATAATGATAATAATGATAATAATGATAATAATGATAATTATAATAATTATAATGATAATGATAAAATTATGATAATTATAATAGTAATAATAATAATGATAATAATGGTGACGAAAACAATGTCTATAACCGCTTTGGAGAAATATAATTACTCCGGTCATCGGATTCAGGCCTGCCCACATACAATGTATGCACATTCCAGCCAGTTGCCATTTTACAGACGCTCACAAAGCTGAGCAACTTCCTAACCCATTTAACACCTGTGTGGAGAGAAGTAATGTGGAAAAAATACCTAGTAAGGACACATCTAGTTTCAACTTGATAATGATATAATTCAAGAGCGGTATTGAATCATAATACATTTTAAAGGTAGCGCACTCCAAGTTAAAGTGAGAGGAGCAAAAAAAGGGTGAAAAGCACTAACAACTTTCTAATATTCCATTACCCATGTAGTATGATCATTGTCTGCCTGCGTCGATGACAAGGTGATGGCTCGCTTCCGACCTCGACAACCCGATTTTTCTAATTATCTGTTGCTGAAACTTCACGTAATTAATGTAATTAATCTATAGCCGTAACAACTCGGGTGGAATATCAAGCATGAATAATACATTGCTAATGCATTAACTTGGGTAAGGAACAATGATGAACACGCATGGTTATAATAGGAACGACAATTGGCTGCCGAGGCGCTATAACACGCTTCGTTGGTCTTAAATAATCAAATTATTAAAAGGACCACAAAACTTCGAAGAAGCTTAACGCATAAGTTGTGATAAATATGCCAATGTGAGATTCCTTGTCCGATATTGATTTGAAGTTTAAACCTTCCCAGATCAAGAAATTAAATGTGTATTTATTGTGTATGCATGTATTCGATTTATGCTATAATTATGATATCTCGTAACACAACAATGGTTATATCACTAATAATACTGCTACCATATAGTACTACTACTACTACTACTACTACTACTACTACTACTACTACTACTACTACTAATAATAATAATAATACTACTACTACTACTACTACTACTACTACTACTAATGCTACTACTGCTAATACCACTACTTCTACTAATAATAATGATAATAATAATAATGATAATGATAATGATAATTTCTGGATGTTAAAATTCCTTCGTTTCCACAATAGAAAGAAATCGAAGCTAGTACAGTGGATTCAAATTATATTCGTTATATCAAGTGCACCCTACATGATGGGATTCTGTTGGGAAAGTTAAAGAGTGAGCAATATATTTCCATCCCTATTACCTGTCTAACTCTGGTCATGCGATTCCATTAAAAAAACACTTGAATCTATTTGGAAAGGTTGATCATTTAAAAATTGATCGGCACTGTGAGGTTTTGTTTTAATGATAAAAAATGAAAAGAATTTTACTTGATCTTGCTGGTAATCACACGCACTTGGCATAACATATGTCATATGGAACTACACACACAGGCGACATGATAGTTTGGTTCAAACCCTTCAGCCATTCCTCGTCATGTTTCGAACATGAGGGTTTTGAAGAGCAATCCTTTTCAGGGTTCATTCTACTAATATTCTTTAAAACTGACATATACAAAGTCGCAAATTATTTTTAAAATCTTTACCAGAACCAACCTCTCTTTACACCATGCTGTCACGATGGAATTAAATTTCGTAGATCCATTCCCCGAATCCCTCCCTATCAAAATGGACACGCTTCGCTTGATGCCAATCAACGTGCCATTTGTTAAGAGATGAGCGGCTGCTTAGGAAACAGGAGGCATACATTTTGCCCTTTAGTGTATATGCCACGTTCATACGTTATCTTGTTTACCAAGATGCGTTTCATTTTGATAATTGGTTTGATTATAATAATACTAACAGTTTCTTATAAAGCGCTTCACAAGTTACAACCTACCAAAACGGTTACAGTATTTTTACTACTCATGTCATTGGATTCAATTACTATTTCGCACATAACAGTGCACTTTCTCCACTCCCTGGGGAGCATTCCAGATAGTCGCCTTTGTACGGGTAATGAAAATTGTAAGAATACTGATCCAACAATAATTAGTGCAATCGCCCGCGGTGCTATGGCAATCCCGGGAACGTAGACATATGACGGGTTCCGAGAAACTGGCCCCTAAAGACAGTTGAGTATGTATGTCTCCGAAAAGAAATAACGAGCTACGTGATTTTCAAAAAGTTAATTTCGTTAATATATATACAGAAGAATGTATAATACAGGAGTAGTCTTCTGGTGGTATATAGGTGATGGATTAAAATAATAATAGGAATAATGAGGGGAATCCGAAGATTCTCGGGGGCGAGGGAGGGGGTATAACAACCACACTTTTTAACAGATCCTGAAGATAATAATAAGCATTTAATTTCGGGAGAAAAAACGGGGTTATTTGACTCGTTTCTTGCCTCATTTCTTTATTTCGGGAATTCCCTACAAAGGGTTACCAATGTCGGCCGGCAGCCAGTATTATATGTACTTGTAATTCTGGTGTCCGTCTGTCTCAATGATCAAAAAGCAAGGAGTCATTACCTAAATAGAAATTCTATCTACCGTGCAATAACGTGAGGCAATCAAATGAGAGGGGCACTGGAATTATACGGAGGGGGTCGGGGTCGGGGCATCGGTCTTACTTGGATAATTAAATGCGAATTTACAGGGCTACTGATTATTTAAAGGGTGTGGGAGGTGCCCTAGGTGTTTTATTTTCTCGTCTCCCCGCTTTTAATTTTCACCACCGTGGTAGTGGGGGCACGTGCCCCCGTTCCCTCCTGGAACTACGCCGATGCGTGCCAACTAGTTCCAGTGGTTGCTATGGCCTTATGTCACAACATAATTACTTTATTGGGAAAAGATAAGAATAGAGTACTCTCTTCACTGATGGATGTGCTATATGCCGCTGTGAGACCTGTATAGTTTCACATTCAACTATAATTATGAAATGCATCGGCCGAGAGCTTGTTTGTTCCTATCTCATATTTAATTATGTTTGATTGAATGGCTGTACTATCAATTAAATATACTTGATGAGGGGACAGTGAAATCTGACAAATATTGAGAGTTTAATGTTGACGAGGAGAGATGGGTTGGAGGGGAAATAGCGCGGGATTTGGGGAGTAATAATTACAGAGATGGGGAGAGTAGACTAAAATTAAAATAAATTTATAATTCACAATGTTGGTGCTTGGGTAGAGAAAAGCAAAATGGAATGAAGTCACAAACAACGCCTCATACATGGTTATAATTAGTGAAAATTGCGGGTTAGAGGGCGGAGTGAATAATTGAACTGTATTCAAGAGGAGGCGTGTACAGCCGTTGTCAATTGAAGTGTAATGATAAACACTCAAGGGTCGTTCACATATCAGGTGATGAGGTGATAAACCGCGGCGAGGTTTCTGCTTCTGCTTTTTGTTGTGTGTGTGTGTGTGTGTGTGCGTTTGTTGTTTAAGGTAAATGGCAAGTGGGTGAAAAAGAAGGTAGCTGCGCGCGAACAAAGTAGTAGGCGAACTCACTTATCTGTATGTTAAGAGATGCTGAAGCGTAATACACTCATTTTGCCGTGGCGGTTCACGGGGCATATGTGAACGAGGTTTTGATTTCAAACCGTTTTGATTGGCTAATCGCTGGAGGTCACGTGGACGAAGCAAACTGGTAGAAAAGCCCATTTTACTCGTCTCCCAACTCATGAGCTTCAGTATCGAGTTTGATATCACACACTTCGGAGCTATCTTTTTTTTCTTCCGGTTTGGTTTCAAATTGCTCGTCAGTTTTATCTCACGGATCATATATGTTTTTCATCACTTCTCCGACCTGGGTGAGACATCCAGATATTCACTTTCTCGCAGCATAGCTCTTCAGTGTGGAAGCAGTACACTTCCGAGGAGAAACTAAAAGAACAATTCGCACATCATTCAAGCTTCTGAAGGAGACACACCATTTATTTTTGATGAATTCTGATAATCAACCCTTGTTTCGTTTTGGAGTATTCGTGTAGTGTTGTGAACACATACTAAAAATGTATTGATATTCCGCCAGTCTTCTGTTTTTTCTGCTTGTTATATTTTGTTATGACTGATTCCATTTGACACTGACTCGTTTTTTGCTTTTTTGTTTTAATCGGAAAAATTGACAATAGAAGGCATCGTTTAATTACGCTGCTGCAATATTAATGCCTTTTATTTATTTTCGATCGGAAAAAAATATTTATATCCGCCGGTCTTTTGTTTGTTTCTGCTCCTTATATTTTCTATGTCTGATTTAATTTGAAACTGACTCGTTTTTTTTGGTTTTTTTTTTGGTTCCGATCGGAAAAATTGACAATAGAAGACATCGTTTGATTATGCTGCTGCAACAATAATACATTTTAATTATTTTCGATTGGAAAAAAAATTGATATTCCGCCGGTCTTTTGATTGTTTCTGCATTTTATATTTTTCATGTCTGATTCCTATTGACACTGACTTGTTTTTGCATTTTTTGGGTCCCATCGGAAAAATTGACATTTATAGTAGGCATCGTTTGATTACGCTGCTGCAATAATAATGCAATTTAATTTTTAACTGAAGCTAATCGTTCAGGAATAGAATCTTCTTGGAACACATCATCATATAAATTGAATTGTGGAATATATATATTTTTACATGAGCTAAAATGGAAAATCAACGTGGACAGAGCCACTGTGATTTAATAACTCTTGGATTATTTATGAGTGTGGTAAGTACCCGAAATTTTGTTTTTTGTTTACACGTAAATTATTTCTTGTTTTAAAGGATAATTAATGGATAATAAATTGCCCTACGTTTTGCGGACAAGCAAGCAAGAGGGTGAAGACACTCAAACAACAAGTTTTGTGGCCAGACACTTTTAATATACAGTAACTCGAATACAAACTCAAAGTAATTTCTTTATTCTAAGAGAAATATAGAGTATTCTTACCATCATTTTGATTGGTTATTTGGAAACAAATAATGGATTATGCTATAAGGAAGTCAGGGTTTGTTGTTGCAGTTAGAGCTAGAAAAAAAAAATGTTGCCTTTCAAAATGCAATCATGCAGGGTTGACATTTTTAGGGGGATAATGCAGACCTTTTCAATTATTCATGTTTTCTCATCACAAATGAAAATAAAATGAATATGGTCCGCTTTATCCACGCTAGAAAAAAAATCTGATGAATATCCATTTTTCAATTTCGTTCCTATTTTCTCAATCCTACCCGTTTTCCTATTCACCTCATATATGCTATGAGATTTTAAGGAGAATGAAATATATTGGGCCTATTGTGATAAATATTTGGAGGCGGTTTATAGTTTTGGCGGTTTGACTGAGCTATTAAAAGGTACCTGCTGACATTGAATACTGTTAATTTTTTAAAATCGAGGACCAAGATGCAAAACGTCATTGATTTTGTGTATCTTCTTCAAACCTATTTAAAAAAAAATTAAACAAAAAATGTGGTCATCCATGTCAAGGATAAAGGGGCCGTCACACTATTACGAATTGAAGAAACGAATATGAACAAATGGCAAAAGTCCGAATGCGCAGGAATACGCACAAAATTCTCGACGAAGAGATTCCTGGGGGATGGACGGAACGAAGACGACGATCTCCTTTAAAACGACTGAGCCAGAAATATCTTTTTATTGAACGTGAAATTGTCACACCAATTTGGAATCAAACGATCGATGCTATCAACCCCAACAGTAATAAAACAATAAATCCCTCTACTTTTGATAGAAAATTTGTATCCTACTCGTTTCTTACATTGAAAAAAATATATATACATTTGTAAACTTTATAGGAAATCCCCCAAATTTCTAGGCATTATATGAATACTAACAAGGAAATCAAATACAGAGTGGCCAAAAGGAAATTTAAACTTTAATAAACATTTTCTTTTAATAATGGAGTTTTGATTTGTATTAACTTATAATTGAAACTGCTTTACCTTAAATATGACATGTATCCATGTCATACTGTTATGTGCTGCATTTTCATTTGTTTATTTATCTTTTAATTAATTTTTTGTTCCCTCATTATAACTTGATTCTACTTGATTACTTCATTTCATTTTCTTTATTCGCTTAAAATTCAAAAGCATGTATTAACAAATCAAGGTTACAAAATTGAAGTTGATGATATAAACAAAATACAAAACATTGAAACAAACAGAGTTCAGTTATACAGTAGTTCATCATTGTGTTTTAATCAATAAACACTGAAAGAAAACAAAATCTTAAAACGACCTCGAATCGACTTCGTAAGTGAACCAAAGAAAACGCTCTTTCGAATGCTAGCGATATTTTAACGAACCGCTAGCAAGTTGCACGTACGCTCTCCGTGTGGAATTATAATTTGAAAGTTTAAAACAAGAAATCCCGACGGGCCCTCTTTAAAACTAAATCTAAAGTAAATAAATGATCAAAGAAAAATAAGAGGAAGCTTAGCCCAAATTATATCATGAATGAATAAGGGGATTTTTTTTCTTCTTCTAATTTTCGATTTAAAGACATTTATCGATCGTTTTCCTATCGCAAATATAAAGTTATTAAATAGGAATTTGGTTAAAGATTTACCCATGGTACCTGGCTATCGTAGGTGTATATTCCAATTGTTTGAAAAGGTAAAAATATGAATATTATCAATACATATGCATTGCGTGACTTAAGTGTTTATGCGGAACTCCTTTAAAGCGAAATAGATTGATTCAAATCTTTTTTTCACAAGTTGTATAAAAAACACTGAAATTACGTTCTATGATTGTTTCTGAAGAGACTGAGTGGCTTTTGAAGTGAAGTCAAAAACTTTTTTTTTGAGTTATCATTTTTTTTTTAAATTTCAATGACACTAATATATTATATACCATTTTTAATGTTTCCTCATCTACTAAGTCCTTTATAGTTCTGAGCAATACATATATAATCCTGAACTAGTTTTCTTTTGCAAGCATCTGATATGTTCACGCCATGAGAGATTATTACTCCGAGATTTTTAGACGATTGAACTCTTTTAAAGTGAAATCCTGGACAGATTCTTATAAAGAGTTGCGATTGATCCGAATCAGTCGCAAGTTCTCCAATCAGTCGTAAGTGTACAGTGTCCTATCTATTTTATTTGGGATTGATATCAATCACAAATAAGTTGCAATTAATCGCAACTGTTTATAAGATGAGGTCCTGATGTATTGATATAAAGGTCTACATCTCGAATTCTATATAATATGTAATCGTTGCTTTTTGCCTCACCAAAGAGCAATAGCGCATCGACTTGCTTTCGAGCCATGGACGTCCAGGTTAGTATACGAGAGCACTGCGCTACCACTGCGCCATTGCGCGTCCCTTTTGTTGTTGCTATTGGGGCTGTTTGTTTGTTTGTTTTGTTTTATTAATCAAGTTCTTCTGATCAGTTTGTTTAAGAGATGAGGGGAAATTTCATCTGAAGGGGTCGAATAATGACCTGGGGTTTGCAATAGTAGTTGAAATATTAATACATGGCAATTCTCAAAAGTCAAAAACTTTTTTTTTTGAGTTATCATTTTTTTTAAATTTCTACCTGGATAAAAGCATATGTATGCTTTATAAGCAACTAGAGGACCGACGGCTTTAAGTCCTCTCCGAAGGACCTCGTAATGAGATTGACTGATTCATGTCTTTTGGACCCCATGGAATAACAGGACCATTTTGAAAATGGTCCTGAAATGGGCTATCCAACCGTTGGACTATACGTAACAAATTTACTTACTTTCTTATCATTTGAAATGTGTTTTATATGTATGTTTTTGAACTTGTCTTATAATATGGATTTCGGAAATAAAAACAAACAAACAATTCAGCAACTGGGCAGATTTACAAAGGGGCTGTGAAACAAATACAATTGAATATGAAATTCAAAATAAAAATACAGATACAAAATAACCAAATAATACAAACATACATATAAGCAAGAAAACAAGTATTTGATGTTACACAGCGTATAAATTGATATATAGTATATGATCATAAAGATTATTAAATACAAAAATCGCGATCAAATTTACTCTGAATAAGAAAGTTTATAGTTTGAAATATAGTACAATTTTAATAAGCAACAAAACAAGTAATGGATGTTACACAGCGTAGAAATTGTTTATAGTATAATTATGATCATTGATGTTAATTAAATACAAAAATCGCGATCAAATTTACTCTGAATAAAAGTGTTTAAAGTGTGAAATATAGTACAATTTTAACATATTCCAATATTCAAATATGAGTATAAAATATCATGTATAAAACGACACAGAACATATACTTTGATACGCTAAGGAAATAGGTAAAATAAATAATGGGTAAGTAATGTCTTAATGAAAATTGATAAAGAAGGGCAATAACAAATTTAAAGAGGAAAGTATTCACATATGAATCATATTTAGGATGACAAGGTACAAAAATAGGATAAACCTCAAGTGCAATGTATTGTGTCTCAGGATAAGTGCAGCTCTCCATCTCTTGACCATAATATGAAACAAGATTTACATTCACGAATAAAACAACGCAAGCGTAGCATCCCCTCGCAGGGTAAAAATGGCCTATATACGTCAGAACAAGTTACTTCCATTAGACTATACAATCATATTACTAGGCAAGGAAGTTATCCACATTTTCACATATATAATTAGGTGTTTTTGCATATTTGATGAGGTATGACCTTTAACCTTTGACCTACATACTCGGAAATTGAACTTAGGTTGTATTTTGATACCATGTACCTTCATATTAAATTTCATTAAAATTCGTCAAACATTACTAAAGTTATCAAATGGAAACAAGATTCGCATATTTAATGAGCTATGACCTTTGACCTTCATACTCCGAAATCGAATTTACGCTGTGTTTTGATACCATGTACCTTCATATCAAATTTCATTAAAATCCGTCAAACATTACTAAAGTTATCGAGCGGAAACCAGATTCCCATATTTAATGAGCTAAGCCCTTTGACCTACATACTCGGAAAATGAACTTAGGCTGTGTTTTGATACCATGTACCTTCATATCAAATTTGATTAAAATCCGTCTAACATTATTAAAGTTATCGATCAAAAAACTACATGTGTATTTTTTCGCATATTTAATGAGCTATGACCTTTGACCTTTGACCTACATACTCCGAAATCGAACTTAGCCTGTATTTTGATACTATGTACCCTCATATCAAATTTCATTAAAATCCGTCAAACATTACTGAAATTATCGATTGGAACCAAATTTGTTACGAACGGACGAACGGACAGCAGCGTTTCTATATCCCCTGCGACTTCGTCGGCGAGGGGATAATTAAGGTGTACAAGTATTGCTCTTGAGATAGTGAGAATACCGTATACGACATATCCAAAATGCCTTTACTTCGGTATTGTTGGTGATACAGTGAACAATATTAAATATTCTGCTTATCGTTCTATTATGTAACTCCATAATTCGATAAGCAAATATCAAACATTACTACTATTTTGGCCATGTAAACTACTCACTTAGGTAAGAATGTACTTGGTTTGTCATAGCATTATACATCATTATAACACAGTGGCGGATCCAGGGGCCGGGGGCCCGGGCCCCCTCCCCTAGAAAAAAAAAACAGGTAAAAACACCCTTTTTTTGAAAAAAAAGAAGTTGGGCCCCCTCCCCTGGCGCCCAAGGGGGGTGGCGGTTTTTTTGCTCACTACCCCCCCCCCCACTGAGCGAAAAATCGACCGGCACGATTTTCAAATTTTCGCACGAAGTGGGCCCCTTTTTAGGCCCCCTCCCTTGCCGCCGGCTGGATCCGCCCCTGTTATAACAATACTATATTTTCTCTTCTCACCGAGGGTTTCCCAATTCAGAAGTTCCATGTTTTCCTTTGCCGATGAATACCAATGTTTATTTTCATGAGACGAGCACCTCTGTTTTGATTTTCTTTTAAGAGTGTCAACCAATTATCCCGTACAACATCGCAATAACTAAGATGCAATGACACTAATATATTGTATACCATTTTTAATGTTTCATCATCTACTAAGTTCTTTATACTTCTGAGCAATACATATATAATCCTGAACTAGTTTTCTTTTGCAAGCATCTGATATGTTCACGCCATGAGAGATTATTACTCCGAGATGTTTACACGATTGAACTCTTTTAAAGTGAAATCCTGGACCCAATTTTTATTATAAAGAGTTGCGATTGATCAGAATCAGTCGCAAGTTCTCCAATCAATCGTAAGTTTACAGTGTCCTATCTATTTTTATTTGGGATTGATATCAATCGCAAATAAATTGCAATTAATCGCAACTGTTTATAAAACGAGGCCCTGATGTATTGATATTAAGGTCTACATCTCGAATTATATGTAATCGTTGCTTTATGCCTTATGGGGCGTTCCCACTATCACGATTGGCGCCACGATTGAAATTGTGGTCTTAATCGTGATGTAATCGTGGTGATCCTATCAGATATTATCAGATCTTGAGGTCAGTCGTGGCAATCGTGTTGATCGTAGGAAATTTTCGGACGGTTCAAAAAATTTCTACGATCAACACGATTAATTGTCAATCGTGATCATCGCATCAGATCGTATTGGATCGTAATAAAACGCAACATATCGCATCTAATCGTGCTTCCTAATCGTGGTGATCGGGATCAACCTTAGAAAAAGACAAACACCACGTTCTGTTGAGATGTGTTGCGATCTGCCACGACCTGTGACGCTCTGTCGGGTACCATTGCTCACGACCTGACACGAACGACTCAAGAGCAGATACAAGATGATACGAGTAGATGCGAGTAAATGCGAGTAGATACGAGAAGTCACGCTTTACACGGACGTTTACGATCTGTTACGAGTTCTCGCGCCCAGTATATTTATACTTTCTCTCCTTCCCTCTCTCTCTCTCTCTCTCTCTTTTTTTAAATTATATATATCTCTCTCTCTCTCTCTTTCTCTCTCAACCATTTGTTTCTCATTCACTATCATTCTCTTTATAGTCCTTAATCATAATAACTCCTTTTCCTTCACTCCATCAGCTTCTTCAACCTCACACTCTCTCCCTCTTGTTGTTAATATTCCTTCTCCCATCTCTCCCTCTCTCTCTCTCTCTCTCTCTCTCTCTCTTATCAATCATGGAAGGTAATGTAAACATGTATACCATTAATTTGCAGACTTGAAATAGAAAGTTGTGTCCATACAATCAGAAGATGATAGATACCAACTTTATATATTTCGATAACATTATAGACAGATATATACATACAGGTGTGACAATTTTGCAGTGTGTAAACTATAGTGCCATACTATTAAGTATAAGGTCAAAAAATAGCTTTTGTTCAGGTAACTGCTATTTAAACATCTTTTAAAATGTATTACATTATAGTTTATCTTTCACATGGAAGTTTTTGTTGTTCTTGCACAGACATGGACAATGAAAGAGTTAAAATTCTCTCCCTTTTCTTTATCCATAAATATATGTCACCTATATTTAACAACTTTGCTGTAATTAACCTAAAATGAGTTTCCACTGCTCTAAAACATTGACTTAGAATAGTCAGTAAAAATAGAAAGAAAATCATGCATCTTCAAT
>CP137686.1:15760918-16116997 GCA_037976565.1 Mesocentrotus franciscanus | reverse complement strand
AATCTTCAATATCAATTTCCTGAATTTTTCAAAATAAAAATAAAAATATCAAATATCATCCTCTCCACCTTCCGCGTCATGCAGCCTGGCCATCCTTTCCTGCCATGCGACCGCACCTTGTGGTGAGTTGAAGAAGGCCTTTAGGAGTTCCTTGTGATGATTTGCATCTGCTGTAGCTGAGTTGCGAGGTACAGAAGGTTGATTCACATTTAGCCAGTCCACATGGTCCCTCCATGCTCCTGGGATGACATTCTGGTTTTCCGCCTCAACCATATCATTCACATTGTTAGGCTTCTGCTCTAGAGTCCTGAGGAGACACCTGAATCTATTGGCCAGGATACCGAAGGCATTTTTCACCACTCTTCTCCCCCTTGAGAGTCTGTAGTTGAAAATCCTCTCCTCCCTGGCTATCACTCTTCTTCCGTATGGCTTCATGGGGTAGTTCCTGAGTGCGAAGGCGTCATCCCCCAGGATGAAGAAGGGCATGTCTTGGAGGTCATCAGGGCTTGCAGTCAAAGGGCAGGGTGGGGTGAGTCCTAGGGCTTCCTCTTCCAGGCCATTGAACAGCTCAGAGTCGCCAAATATCTGATCATCTGACATGTGTCCTTTTCCACCAAGCTCGATCCACACAAAGTTGTAATCTGCATCCACCAGAGCTAGAGTGGTATCGAAAAGAAGCCCTTGTAATTGTAGTACAGGCTTGTGGGGTGGCTTCTTGATAGCAATGTTTTTGCCATCCAGGGCCCCAATGGCATGGGGTATGTTCCATCTCTGCTCAAACTGGTTAGCTACGGCTGTCCAGGCTTCAGGGGTGACAGGTAGGCTAAAACCTCATTTTGTACGCTTGCACAATTGCCTGGCACACTTCTGGAACCATCTCTGAGATGCTGGACACTCCACACCTAAATGCATACGCAAGGAACCGATAGTTGTCCAGTGGCAAGGTGCCTCAGTGTCACTGGCAGTTTCAGTCCAGGTGAGAGGGGTTGCCTGAAACTGGTGCGTCCGATCTCGATTGCTGGGGCCACCCCCTGCAAGACTTCATCGAAGAGCTGTAGTGTTAATCTTGTGTAGTTTTGGAACGCTATTGGATCTTCCAGCCTCAATTTGGTGTCTAGGAGGCTGGAGAACTGGCCAACTGTTGTCTCGTCTCCTCTGTGAGCCATGGTTGAACCCAGAACTGCCTGACTGCAGCTCTCCTGTACTTACGTGATTGGGGCTGTGGCTGGTCTGTACCGTCTGGCTGCTGCTCGTCTTCTTCCTCTCTGGCGATAATAATATAAGCATACAGTAATACTGCAAATGTCACGTTGTCATCATCCTCAACTCCTGTCATCATCAATGGTTGTGGGTTGTAGTGATCACTTTGTAGAAGTTCAAGAAACAATGAAGTCCATGGTCAGTCGGCCTGTATATATATCCGTCGGGGTCCAATCGTAGCTCAAATCCTGATCACTCTCGACCCTTATCGTGAAAGACATCGCAACCACAACCGTATACTGTCGCAACAGAGCGCATCGGATCGTGATGATCGTGTCACATCGAGACCCAATCGTGGACTCAATCGGGACAATCATATCGGAACGTATATGATCGTATCTGAACGGGAGACCAGATCGTGTCACCTGAAATTGACCAATCGTGACCATATCGCAACCAAGCGCACCAAATCGTACCATAACGTATCGACTCGCATCACCTCGTATCCAAACCTAGCAATTCAGAGAATTTCCACGATCAGCTACGAATGGCCAATCGTGGGGTTCGTAACGGATCGCACGACAGTGGGAACGCCCCATTACCAAAGAGCAATAGCGCATCGACTTGCTTTCGAGCCATGGACGGCCCGGTTTATAGTAAAGGAAAGCACTGCTCTACGCTCTACCACTGCGTCATAGCGCGTCCCTTTGTTGTTGCTATTGGTGCTGTTTGATTTTTGTTTTTTATAATGAAGTTCTTCTGATCAATTTGTATAAGAGATAAGGGAAATTCATCTGAAGGGGTCGAATAACGGCCTGGGGTTTGCAATGGTATTTGAAATAGTAATACATGGCAATTCTCTTTTCTGCGAAAATCATATCCTGACAATTTACAGTTTTTTCCGACTAAGTGTAAATGCATTTTTAACGATCTATTTCTCTGCAGTTAATAACGGGGCCAATGGATCATGCAGTCTCGTTTCAATAAGTAAGTCTGATTTGAATTAATGTGCACATCACCAGTGAACTTTTATTCTCGTCATTCATGATAAAAAGCATTATCAATAATTTACTCATGACCGATTTCAGAAAGTCTGAAGTGGAAGTGTCAAAAACCAAATTGTCCAAAATATGTGGATGGGTGCTACATCTTTGTACATTATGGCCTTCAAAAGGCAGGAACTTATTTTGAATTGATCATTTTCAAAAATATTATACATCCTTTGAAAACTCATATTACATGTGTATCTTATTTCATATGAAATCATAATCGTGACAGAAGTAACAGGCACGACTGAGCACGCAAAAACTATTTGCAAGTGGTTAGAGGCACATTCAAGATTTGTTTGGCGAAACTGATGAGGCAGTTGGACAAATGTTGCTGCGCCTTATCAAGCACAAATTGTGCTTCCTCCTTTCAACATAATTACAGTGGGATATGAAAGATAAGAATATGGGCTTTTACATCACGTGTATTTATATAAGAATAATAATCAATGATTTCATTTTTTTTGGTCTATTCAAAACCATAATGAAAACAACTACTTTGGACAATTGTGTATCCGTCAGTTGCCAGTTCAGACTGTCTGTGATCGGTTTTGCGCCTTTTATTGATCTTAATGTTGGCTTCATACTATACAAGAGAATTTCTGTAATGATGTATGCATTAATGAACAAATTATTTTCATTTATTGATCAATTTACCACTAAAGTTAGGTTTCCTTTATCAGGAACATCGTATATATTAAGCTTCTCGTAATAAGTCCGAGCCAAATCGTTTCCCCCATAAACAACTTGTGCAGACAGGAAATAAACACGAATTACATTCAATCAATTAAAGCAAATTATTTTGTTAGCTTCTCATTCAATATGCATTGAATTGCCCAAGAAATAGACAATTCAATGTACGCTTATTTGTAGCAAAACAAACGCATTCAATTTTGGGGGAACATCTTGGTCTCCGATGGCCAGCATAAAAGACGAGGTTGATCAAATTTTGTTTGCGATCACTTGACGAGAAATAGGAGAAATTAATGTATTCTATGAATATATAGGCTTATTCTGAAATTATATAAACGTATGCATGTGATCTGTTTATTCAACCTGATTCTATATCTATAATCCTGTAAAACATGCATCACCTGGAATAAATATTTTTGGTTTTCGCAATTCCTAGCGCACACTATACGATCCTCCTGTGATCCAATTTTCGAAGAAATGGTAATTATGTTACCTATGGAAATCTAAGCAATCATCTTTCTGATTTAATTTTAGACAATGATATGAATACTTTTAACCGGAATGTTACTGCATGTAAGCCCTCTGGTTAGAATAAAAGCCGCATCGGCCTAAAAACGTACACAATCGCACTACTAGTCTGACGTCACTGCGACTCTGAGTCAATTTAGCTTTTCCTCCTCCAAGGAAGCTTAAAATTCCTTGAAATTTCGATTTTATTAATCATGTGACCATTCAGATCCTCGATCACTAAGATTTTACAAATTTGTAATGCTCACATTAAACGCAATTGCAAATTAGTCAGCTCGTGTAGTGTGCGCCGGGCTTTACCTTTTCGGCGAAACTGGACGCATATAAAGCATGTCACAGCTCAGTAGATGGCCCATCGTCCCGGTGGGGGCCCGTGCTCACACTCAATCAATAATATGTAACTATTATAAAGATCGCAAATATTTTGGAAAAACTCTACTCAGGGCGAATTCAATACATTATTGTATATCTAATAGAAATCCTGTTCGGATTACCTAATATTTTATTGTCATGTCCGCACATTTCAATAGGTAACGCAAACAAATGTATATATATATATATATATATATTTACCCAAAATATATATATTGTGCAATTGCGGACAAGAGCTTGTTCAGCTATCAACAGATAATTGTTGACAGCTGGTCACACCAACAGTTCCTGTAAGGAGAGTCCAAAGTAGGCCAATCAAAATTCTTCGCTGCTGATTTTGGTTGGTTTATTAGTAGTCGCGACCGGGTTTGTTGCTCTTTTCTTAAACTGCAGCCACACAAGGAAATCCATGCAGTGTAAAAGCATTTAGTGAATGCAGCTCTAACGTACGGGAGGTATTGAAGTGACTAGCGCAACTATGAGCGTCGCCTCTGGTAGCAGCGTCGATGCCACTGAAGCAGCCAACAACATCATACAATGCAGCGAAAAGGCCTGCACTGAGCTGGCTTATTTTCTCCTGGTCCATTACTCACAGCAGTTCTGTTTCACCCTGGATACTAGTATCCCCAGTATACAGGGCATCAACGCAGTGATTGCAGTTTCTTATTCAGGTAGAAACACGCTCCTGTACATGAAATAAGGAAGTTTCATTTGACATTATTTATTTCAAAGTGTGGAGTGTGATAGTGAGCGCTAATACCTCTTCGCTGTCACAGCAATGGGTCTAATTAATGTGTGCAGGTATGGTGGTTTAGTGGATATGTCCCCGGACTGTGATTCACAAAGTACGGGGTTCGAATCTCTGTCACGGCACTAAAGTCCTTTTGCAAGACATTAAATCTGCATTTGTCACTCTTCAACCAGGTAATGTAAATGGGTATCCGGTAGGAAGAAATTCCTCGAATGCCAGGGCGCCTTATCAGGGCAGCTCGGCTAAAAAAAGAAGGGGTAATGCTAGTAAAGCGCTTAAAAAAAAGGATTGTGCGCTATAGAAAATTGATTTTATTGATATCAATATCATTATTTTATTATTTTATTATTATTATTATTATTAGTAGTAGTAGTAGTATTGTTATTACCATTATTACTTTTATTATTATTATTATTATAATTTTTATTAAGTAGGCGTAGTCATGCAAATATCCACCATTTGTTATCCTTTGATTTACTTATTCTTACTGTTTATCTATGTACAGTTAACAACAAGATTATTCATACCTTTACCAAGTTTTGTAAGTTTTTAAAGTATGTGAACAATTGATTTGTCCCGACTGATGTTACTTGAGAATGGTATATGTCAAAGCTAACATTTAAAGTATTCAACAAATGATCCAATTCAACCAGTCCAGCCTTTAATTCATGAGCAACATTAACATCACATTTGCAAGGAGTATGGATAATTCAGTTGTTAACTGTACTTGTGACTGTATACACAAATCTTGGTTTGAAATGAAAAAATAAATATTGACAAGTCGCGGTTCTTTATTTTGTGTGACGTATCATTAGGTGGGAGCCAGAGCACTTTTGACGCCACATTCGCTGGAATAAGTGAAAACACCTTTTTCTTAAGCAATACCTTTTCCCCCTGCCCCACTTTCACTCTTGAATCCTTAACATTGGGCCCAGCCACAACACCAACTGCGGGGACAAGTCTTAATCAATATCACCATGGCGATTGCGATGAGCAACCCGCTGCGTCAACGCCCTCCGCTACGACGCAGCCGGCAACAACGCGACCGGCTACGACACAACCAGTAACAACACAACCGGCAACGACGCAGCCAGCAACAACGCGATCGGCTACGACGCAACCGGTAACAACGCAACCGGCTACGACGCAACCGGCAACACAACCGGCTACGACGCAAACGGGAACGACGCAACCTTCAACAATTCAATCTGCTACGACATCGCATGTAAGTATCCTGAAAAAGGCTCAAATCAACAAAATTATCAAGTATCATTGTGACTATAATTTTTGGATTTCGCCTGGTTTTCCTTCTGCCATTCATAGCAATCTGCGCAATATATCTTAATGTGTCACCAAATGTGGCAAAGAGCAAATGTTCCACTTCTTACATTCATTAACAACAACAAATTGTTCTCTGAATCACCAACCCCTGATATTAAAACGCGATGAAAAACTTATGAAACGCATTGCTGCTGCCAGCACCAATCGCATCGCTTTTTAATGCGAGTCCTTTGTGGTTAGTCAAACTCGGAAAACGAGACTTAACCCTACTGCTAACATTAACCCTAAACTCCAAACACTTAACTCTTAACCTTACACTAACCTTAACCATAACCTTTACGCCAACCCTGATCCTAATACTTGCATTCTATGATTACAAAAATAGCCTCAGACGCTGTATGTTTTTTTCCCTTGTCTATAATCCTTCTAAATTATACACTGTATGTCAAATCATTCGCTTGGATCCAGCTAAGGATGGATGTACCTTGTCATTGTTCAACCCCCGCCCCCCCCCAATCTCCGACAAAGAAAATAATTAATGAATTTCGAGGATTTGTCAGTCAGTCTATTAATTGAATCTGTTGTCGAGGAAACCATTAGTACGTCTCTATAGCCTCGTGGTTAAAAACTGCTGGTTTGACCAGCTGGAAACAATAATTTCTTGATACCTGAAATAGCAGTAATACAGTACAACATACATTATATACACTGTTGCTCATAAAGTTGGAATATTTTGTTTTATCCCAATTTATGGAATGATGATTTATTCCTAATAGATCTAGATAATAGTTTACATTCCCAGATTTTATTGAATAATAATTTGTAAAATGTTTGTTTTGCGTGACTGCTTAAGCATCTGTATGCTACTATGCTAATCAACTAGGGGACCTACGCCCTTAAGTCATAACTGACAGTAAATGAGGATTAATGCCTCACAAAAGGGCAATAATAATAACACCTCGACACGGTTTTTATCCTGGAGCCTCACAGTTACGAGGCCATTGCTTTGCCACTGAATCATAACTGACAGTAAATGAGGATTAATGCCTCACAAAAGGGCAATAATAATAGCACATCGACACGGCCTCGCGCAGAGGCCACTTGCCACTGAATCACGACTGTACGCAGCGGGGGCTAGGTAGGGGCAGCCCCACAAATACAAAAAAACAAAGAAAATGTAATAAAGTATCAATAATTCATTGCATTTTCCCCCGGTCCCTCAACAGAAAAAAATTCTCTGTGTGGCCATGCCTTGAACCATAATGCATGGCCGCACAGAGGAATTTTTACTGTTGGGGACCCGGGAAAAATGCAATGAATTATTGATAATTTATTGAATTTTCTTCGTTTTGTTATATTTGTGGGGGCTTTCCCCTACCCTATCCCCCGCTGCGTACAGTCGTGATTCAGTGGCAAAGTAATGGCCTCGTAACTGCGAGGCCCCAGGATCAAAACCGTGTCGATGTGCTATTATTATTGCCCTTTTGTGAGGCATTAATCCTCATTAACTGTCAGTTATGACTTAAGGGCGTAGGTCCCCTAGTTGATTAGCATAGTAGCATACGGATGCTTAAGCAGTCACGCAAAACAAACACTTACAAATTATTATTCAATAAAATAGACTATATCTAGATCTATTAGGAATAAATCATTGTCATAATCATTCCATAAATTGGGGTAAAAAAATATTCCAACTTTATGAGCAACAGTGTATATACATATATATAATATTAACAGCAGTGGTATAATAATTTGTTTCTTTTTCATGATAAGGATACTACTGTTGCTCCTGAAGAGCGTTGTGAGACTTTCACAATTGGAGGTAAGAGCTTCACACGTAGACTTGTATTGTATTTTCTATGTTCTAATAAAATCATTTAGATCAATATAGGGGGTTGGGTATGGTTAGAACATTATGCCACTTTTCAGATTCACTTATTTTCAAGTTTGAACACTAAACAGGTTGTTGTATTGTGCGAGAGTGCAGGAGCAACCGAGTAAGATTGTCAATTTTGAAATAATGAAACTGTGCATTCTAGAGCATCCTACAGCCAAACCATACTATTTACAAAATGTATTGTAAAAACTAAAAAGAGAGGGGGCTGCAGGCCCCGCGGTTCCGCGGCCATGCAAAATGCATTGTCACACTGTGATCTGGCTTTCTTGCTGTGCTTTTAACCACATTCCAGCCACGCTCGAGAACTGCCTCCCTCAGTTATCCCTCTGCACCAACACTGACTTCAACAGCAGTGCCATGACAGTGGTGAGCGCAACCTTGAGGATGTCTGAGGCATCACCTGTCGATATCACCCGACTCGCACAAAGCATCATCGCTTGCAGCCAGCCTGCATGTGAGGCCGCCCTGTATGAGGTCATTCAGATGTACTCCAGGGTCGAATGCCTGAGCGCAGTGGATGGGGCAGAGACAATATCCATCGATATCGAATACACTTGTAAGCATGGATGAACTATGTTACTTTGTTAAGTGTCACGTGGCTTCTCAGCCAATAGTATGCTATCTGGCAAATCCTGTTGTTGTTGATGATTTGGTATTTACGCGCTTGCCATTCAATTTGTTGAAGGTTTACGCTATTATGCAATTGTAAATTCTTTTCGCCAATCGACATTACGTGGAGGACTTTGTTCACGTACGTGAAATAATATCGTTGCAATTTCTATAATTTGGTAAATCAAAGAGTATGTGCATGATGTGTAAAAAAGATTCATTCGAAAGAAAGGTTCATGTCGTAAAATAATGTTTGCTATTTTTATTCGCATTGTAGACAAAGAGCTTCGGAACACATGTATAACCTTAAAAAACGAATGTTATATCAAGCAAACAATTAAGTGTACCCACCTGCCAATTCCATTAGTCCTCCGAAAATATTGTTTTATTGTGCAAATGCGAACAATAGCTACTTCATGTATCAACAGATAATTATTGACAGCAGGTCACAACAGCAGTCCCTGTAATATGAGTTTAGAACATGCCAACTAAATAGATTCGCGGTTGCTTAATTGATGTTATGTAACCGTCATCTTTATAAAAAAAAGACAAAACTTCTAAGTCATGTATTACAACAAAATAAATTTGTGGAGCACACAATGTATGAATGTGGAAGTGTACACAAAATACACTGGTTATTTTCTTTCCTATTGTGTCACTTCAGATGAATCCTTTACATTTAGCATCCAAACGAACAGTATGTTCACCATTGATGAAGACGGTCTGCACAGCGAGCACTGCGATAATCTCTACTACGAATCGAGGCCCAATATGACTTCGAACTCAGTGGAATACCCCTTCAACTGCTCGTTACTTGACGAGTCGGTGAGTTTATCCTAGGAGTTTTAAAGGGCCCATGACATCGAAATACAAGTGTATTCCTGTTGATGTGCAGTCCTGCATACATCTCATATTTTGATATGTAAACTTCTGAATTTGTTTCATAGATTTTTAAATATTTTTTGAAATATTTGTTTTCAAACTGCTAGGCTCCACCCAAAACCTCCAGATCTCATTCCCTTGTGACATCATCTGTCAGTCATCAATGAGCTAACTTGAGAAAGTGGCATGTAACTTTGCCAAAGTTGACCACCTGTTACAATACCACAAACAATAGCAACATATAAGTTGCTATGTCAGACATGTCAGACTAAACTAATATTCTAGAATAGACAATGGTATGTAATTTCCCCCAGCTTAGCACACATTCATAATAGAATTGCATGCTTCCATACATATGGACAATACATCATCATTGCCTTTGTCTTCCTGGTGATGCTGCAGCATGTCTGACATAGCAACTTGTATGTTGCTATTGTATTACGTATTGTAACAGGTGGTCGACTTCGGCAAAGATACATACCACTTGCTCAAGTTGGCTCATTGATGACTGACAGATGATGTCACAAGGGGAATGAGATCTGGAGGTTTTTTAGGGTGGAGCTTTGCAAGTTTGAAAAACAAATATTTCAAAAATATTTAAAAATCTATGAAACAAATCAGAAGTTTAAATATCAAAATATGAGATGTATGCAGGACTGCACACCAACAGGAATACACTTGTATTTCGATGTCATGGGCCCTTTAAGAGCTGGAGACCCAACTGGCAACGAATTATTCCAAGCAGCTGCCGTTTTCTAAGGTTGCACAATAGAATATACAGGTGTGCTGTTACCTTTGATGTCCGAGGTTCGAAGCCGCCAATATCATTGGAAAGCTTGAGTAGTGATTTTTTTAAACAAAGAAATATCGTTAATATTTCACTTCTTATTTGAACTAACAAGGGGAAAATTGAACAGATGATAACAAATGAATACAAAAGCCTAATTGTGTCAATAAATTTGTCTACATTGCATAATAGCAGTTTTGAATTGTGAAAAATAGTAAAATTTTACAATCCTAAAACCTGCTATTTAACACTTTTCCGATAACTTCCGGCTCACGAAATTAAAAAAGTGAATTTGTTCACGTACAGTTCTTTATGATGTTATATGTCAGATTAGTGCCCACACATGCCCAGTCGAGTAATTTTGATTAATATTTCAGGAAATTTTGCTCCATTTCCTATCGCTTGCCTCCTGTAAAGGTAAGCACTCTGTACTGCACGTACTATTAGACGAGTGGTAGCGAAAAGTAATTGCAATGACGACCTTCGTCATTGCCTTGTTTTCGTTCACATTCTGCCCCATTAATATTCTTGTTTTCCTTCTTGTTTTCCTTATCTTCCTTATCGTCAGGAAATCGCATTCGTTATGCACATAGTGCTTGTTATTCCTAGTTAGGTCCTTTTCTCTTGCTCGATTCCTTTCAAACTTCGTAGGCGTAATCTCTGATATCCAATCTAGGTCACCTACTTTTTCGTTTTCTGAAACCACACATGCGTAACCGTCCAGGCGCCATTTTGTCCGTTTCTAGTCCATTTTTAAGGCCTTTCTTTCTTCCTTCCTATCTTCACTATCCTAGATCCTACAAACTTCTAACAAATTCCCCTAGATAGTCTAAGAGATGTTCTTTTATCTGCGACAAATAACCGGACCTTCAAAATGCCATCTTCGTACTCGAAATTTAAATCTGAAACCGACTCCGTCAAAAATCTTTAAAATTCTTGAAAAATGGACCCCTAAAAATCTAAAACTGCCATAACTTTCTCATATAAATTCCGTTTTGTATCTAAATCTCACAGTATCTTTATCTTATAATTGCACATAGCCATGTCAAATTTCACGCTCCAATGGCTATGCAAAACATAAATAGCGCCCTCTAAAGTTCTGGGAATTGGCTTTCTTTCTGTGGCCGTATCTCTTTTGTGTCTTGGCAAACCCGTACCCTTTTTTGGATTTAGATACTTGAAGATATGCCCTTTCCAGCCAGAAAAATACGGCCCATAAAGAGACATAAAAAGAGAGGGAAAAAAAAAACAATTTAATTGTACAAATTTTGGTCTATTTACTCTAATGCCAGAAGCTTGGTTAAAAATTACGATAAAATTTGTTCATTGTTGTCTGATATTACATTTCCATTCTCTGTAATTGGAATTACTGAAACCTGGTTGACTGATAAGTCTCCGAACTTATTTCAATTTCATAATTATTCATTTGTCCACCATAACAGACAAACTAAAAGAGGAGGTGGAGTCGCCCTTTATATTTTACAAACATTATCATACAAAGTAAGGCTAGATGTTCACCTTTTGAATAATAGTGCAGAATTACTCTGTGTCGAAATCGATATGGGAAAAGAAAAAAATATGATTATATGTGTAATTTACCGACCGCCAAACAATAATAATATAGACCTATTCAAGTCTGACATTGATACTTTATTACATAATCTTAATGATGAAAATAAAGTTATATGTTTAATGGGTGACTACAATATTGACCTTATGAAGGACAATAATATCACCAACCAATTACGTACACTCATGTACTCTGATGCACTTTTCCCAACAATTGATAAACCTACAAGGATAGATACCCGCTCATCATCCTTAATAGACAATATATTTATTAATATAGATATCGGATTCCTTAGGTCAGGTTTAATATACTCCGAGATCTCAGATCACTTACCACTGTTCCTAATACCTGAAAAATACTTAAACCTCCAAAAACGAACAAAAAAGGTTAAAGTCCGAAGATTTACTGAGCGGAATATATCTCGACTAATCGAAAACTTAGAATCCGAAAATTGGGAAGATGTTTTATCGTGCAATAACACAGATTATGCATATTGCTTATTTTGGACAAAATTTGAAACGTACTTTCATACATGTCTCCCAAAGCTTAATAATAGGGGTAAATATAAACAATCTATTAACCCATGGGTAACAAAGGAAATTCTCACATCCATAAGAAAAAGAAACAAACTGTATAAACTTAGTTTAAACCACCCCACCACTTCGCATATAAGTAGTTATAGGAAATATAGAAATAAGCTCACCAGTACCATAAGGCTATCCAAAAAATTGTATTTTTCAAACAAACTAAAAAAAGCTGAAGGTAATATATCATCTACATGGAATGTCATAAATGAACTGCTTAATAAGAAGAGCCGTACACTTACTCAACAGGCCTTTAATATAAATGGTCACAAAGTAGACGAGCCTGATGAAATAGCAAATTTGTTTAATGAATATTTTGTAAATATAGGCACTGACCAGGCTTCCAAAATCGATAGACATAATCATGACTTTAAGGAATTTCTCCCAGAGTCATCTTACCCTTTGCTCTTTTTATATCCGACAGATTTTACTGAAATATTAAATGTTGTTCGCTCATTAAAATCAAGCCAATTCTTATAGCCATGATGAAGTTAGCACCCATTTGCTTAAAAAAATTATAGGCAGTATCTTATCACCTCTGGTTCACATTTTAAATCGTTCGCTGTCTTCTGGTGTTGTTCCAGCCCCTTTTAAGACAGCTAAAGTCATACCAATCTATAAAAAAGATGACCCCTCTTCTATGTCGAATTATCGACCAATATCCATATTACCAAGCTTGTCTAAAATCCTTGAAAGAATTGTTTACAACAGATTATATAAATTTTTAACTCAAAATGACTCGTTGAACCAAGATCAGTTTGGTTTAAGGAAGTTTCATTCAACTGACTTAGCACTACTCCAACTATTTGATAGAGTATCAAATGCCTTGGCTGATCATAAACATGTCATTGGAATATTTATGGATCTCAGCAGGGCATTTGATACTCTTGATCATACTATATTATTGTATAAATTAAGGCATTATGGTGTACGAGGTAAAGCACTTGATTGGTTCGAAAATTACTTAACATCAAGAAAACAATATACTCTATTCAATTCAGTTACTTCTAACGTATCGTCTATTAAATGTGGAGTTCCGCAAGGTTCAATACTTGGGCCACTATTATTTTTGATATATGTCAATGATATCTCTAATGTTTCATCAATTCTACAGTATATATTGTTTGCCAACGATACGAATGTATTCTGTTCACATTCTGATTTAAATTCGCTGATTGCAACCATGAACACTGAACTACCTAAGTTATCACAATGGTTCAAAAGCAACATATTATCATTGAACGTAAAGAAGACCAATTTTATTCACTTTAGAAACTCAAGAAATCATAATATTCATAATTTTGATCTGCTTGTTCATAATGTTCCAATAGAAAAAATTCATCAACCAAGTTCTTAGGTGTATATATAAATGAAAAATGTAACTGGAATGATCATGTGAACTATATCTCTACCCCTATTTCTCGCGATATTGGTATACTATTTAAGCTAAAATATTTTTTGCCAACACATGTGCTTAATATGCTATATAATACACTGGTTTTACCATATATTTCTTATTGCAATATCATATGGGCTACTCGTAAGTGCAACACTAATCGTATATTAATGTTACAGAAAAAAGCAATTTGAGTTTGTACCGATGCAGGTTATCGAGACCACTCTGACCCTTTATTTGCCACATTAAAAGCTCTAAAAATAAGTGATATCCACTAGATGCAAAAATCTCTGTTCATGTTTCGGCGTAAATCCGGCATTCTTCCCCCATCACAAGTAATATTATTCCAACATAATTCTAATTTGCATTCCTACCCAACCAGGCACTCCAATGACTATCACCTATTTAACGCCAAAACCGCCTTAGCTCAAAACTCAATTAGACATTCTGGCCCTGATACCTGAAATTCACTACCCCCTGAAATAAAAAAGATGAATACAATGCTTTCTTTTAAAAGAGTGGTGAAAACGTTTCTTATTGCTCATTATCTTTGAATCCACCATCAAAATTTGCTTTCCTTCATTCTTCATAATTTCTCTTGGTGCGCCTGTCGTTACAAACCTCGATAATTTTCAGTACTCTTACTTTTTTGCTTCCATTCATTGAAAAGTTGATTATAACCTTCCATGACCTGGTATGAATAAAGAGTGGCCTACTTGGGATACTGACTAAAGATTGTTTTGTATACAAACATTTCAGGGCTCCGAGGTTTACAGACTTCACATACCAGCTCGCTGATCTCACATTCTTATTCTTATTGTCCAGAAACCTCGCGAGTCTTCTCATTCTATAATATATCCCAAGTTGGCCACCCAATATTCAAATGTGCATCTTCTTTTTTTAAAATCGTCATATATATAAATATATCAAATTGAAATCCATCTACCACATAAATCTGTGAATCTTGATGTTCACCCCTCCTTCCTTTTTTTCTTTTTTTTTCTTCTTTCTTTTTTCCCTTTTACCAATATTTTGTTTTCTCTATATTTGTATTATGTATCCATTGAGGGTAGTCATGCTATCAAGCTTTGCTTACTTTGTCAACCCTCCTGTTTGATGTTTTCGATTAGTTACAGCCAACCTTACTATGTTTTACATATACTCTTTTGTCATGTATAAAATGTTCAATGATTTGTTTCTTATATATTTGTAAAACTGTAAAAGAAAAAGAAAATCAAACAGAAATAAATAAATCAAATCGATCAAATCAATCAAGTCCGGTCATAATACAAATCCTGTACGTTTTCCGCCCATGCATTACACGCATTGTCTATAGGGCAAATCGGGTTCACGCTTTTGGCCTCCAGGACGATCTTTATTTTTCTTGAAATTTTACAGGCACATTTTAAGTGGCCAAATGCAGAGCATTTTGAAGCCGGATTTTTAAAATCGGTCAAGCATGACATTTTAGTCGCCATTTTGTCCTATAAATCTACTTTACATATCACGCGTTTCAATAGGATTATCATAGATAAAAAGAGAGTGGTTTACAATAACCATGATATTCTCTTTCCAATGATACCAATTACGACCCATACAGAGACATAAAAGAGAGGGAAAAAAAACACAATTTAAGTCAGGTCACAATACAGATCCTGTACGTTTTCAGCCCATGCATTACACGCATTGTCTATGGGGCAAATCGGGTTCACGCTTTTGGCCCCCAGAACGATCTATATTTTTCTTGAAATTTTACAGGCACATTCTAAGTGGCCAAATGCAGAGCATCTTGAAGCCGGATTTTTAAAATCGGTCAAAGTCAAGGTCACTTAATTCTTCGTTCTCTGGAAACCCTCATGCGACATGCGTGACCGTCCACGCGCCATTAGGGACTTTTAGATTTGCACGTCGACGTAGTGGACTGCAACGTGTCCCATTCTTTCAAGGCACTGGCCCGTGCCCGGCAGTGCCTTAAAAGGACGTCACATTACCTTAAAAGGATGTCACCGTGGCAGTCCACGTTCTCGTCGTGTACAATCTAAAAGCCCTATTTTCTCCGTTTCGGGCCGTTTTGGTGGCCTTTCTTTCGCCCTACCTATCTCCACTATCACAGAAGCTACAGAGTACAGACTTCTGACAGATAACTCTGGATAGTCCGAGAGAAGCTCTTTCGTTTGACACGTACTAGAAACATGGCGTCATTGCACGCATATCGTTGTGACACGATTGCAATTCTAGTTATCATTACAAAATATATTTCCCTTTGAAAGTGGCCCGTTAGTTTGCAGCTAGGTAGGAATCTTTTTTCTACGTATCTGCAAGGAAGATCAATTAAGCACATGCCTGACATATTTTCTCCTGGCGGCATCGAAGATGGTACAAAATGAATGAGCTAGATATGACTCCATCTCTTAAAACTCCTTGGTTTATCGCGGCTCGTGTTCAGTCTTAGTAGCCAAAAAGAAAATTGGAAAGAAATATGTTAGTCTCACGTTATTCTGCTCGACAGTTGAATAAAAAGGAATGTGTAAGAGATAATATGGTATGTTATTCATTATTTCCGGTGAATTTTGCAGAGTGTAAATATCTGCACGGAACGCTCGATAGTATTTTGCTAATATCTAGGACCCTTCAAGGGAAAATCCACCCTGATATCAAGCAGGTTTTCACAAAAGTAAAACAATGAGAGAAATCGCGTGAAAGTGAAAGTTTTTACCAAAATCCGATTAAAAACAGGAAAGTAATGAATGTTTGAGTTGTTAGCAGTAAAACACAAAATAGCAACACTGTGACGTATTATGTGAGCTCCTCTCCAATTTGTTATGTACAGAACATTTCATAAGCATTCATTTTCTGAGTTATAAATGGCAGAATAGCTTTGTTTCGTACAGGGGTTATTTAAAAACATATTTGCAATAATTATATTTACAATGAATGTATAATTGAAGATTTTCGTAAGGGAAATATATAGATTTTCGTAGGATAATGATATGTGTAATCATCTGTAACTCCTTCTCAATTTATCCCTCCACCCCCCTCCCTCTCTATCTCACTCAATCACTTTCAAGTCTCTGCTCATCATTTCCCTCTTCTCCTTGCTATTCTTCTGCATCACCAGGAACCCCCTAATTATGTATTTAATAATCAGGGCTCACAAGGCATCAAGTTTCGCTTATCTTATAGCTCTGGCCAGTTCTACTTAAAATATATTTATATTTCTTCCTCTGTTATTATATATTCAGAACTGAATAAAAGAAATGAATTGAAATGAAATGAAATGAAATATAGGAAATGTAAGTACAGACACATAGCACAAACTGAATGGATTTCTTTTCGGGGAAGGTGTTTAAGCTTGAATGTTTGTTTCTTAGAAGGCAAATCAATACTCTCCTTCTGCTTAACAGAGATACGACGAATCATCAAGCGCAAGTACACCAGGATCCACAGTGAAAAAACGAGGTAGGAAACTATAGTTTTTCTTCAATTCATTTCATCGAAAAATAATAAAAATATCTTGATAATACCACTGACCAATGGATCTTGGTGACATCGCGAGAATCGGTCAATGTTTATTTCAAGAGGGCTGTTATAATTTATTTATTTGTGATTATAAATATATGTTAAAAGTTTGGTCGACCATATAGGTTCCTTTCCTGAGGCCGCCATCACGTTCAAGCTCTAGCTTAAGATGATGGTCTCCTGCAGTTTTCAATTTTTAAATAATAATATAATAATAATAATAATAATAATAATCTTTTATAGTCCACTCCAAATTTTATTAAACCGAAAATGGAAATTCTTTGTGCCCAATTGATCGTGAGCCCGGCAGCCACTGAGCAGCGCCAGATCGACATTGCTCTATCCTTATTGTTGAACGCCAAACAAGGTAGCAGCGACTCCCATCTTTTAACGTCTTTTGGTATGACGCGGCCGGGGTTTGAACCCACGACCTCCCGGTTGTGAGGCGGACGCTCTACTGACTGAGCCAACACACCGGTATGTCAACTATGTTTTTTTTGAAAGGGTATAATTATTAAAATGATTTATATCATGATATGATTAGATATATATATTTTAACTTTTTAAAAATAATATACATGTACCTAGTTTGTATATTACTTTCTATTATGTTGAAAATGCAGAAATAAAATCAAGCAATTATTAATATAAAATTGAAATGCCTTGAGTGGGATACGGGATACGTGAAACAAGCTGGTGAGCATATTTCACGAGTTGGCGCCTAGAGAGAAGGATGTATGCAATATATCATATTGCTATTTATTTTGTAATGACTTTCGTCAAGTTAGAGAAATATTTGTTTTTAATTCACCTAATAGGGTGCCCTCGGATGACAATGGGCTTCGTTGCAGGAACATCGATTGGAGTCGAATCATGTGGTGCCACATTTATTATCGTATCTGACTCGCTTAATATGGCGGATGGTAAGTGTAATCATCTCCCATAGCGGAATGATTGCGGTCTAGTGGTTAAGCGTCTGGTTCGTGAATCGCAAGGTTCGGAGTTCGAATCCCTGCGGCAGCTCTAACGTCATTTGCCAGGGCTTTAATCTATATTTGCCTCTCTTCAACGATTGCTGCGGTAATAATAATCGAAGGGTCCTCATGGTGAAGAACAACATTTCTTCTGATGAGGCTTCCTGGAGTTAACAAAATGACTACTATTACTACTATAATTACTACTATTACTATTATAAAAATCATTTTTATCATTGTTATTATTACTTGATACATATATTATTATATTCAATGAAGGTACATGGACAAGTCAGGGACATGCAATAGTATGGAACTATATTATACAATCGTGAATATCAACTGACATTTAATATAGAGTTTTTAGAACAATTAACATACACATCCTTGTCTAGGCATGCAGTGGGAGATAGTTGTTTCAGTCAGGTATTGTTGTTGAAACGACCTAATCAAATATTGCGTAGGCCTACTTGTGTTTGACACACGTATTGATTATTCAGACTAAATATAAATTGCCCTGATTGCAATCATAATATAGTGTAATGGGCGCCGGGCGGATGCATTGACATGGTCATTCCAATCAGATTTGGTAATCATTATACTGCAGTTGCCTCAACTGCATGAAATGTCTATGGAAACAAGAGGTTTAAAATAGGGCAATGACGTGCAATGTGCTCCGTACGACATAATATGTTTATTTCATCAAAGCGTGAAAATCTCATGATATGACCGTTTATCAACTGTTCTTTCCAGTCATGTCAGTGGCAGTTTAAGAGGAGCCTTTAATAATAGGGGTAGCAGTCCCCCAAAAAAGGGCACATGTTATGTAGAAAAAGAATACTAGGAAAAACGCCCCACCCCCCCCCCCGAAATAAAACAGCTTATTCTTCTAAAAACACTCCTGTTTTTTATGGAATCACAAACATTCTTAATTGGAATTTTTTTCTTCTTCCAAATCCAATTTCGTTCTCAGCGCAAGTAGCCTTCGAATCCATAGACCAAAATGACGTCGTTGGAGGGGCCTCCAACGTCCTGCAGGACGATATCGATTCCTCAGGCAACCAACTACACGTCATCAGCTTGGTGGTGATCATCGACATCGAGAATGGCAATACAAGCATTGATCTCAATGGCTCTGTGGTCGTTGACTTCGCCGTGGATCTAACGGTGAGTTGACATTCGACGTAGTCTTAAAGAGGAGGTCCAGTTGTGGTCAGGTGAAATACAAATTGGATTTGTGTTTTCAATTTTATTCCCATAGAAGAATACCATAGTAGACAAATGTACTCTGAGAAAGAATGATTGTGAAACGCTCTCATATTCGAAATACGACACTAAAATATACTTCAAAACTTTGGACTAAATTTTCATGTTGCCTGTTCGTGTACAGGCCTACGTATTTATATATGTAATGCTCTTCACTCTATTTGACTTTCATAAAGATTTTAGAGTCAATTTTTTCATCATTTTCATTAATCCTAAAGGTATATGTATATGTTAATTCTTCTGTACCACATATTCAAGCTTCCCCAATGATGACCGGAGAGCTTTATTTGCAAAACGATTGCATTGCCAATACTCAACTATTGACGGACTTCACTAGAAATCTTAAAGATTCCAACTGCCTTTAAATAAGGGAAATATATGAGCCGCTTTTCTGTTCTCAGTGAAATCCCACACCATACTAAAACTGTTTTGAGTGTGCCCTTTTACTTTAAATTCGCGATTGTAACTGTAGCCCAAATTTTTTCCTCGTCGCAAAACTCCTGTGCAACTGCTACACCCCTAAATTCACCAAGTACTAAACGAACAATTTGTGCAAATACTCGTCTTAATACAAAATTACAAAAACATTTTAGGTATGCATCAGTATGCACGTTTTTTAGTTTTTTGTGGGGTTCACTTTTTCAATTCTGTGCTGTAATTACATTTCAATAAATTTTCTTCCTATTTTAAGGGCGAAACAAATGCCGTTCACTGTGCGTTTATCGCTAACGAAAGGTAAGTCCAATCTTTTACGATGTTGTATTTTTCTCTCAAAATACCATTAATAAGTGAAAAAATACCCTCTAATGAAAAACGTCCCTAACACCCCTTCAATCTCCTCATGAAAATCAGATCCATTTAATTTCAAATTGAATGGAAACACTGCTAGTTGTTCGAGTGTGTGATTATATCCTCTCTCAATTCAAACACTTTTGGTATTTCAAAGGGGGGGGGGAGCAGTCCCCCTCTTGTCGAGCCCTTGAAGAGCTCATGTAAACCCTGAAGGAACGATTATTTGATCTGGGCCCTGTTTCATAAAACTTGCTATCAATAGCATATGCCTAATTTCT
This sequence comes from Mesocentrotus franciscanus, assembly GCA_037976565.1. Taxonomy (NCBI): domain Eukaryota; kingdom Metazoa; phylum Echinodermata; class Echinoidea; order Camarodonta; family Strongylocentrotidae; genus Mesocentrotus; species Mesocentrotus franciscanus. The sequence continues at coordinate 16,096,572 of CP137686.1, read as the reverse complement.
ATGACAACTTTGCACTCAGCCAATCAAATGCCACGACTTCAGTATCGTTTTACAGTTTTTGTAACTTGTTATTGATAAAAAGTTTTATGAAACAGGGCCCTGACCAGATACAGTGTTACCATTTCTCCCGGGAAATCATCCTCTAGAGGAGATGCAGGACCCCCATAAGTACCCCTACATCCCGAAAATTCCCCAACCTGAAAACTACCCCTTGATCCTCCCTCCCCCCTTTAAGCTCTTCATGGCAATTACATACATTAGCTGTTAGAGGAATGCTTCCTATTTGGGGCTTTCAAACTAATTATGTGAACACTAGACTCCTCTCTTTTAATAATAACTGTTTCTTACAAACGCTATACCAGTCACAACGTAACCGACCAAAGTGCTTACAACAGATTATCCCGTCGCTGGGTTCTGTTATGATTCTACCCATAACAGTTCACATTCTCCGCTCCCTTAGAGAGAATCCCAGCCAGTTGCCCTTTTTTCTGACTGTTTTCCACATTTTCGAGAGATATTCCCAATGTTTACTGTGAACGGTTGGCAGGAATTAAATCAGATCCATTCATTTCAAATTGATGGGAACAGTCCCATTGTTTGATTTTGTGATTACATTCTCGCTCAATTATCACTCAAAAGGTCACGTCCTAGTTTATTCACGTTTTTATCATGAAAAGACATATAATCCATCAACATTCATTACGCACTCAATCACCTGAGGCGCTGGTGCTGTGATTTGTTTGATCAAGCGCCCCATAATACAGCGCATTGATTGGCTTTGATACAGTAGATTAAAGCCAATATTAGGGAGGAAAAGTCGAACCACAGTTAATTTTTAAATATCAATGTGGAAATAGAAATCAAGAGACTCACCTTGACTATTTATTGTTCATTGAAAAGACTTGTGCAGGTTGAATGGAAGGATAACGAATCTGATTTCAAAGTATAGAAGAAAGATAAACAGACAATCATTAATAATAAGCGATTTGGTATCAGTCGATTAAAAAGTATAACAATTGTCCCCCTTACAATCGCAAAGACTGCCGATAAATCAACTCCAGGGCAATTACTACTGTTTATCCCATTGAAACCATGTTAGGACTTGTTAATATGTCAATGTAATGTTGGCAGATATTAACAAGATTGATTTGATTTGATTCGATTTGATTTTATTTATTTTCCACTCAAATATCCACAAATTAAAATGACATATATAAACCATACAGTATTACAGTATATAATAGAACAAATGAATTATACAAGTAAAGGAATACCGATAAGTATGTACGTAATAAAATAAGTTTACAGTGTACACTTAAGTTTGCTTGATTTAACTGTGAGGGGAAGGGAATCTCAGAAAAGCTAGGCCTGTTTAGCGAGATTCCCAGTATAGTGATGGACAAGGCTATTGAAATTGCCGGATGATGATCTTTCGAAAGTCTTTGCGATCGTGCTTTCCAGAAAGGCTTTACAACTTTCCCTCCTAAAATCATTCCAATCGGTGTCCATATATCTGATTAATTGATTTTCATTATTTTTTAAAATTCATTTTACTCTATTCGTCTTGTCTAATACATGAAAAAATAAGAATGTTAAATATAAGAATATAAGAAAGGTACATATATATCAATGAAAGGGTAACAAATGAAAGCGCACAATCGGCAAATTATCAATACTGTTCTAAACGAAGAAATTGTATTATTACAGCCTTACTGTTATAATACGCGATTGTAAGTGAAACTTGGATTAGGATAGTCGATAATGGCATGTTGAGAGGAAGCGTGTGTGGAATTTGTGTGAGGGGGTAGGGGCGTACTAATGCATAATCATTTATTGTTAGTAGGGGAGGAAATGGATCATCAATCCACCCATCCCAATTCAAAAGAGCGTATAATTATGCAAATCTATTATCTACGTCACTGCTCCTCGCACAAAACACACATGCTCCCTCCCCCACACACCTCCCCCAGTGGCGTAATGAGCAAAAAGGTTTTTTTTTTGGGGGGGGGCTGGCAGACAAAAAAATCTGCATCACCCCACTCTTACATGCAGGCCCCGCTGAACGTTTTTCAAAGTGGGTGGGGGGAGGCTAAAGTATTTACGATCAAGTATAGAGCGTAGTGTAAATTGGCGTGGGGTCTAGGGGCAAAGCCCCGGCAGGGGTCAAGGGGCAAGGAAGCTCAGGGGGTATATATGGGCATCTAATTACGGTCAGACGAGCATATTTTGATACCTCATTATTTTGTGACACTGGCATGTCACTATTCTTTCTCATTTTCTCTCTTTCTTTGCTATTTCTCTTTAGCAGGTGCGGATCTAGCCTTTTGCTAAGGGGGGGTGACCAAATGACGATGCTGAGCATCGTCCACGAGCCGCGAAGCGGCGAGGCGATTTGTTGTTGTTGTTGTTGTTGTTGTTGTTGTTGTTGTTTTTTTTTTTTGGGGCTATTTTGAACCTCCCGGCCCGTATGTGATGTTTTCCTGGCATCTATTACCACGATGGAGTCCATAAAAAGCAGTGCTTTATAACTTTTTAAATCAAGTAACAGTTAAAACAATTTGACCCTATGACGATGTGGAGCATCGTCCACGAGCCGCATAGCGGCGAGGCGATTTTTGGGGGCTATTTTGAACCCCCATACGTGATGCGGAGCTTCGTCCACGAGCCGCGTAGCGATGCGATTTGGGGAGGGGCTATTTTGAACCCTCGTAAGTGATGTTTTCCTGGCATCTACTAACACAATGGAGACCATAAAAAGCAGTGCAGGATAACGTCATTTTAAATCAAGTAACAGTTTAAACAGTTTGACCAAGTGACGATGAAAAGCATCGTCCACGAGCCGCGTAGCGTCGAGGCGATTTTGGGGGGCTATTTTGAACCCCCGTAAGTGACGTTCTCCTGGCATCTACTAACATAATGGAGACCATTAAAAGCAGTGCTTGATAACGTCTTTTTAAATCAAGTAACAGTTAAAACAATTTGACTCGATGACGATGCAGAGCATCGTCCACGAGCCGCGTAGCGTCGAGGCGATTTTGGGGGGCTATTTTGAACCCCATACGTGATGCGGAGCTTCGTCCACGAGCCGCGTAGCGGCGATGCGATTTGGGGAGGGCTATTTTGAACCCTCGTAAGTGATGTTTTCCTGGCATCTACTAACACAATGGAGACCATAAAAAGCAGTGCAGGATAACGTCATTTTAAATAAAGTAACAGTTTAAACAGTTTGACCCTGGGACGATGCAGATCGAGCATCCTTGACGAGCCGCATAGCGGCGAGGCGATTTTGGGGGCTATTTTGAACCCCCGTAAGTGGTGTTTTCCTGGCATCTACTAACACAATGGAGACCATAAAAGCAGTGCATGATAACGTCTTTTAAATCAAGTAACAGTTTAATACACAGTAATATCCAGAGTTATCATGTGTTTGGTTAAGTTACCAAATGAGTTGAATCTCTTCTCACAATATTTGTACTTGAAAGGTTTCTCTCCAGTGTGCGTTTTTTTTTTCTTCTTTTTTTTTTTTGGCGGCCCAAGGGGTTTAAACCCTAACTCCCCGTAGATCCGCGCCTGTTTAGTATACTTTTTCCAAAAAGTGGGGCGGAGCTCGAGGTCCCGGAGCCCCGTCGTTCTGCGGGCCCTGCCATGTAGGCCTCTAAATAAGCATATTTCTTGCCTGACTGCAAATTTAGGAATTTGTAATTTTCCAACAAACGCATAAAAAGTATAATTTACTAAAAAGTGAGGAAAAATCTCGGATAATTATGTCATTTCAGCAACATTTGTAAATCACCGGTATCGAATTAGAAATGAACCACGTTTGAATTTTATTGTGACACTGGCAGGACACTAATTGGCTCACCCCCATCAGTACGCCAGTGCCCCCGATCTACACCTTGTTGGCGGGAAAAATCGCAACTGATATCCCTACCTATCTTCTTTCTCTCTTTCTTTCCTTATCTTTCCCTCCCCTTTCCTTTCCCTTCCCTTCCTTCTCTCTCTTTTAGATTTGCTAGGGGCAAGGGCCTTTCACCCCGATCCACATGTTGGCGGAATTAAACGCATCTGATCTCCCTTCTTTTCATCCTTTTCTTTTCTTCTTCCTCTTTTTGTTCCCTTTTAGCTCTCCTCTTTCCCTTTCCTTCTCTCTCTTTTTTTTTGGCGGGAGGGGAGAGGCAAGGCCTTCCCCCTCCGATCCACAACTTGTTGGCGGGAAAATTGCAACTGATATCCCCCTTCTTTTCTTTTCTTCTTCCTCTTTTTTTCCTTCCCTTTATCTCCTCTTTTCCTTTTTCCTTCTCTCTCTCTCTTTTTACTTTTTCTTTGCGGGGGGCAAGGCCCGCTCGCCCCCTGGATCCGCGCCTGTGGAACATTCCCTCCGGAAATGACCCTCCTCGCCACATCCAAAACAAACCCTGGGCGCAGGCGACTGCGCATTCCCCCGCGTACCGACTAGAGCTGCCGCGGTCTTTTCTAAGCTCTTCTCTATATAGGCCGGACATACGGGTATCCAGACTTTTCCCTAAACTGGATATACGCCGTATAATACGGTCATCTACTAGTGTTACTGTTAGTGGACACTAAATTAATAGTGACTATAAAAAACATAATTATGCTCTTCCTGGCTATTTGGGAATATGTCAGTTTGCAACAGAAATGGAGAAACGCTTTTTTGTTGAAAATCATGTGATATCACGAACATTTATAAATCACTTGTATGGAATTGAAAATAAGTCATGGTTTAATTTTATTTGGGGGGCTAGCGCCCCCAAGCCCCACCAGTACGCCAGTGCCTCCCCCTCATACGCACATGTATACCTTACATTCACACACGCATTTCAAATGTTCTAGTAATGCTCTTGATCCCAATGCTAATAATATTTCGGATTCCATTGGAATTGGTAATTGCATTTGATTATTTCATTGATACATTGTATACAGTTCTGGAGTCTGGTCGAGTAGTGGTATGGAACTAGTTTTTGCAAACTCGTCCCTGGTACAATGCCGCAGTAATCATCTCACCAGCTTTGCCGTTCTCTTATCGGCCAAGGTAAGCACCCCCACCCCCTTCTCTGCCTCTCCCTCTTTTCATCCTCTGATGTCTCACATACGCTCTCTAAATCATTATCTCTCTTTTTCTATATCTTTTTCCTCTACCTTTCTCTATCCCTTTCTATCTCTCTGTCTGCCCCCCCCCTCCTCTCTCTCTCTCTCTTTCACCTTCCATGTTTCCCGCCTCTTTGTAAGGCTGTCGACTCTCGCCCGAATTTCAATTGTGAAGTTTCTTAAGTTTACAAAGCGAGTGAAACAAATGCGACGCGGGCCTGTAGAATGTGATTCAAAGCAGTTTCACGTGCCTGAAGTCAACGCTTGTGTGGAAAAGACTAAAACGAAAATCAGCCAGTTCGTTTGAGGATATGTTCCTCTGAGACTACATCTTGCTTCACTGAAATACCTAACGTAAAAAGAAAAAAAATATGTTAAAAATATCCTCCTAGCAGAGGATTTTTTCAGTCAAGGAAAAGAAACCTAACATACCTGTATATAGCCTCCTCTAAATTCATTTGTCCTCTCACACTTATTTCTCATTTTTCTGATAAAATGATTAAGTTATCAAGACACGAGTGTGACAAATACATACCGTACATGATGAACAATTCCATATGTAAGATAGACCGTAATTCCGAATTTCACAATCCATTGAAGTTTAGATTTTTTTCCAATTTAGGTCTACAGCCTAAAGAAAGTCTTACGATAAATCATGGAGTCGGGAACTAGTTGGAAATTTAAGCCAGGTCTTCTCTGATAGTCTACGACTCAAATCCGCGTTCTTGCAAAACAAACACGTGTCAAGTGACGTAGCACAAAACCTGGAACAAAATCAGCTGTAACGAACAATAGCACGAGAATGTTCATTACACTATGCACCTGTTGGAAAATCTGGTCAATCGCATGCATGTTCGTAGATTCATTACTTAAAATCTCAAGTAGCACTGGGCCCATTTAACAAACAAACAATCACGTGTAAACTAAGCGAGATGATTTGGGTAATGACTATCTCATGGAATTCTGTGTTATGAGGATAAGTATATGAGACATAGTACGCGTAGCCTAACAATGAGTTACGAACGACATTTTTTAAAGAAAAACAACTTATATATTTTATATTAAATTCCCATGTAATTTTTTTCTCTATATTTTATCATTGTTGATCTTGTTGTTGTTATCATTATTATTATCTTTCATCATTTTTCTTCTTCTTATTATTATTATGTTTATAATGATTATTTGTATCACTGCTATTAATAATAAAATTATATTATTATTGTTTTCATTGTTGTTATTACCATAATGTTATTATTATCATCATTATTATTATTATTATTATCATGAAGTATACAATTGTGATATGTTTTCATCCTTTCAGCCTCCTCAAGGGATACACGCAGTCATACAGAGTTATCTGTCTAGAGTCATGGGGGCGCTGTCCGTTTTGTCCCTCACGGTGGCCATTTGTATCTACTTTGCCACTGGGTAAGTAGAAACAAGGGCATCGTTTCACGAAACTGTCGTGAGTACAAGTTCGCCGAACTCCCGTTGAAACGTGGGTATTTAATGGACGCGTTTCAGTGGATGTCGATGAACTTGTGCTTACGAAGGTTTCGTGAAATTATGCCTTTTCTCCTAAATTTAGAAATCTTTTTAAAATTTTTTGTATCAACAATTGCTCCAGGCATTATTCCGTCCAAAGTGTAAGGTTAGGGTTAGGGTTACAGTTGGGTTTCAGATAAGTTTAGGAGTAGGATTAGATAATGTGCTTGGTAGAAGGTGGAAGGTTTCCTACCATCCCGCTCCCTTTCCTTTCGACCAATTATGTTCCTTAGTTGGACTTCCGTGGTTATCAAACATCCATAAGAACTCAAACTTATTTTTTTGGAACTTCGAACTGATTTCCTTCTTCTCTATGAACAAACAATAAATTATACTGGTCTCTTTGAATAATAGAAGTAGTTTATTCATTGTTTTGCATTGGTTTATATTTCGTAAGATGTTCTTTAGACTACTAGGTCAATATGCGGTGCATTTTCTACAGTTATCTTACAATTTAACTTACCCAATGTAAAGTTAAATTTGAGATAAGTTGAAGGGGGTAAAAATTGGGCCGGGAATGACGGAATTCGGGCCGAAGATTAAATTACTTATTTCCGCGGACTCTATGAATATGATTATATGGAGAAAGAAAGAGAGAGAGAGAGAGAGAAAGGACCCGGGGGCTAATTTTTTTTTTCCCAAACAGGTTTATCTATGAGCGTAAAATCCTGCCTCCTGATTGGTTCAGAGATATACGCATCATAAATATTCATGAGCTGAGCTCACAGCACTGTGGCTGAGCTGCAAATGCCTAGTATATGTATTACGCATGCGCGTGGACTTCAGTTTCGCTGGCCATTTAGGTTGTACAAAATGTATGTGAGCTGTGGTGTGAGGGGATTTTTATTGGGGAAGGGGGTCCAGGTGATATCATGCATTTTACGAGTATGACTCCTGTGATTTGATCTCATCATAACCCCCAAATTTAATCATCTGTTCCCTTTTCCATTATGAACATATCCTGAAAGTTAGGCCTAATATATTAATAACGAAACAGTGACAAACTGAGGTGACCGTGTAACGTTACTGTCTCGCTCATACATACACACAGCAATTAACTAGACAATCAAGTACTTAGTTAAATCTAGGCCTAGACCTAGGCTAAGTAGCAGGACCGTAGCCAGGGAGGGTTTGGGGGGCACGTGCCCCCAAATTGCAAGATCACACACCCATCCTCATAGACCCCTCCTCAGGACGTCGATCAATTACATGTATGTGCCCCCAAACATCAAACTCTGGCTACGGTCCTGCTAAGTAGACCCTACGTTAGGCCTAGATCTAAACACTTTCTAACCAAACTGCTGCATCATAGACTAAATTCGCCTATGGGATGGGCCGATTTACAATTTCACAATAACATTGCGGTACTTAAAAAGAAATCGGTATTCTCTTCTTTAGAGCGACCAAAATTGCAGAGAGTTGTAGACGCCAGTGGCGGATCCAGGGGGGGGGGCCCGGGCCCTCCCTAGAAAAAAACAGGTAAAAACACCCTTTTTTGAAAAAAAGAAGTTGGGCCCCTCCTGGCGCCCAAGGGGTGGCGGTGGAAAAAATAACCCTTCCGTAGCGAAAAAAATTTTCGGGTGCCAAAAAAAATTGTGCTCACTACCCCTGGCGCCCAAGGGGTGGCGGTGGGAAAAAAAATTACCCTTCTCGGAGGGAAAAAAATTTTTCGGGTGCCAAAATTTTTTTTTCTCACCACCCCATCCCCACTGAGCGAAAAATCGACCGGCACGATTTTCAAATTTTCGCACGAAGTGGGCCCCTTTTTAGGCCCCCTCCCTTGCCGCCGGCTGGATCCGCCCCTGGTAGACGCCGCCATAATTGCTCATGTAAAAGTTAAAACAAATCACTGCGCATACATGCAGTGTACGTACGTACGTACACAGCTAGCTAGCATATAGCTGCATGCTATGAGCAGCTTCGACTTGTGTCACGCGCATGCGTAATACTACTAGTATCTTTGCAGCTCAGTCATGAATATTCATGATGCGTATACCTCAGAACCAATCAGGAGGCAGGATTTTACGCTCATAGGTAAACCTGTTTGGGAAAAAAAATTCGCACGGGGGGAACCCAAGAAAAAGAAGGTTTGTTTAGTCGATCGGTCTATTCAACCTTTCTCTCGTCTTCATGGATTATTGGTTTCTAATTAATTCCCAGTGCTCGTCTTCAATTCATAAATGCATCTATATATTAATACGCAAAATCGTCGCGGGGGGTAAAAACGGTTCATGAAAAACGTCTTTCCTCGACCGCGCCCCCCTTCGCCGTGGCGCGGGAACGGCGACACAATTATACGAGGCATGTCTCCCGTATCCTGCGTGCCACGTCGACCCGCGGTCGCCGTCGATGTCGTTAAAGGTGGTTTCGGGGTCCCGGGAGGACGAGCGGACGAGAGCACGGCCGGCGTTGTCCGTGCAAGGAGGCGACGAACCCGAGAGTGAGGCAGCAAGGCGTGCACCCGCCCTCTGTCTAATCAAGGAGATACACTTTTAAGAGACGATCCACTCTATAATGTGTTGTAGCAGATACACGCTGCAACAGAGCGGGCCTACCCGTGTTAGGCATCTTGCTTATGATATGCTTTGTAGGCACTTTACGGGCATGCCAGAGAAATACACAGCATACGACAATCCACTCAAGTCATGTGGCGTAGCAAGTACAAGGCGCAACGGGTTGGGCCTGTCCCGTGTTAGGCATCTTGCTATATATAGGCCTATGGAGCAGCCAAACTGACGAGAACGTAATATGTTGGTTCTACGCCCACACACACACAGTCAAGTTAATTCGTGCGACTGGTGCAATATATTGGCACAAACCGTCCGATTTTTCGCGTAAAATCTTTACTTTGAAAATATTTATACAAATTCTGTGAACCATGCCAACATAATCATAGTCCAAGCTTCTGCTTTATTGGTCTTTTCATGAAAACTACATTAAAATCACAACAATAATAACGCAAATAGATTGTAATTATCGAGACCATATAACTGACGAGAAGGTAAATTCAGCGAGCTCACGTAATATCAAATGCCTCCGCACGGCCAACTCCAGCGGTGTCAGGCCAGTCTACTGCTGTACCTGTAATACTGGCTATATAGCGTGTCTTTAGATCCTTCAATGTTTCATGTTTGAGCCGTGCAATAATTGTTGTTTTCTTTTATTTCTTTATTGAATGTGATGTGAATGTGAGTACGGTACATGCTATTACAGAAGTGTCCAAGGAATGATAGGCCTACAGGTGGAAGGGATATAAAACAAATATACAATGACTCATTCTCGGAACAAGCTAAAACTATTCGCACTCGGGAACATCAAGGTACTGTTCTCTCTCGGGCCGCGATGGCCCTCGGGATAATAAAATACGATTTGATGTTCCTTCGATGCGAATAGTTTTAGCTAGATCCTCGAGTCACTTCGAGTGTCATTGTATATTTGTATATTTGTATATTTGTATATTATTTCATTGTAGGACTAAATTAACTTAGCAATGTGTGAAAATAACCAAAATGATAATGGGAGTGAAGTGCATGAGAACAATATTCGTATCAGGGGCGTCAATCAATTATCCTGGGGAACGGGGATCGACACGTCCCCACGAATTTTCAGGTGGTGAAATGTCCCCCACGATTTGGGGTTAAATTTTTTCTCTCTCTTTCTCTCTGTGTTGACTTCGCGCGGACCGGGGGAACTTTATTCAAACAAGGATTATTAATAGTCGAGAACGGTACTACGAAACGTCTTCTTTCTCTAAAAATTTCATGAAACAGGGATTAAGAGTCGAGAACGGTACAACGAATCGTCTTCGTTCTCTAATAATTTAATGAAACGTCAAAGCTTCCGCGCTACGCGGCGCGAGAGGGTGGAAACTGAATTCAGTCAAGGTATAAGAGTCGATCGAGAACGGTACAATTACGAATCGTCTTCTTTCTCTAACAGCTAAATAATTAAATGAAACGTCACAGGCCAGTGGCGGATCCAGGGGGGGCCCGGGGGGCCCGGGCCCCCTCCCCTAGAAAAAAAAATGTAAAAACACCCTTTTTGAAAAAAAGAAGTTGGGCCCCTCCTGGCGCCCAAGGGTGGCAGTGGAAAAAAACCCTTCGAAGGAAAATTTTTTTTGCTCCCCCCCCCTGAGCGAAAAATCGACCGGCACGATTTTCAAATTTTCGCACGAAGTGGGCCCCTTTTTAGGCCCCCTCCCTTGCCGCCGGCTGGATCCGCCCCTGGTCACAGGTTCCGCGCTACGCGCGAGAGGGTGGAAACTGAATTCAAACAAGGATTAAGAGTCGAGAACGGTAAAATGAATCGTCTTCTTTCTGTAATAATTTAATGAAACGTCAAAGCTTGCGCGCGAGGAAACTGGATTCAAACAAAGATTAAGAGTCAAAAACGGTACAACGAATCGTCTTCTTTTAAAATAATTTAATGAAACGTCAAAGCTTCCGCGCTACGCACGAGAGGGTGGAAACTGAATTCAGACAAGGATTATAAGAGTCCAGAACGGTAGAACGAATCATCTTCTTTCTCTTATAATTAAATGAAACTTCACAGCTTCCGCGCTTCGCGCGGGAGGGGGAAACTGAATTCAAACAAAGATTAAGAGTCAAGAACGGTACAACGAATCGTCTTCTTTTAAAATAATTTAATGAAACGTCAAAGCTTGCGCGCGAGGAAACTGGATTCAAACAAAGATTAAGAGTCAAAAACGGTACAACGAATCGTCTTCTTTATTAAATAATTTAATGAAACGTCAAAGCTTCCGCGCTACGCACGAGAGGGTGGAAACTGAATTCAGACAAGGATTAAGAGTCCAGAACGGTAGAACGAATCATCTTCTTTCTCTTATAATTAAATGAAACTTCACAGCTTCCGCGCTTCGCGCGGGAGGGGGAAACTGAATTCAAACAAAGATTAAGAGTCAAGAACGGTACAACGAATCGTCTTCTTTTTAAAATAATTTAATGAAACGTCAAAGCTTGCGCGCGAGGGGGAAACTGGATTCAAACAAAGATTAAGAGTCAAAAACGGTACAACGAATCGTCTTCTTTTAAAAATAATTTAATGAAACGTCAAAGCTTCCGCGCTACGCACGAGAGGGTGGAAACTAAATTCAGACAAGGATTAAGAGTCCAGAACGGTAGAACGAATCATCTTCTTTCTCTTATAATTTAATGAAACTTCACAGCTCCGCGCTTCGCGCGGGAGGGGGAAACTGAATTCAAACAAAGATTAAGAGTCAAGAACGGTACAACGAATCGTCTTCTTTTAAAATAATTTAATGAAACGTCAAAGCTTCCGCGCTACGCGCGAGAGGGTGGAAACTGAATTCAGACAAGGATTAAGAGTCGAGAACGGTACAACGAATCGTCTTCTTTTTAAAATAATTTAATGAAACGTCAAAGCTTCCGCGCTACGCGCGAGAGGGTGGAAACTGAATTCAGACAAGGATTAAGAGTCGAGAACGGTACAACGAATCGTCTTCTTTCTCTAATAATTTAATGAAACGTCAAAACTTACGCGCTTCGCGCGGGAGGTGGGAAACTGAATTCAGACAAAGATTAAGAGTCGAGAACGGTACAACCAATCGTCTTCTTTCTCTAAAAATTTAATGAAACGTCAAAGATAAAAAGACAATAAATGAACCGGTCACCAATGAAAGTACATGCCGTGAAACAGAACAACTAGATAGAGAGTGACATGTAATTGTGTCCCCATGCTCAAACTCGGAGTGCAATCAATGACGCCCTTGATTCGTATAGATAACGAGAGTGAGGATCCGGGAAAGGGATAGTGAGAATAATAGGAACGAAGTGACGACAATAATCGTAAATAACGAAAGTGAAAACGAAAGTAAAGTCTAAAATATCTGCATCAATTTTGATTACAAGTTATTGATTTCACTGTTTTCTTCCAGTTTTCAAGTTTTATTACATAATTCAGATAAAAATTAAAAAAAATCAAAACGATACATGATGCGACAGCAAACAAAAGGTTGGTATTCTAACGAGTAAAATATTAATGAAAAGAAGAAGAAAAATTATAAAATGATAAAAAGTAGGCCTATAGGCCTACAATGAATAGAAATAATATCATCTAGCACAGAAATATCTTCTTTTTTATAAATATAATAATAATTATAATTGAAAAATTATTATTAAAAAAAAAAAAAAAAAAAAATCGAAAGCACATATCTATTTTAAAGTATTTACAACCCCCTCCCACCCTCCCTAGAATCCCGTGGATTTTCCACGGGCCCTGCTAGTACCCTTATTAATGTGAAGAATGATTGTTACCAACTTGTTCAAATAATATTCGAATTGTTATCTGTTTCGTACAGCACCTGGAAGCTTCTAAAGATTCAGATCCACATGAACCTGGCCATCTCGACGGCCTTGGGTCAGCTTCTCTTCATGACTATGGCAGAGATGACATGGAATCTGGTAAGTTACGAGATATTCTTAATAAGGCGCTATGGTTTATGAATATTGACAGCTTTGAGGGGCACGGTTAACACTTTTGCCTAAGATGATCTCGAGACTGTACTGTGTCCCCAGACGAAGTCGAGGGGCATAGTGCTTTATCAAGTTTACCGAGGAGCTATACTTTACAATATTTGTTATATACACCGCACCCCCGTGTCAATTTTCAAAAAGTGATATTTTAACAAAGTTTACCTGTCAAAATGCATTTCTTTGAAGAGTCTTGGAAGATTTGGGCGTGTCTTAATGCCCGTATTCCTTATTGACGTTACGCGTAACCACTGCGTCATTGCTTTGTACACGTAAGTAGAGCTCATCATATCACGTCACATATCCCGTAGTCTGGCTGACCGTTGGGGCACTACTGTAGATTTTACAACCAGCTTCCTCCACTCCTCGCGGTTCTCAGCTTTCCGCAGTATGATGTTCCAGTCAAGGCCAGTCCACTCTTTGATGTTGTCTTCCCATCCTTTCCTCTGTCTGCCTCCTCGTCTCCACCCCCCCTGTACTGTTCCCTGTAGCATAGTCTCGGCCAGTCCAGATGATTGTGTGACGTGCCCGTACCACTTCAGTTTGCTTCTTTTTACTGAAGTCAGGAGGTCTTCATACGGCCCGATGGCGTTTTCAATTCTGTTTTTCACTACCTCATTGGTTATGTGATCTCTATACGAGATACCGAGGAGTTTGCGGAAACACCTCATCTCCAGTGCCTGTATCCTTCTTCCAATGTCTGCTGTTATGGTCCACGTTTCACATGCATACAAAAATATGGATATGACCAGGGAGCGCATCAGTCTGATCTTGGAGCTGATGGCGATGTTTTTGTCGGTCCAAATGACTTTTATTTGGTCACTTCAGCTGTGCTCTGGGCAATCCTGGAAAGTACTTCGAGCTTGGATCCCTCATCCGATACTAGAGCTATGTAGAACTAATAGTTTTTGCCATACTGCCCAGCTGTCAGTAGTGAATGTCATGCCTGCAGCGATCAATCAGAGGCCTAAAATCTCGACATGCGTATGTAATACTTACTAATTTTCATGTCAAATCATTTAAGGTAAACAAACTGGATCATCATTCATTTTTGCCAATCTTCCATATCTTACAAATAATATGCAAGACCATTTCCGTCACTCTCCACGACCTCTTGACATCCGCAAATTAGGTTCATTTATCAGTCCTAAGAAATATACATGTAATAGCTGGAAAAAGAGAATGTTATGGAACAGCGTTCATTTCCTTGTATAGGTATCCAAATTTGTTATGTATACATGTTTACCTCAACTGACTGACATTTAATGAATGGCATTGCACTTTTATTTCTGTTCTAGATAATTTGCAAGGCAATTGCCGTCACTCTCCATTACCTCTTCACCTCCGCCCTCGCTTGGACGATAATAGAGGGCGTGTTTCTCTATCGTACAACTGCTGTGGGCTTCAAGCCTCTACGTATCGGATGGTTGAGTCTCTTTGCTTGGGGTAGGTATAGCGTATTAAATCAGAAGTATATTGAGCAAACCTTAATAGGACAAATTGCACATCTACGGAAAGCTAATGACATGAAGATGATTAATTTAAAACTTTCTAGCCGCTTACTCAAATATGAAAAGAATAACGAGAGATTTTCGAACACCATTTCAACTACCGCATCAACCCCAAAAAACGGATAGCGAGAGAAGCCCTTTCTTGTGAAGCCCGTATCGGCAGAACGCACATACACTGCAGTATTTGAATGTTTAATATTGTGCACAAAAGCCTTCATCGCTCGAGGGCAGTCCCCTGCGCTTCTAGGTATATATATTGTTTTTTCTTGAAATATTACCAATAAAATAAAAAAGTTTTAATGATTCCAAATATCTTTCTCATACATACTCACAACCAAACCAATAAAACAATTACAAATATTTAGCAATAAAGAATTAAGAATGCCAAACAATCATCTCGGCTAGCGCTGGAAGTGAAATCAACGACGAGTCACTGGCTAGATGCGCAGCCCGTTGGACATGGCCGACGGCAATGACATGTTGCCTACAGTCCATGCCATGTATTTTATTGACACTCATATTTGCAAAAAGCTCACCAATTCTCTCTACCATTCGGATCAAGTCTAATAAAATCCATCCCCGCTCCACTCACACCACCAGCACCGTCACCCTCTTCCGCCCCGTTCGCCGGCGCCTCGGGTTCTTGCTGGTACGCGGGGTTAGTGCAGCTGCACCTATGCCTCTGTGGCTATCATCACCGTTACCGAGTTCATTCTCTATTTCAAATTCTCCTTTCTCCCCATCGGAATGTCACTATCCAGTAACGGATCCAGAGTGGGGGCACGGGCTCCCACCCCTGGCCAAAAAAAGAAGTAACAAACAAAGAAGGTAACCACAATTTTACCCTTTTTTTTGCTCAAGGGGAGTTGAGTAAAGCAAAATAGTGCTCACTACCTCTCCCCCCATTGAGCAAAAAAGCAAAAAATAGTGCTCATTACCCCCGCTTATTCCACGGCTGATTCGCCGCTAAATATTTTCTCGCAAATTGCCCCCTCCCCCCCCCCTCGCCGCCAGCTGGATCCGCCCCTGTCACTATCACTACTTGAGGCAGAAGATAAATCCGAACCACTGTCTTCAATCTCGATGTTGAGGTGCAGTTCAGGTTCCGATATTTTTGATGATTTTGTACAAGATTGAAAGTCGTGATTGAGAGTGTTGCATCGCTCCCGATACTGACGTCATCATTTTGGCAGTATTTTGGAGGGTTGATTGGGGGTGAAAGTGGGGGTAGCAAAATCATCATTTTTATTAGAGGACCATTCTGTTTCATTTCATCGTCGTAGTTGGGACTTTCGATATTTGGGTCCACCATAATCTCAATTTTCATATGATACCAAATAAAATCCAGATTAAAATCAATATATTTCTACCTTAAAAACACGGCTAGATAGGGTTTTTTCTTCATAGAGTCCCTTGTCATAAAGAAAAAGTAAACGTAAGCAAATCTCATTTTGCTAGAAACGGATTTACAGAGTTTGGTGTCTGTTACAGTTACTTAAATCGAATATTTCGATTAATCCTGCTATAATCGCTGATTCGGGATTTATTAATCAAAGGAATGAAAATATTTGTCCACTGATTTCTCTATAATCTCCATTCTCTCTTCTTCTTCTTTCTTTCTCTCTCTCTTACCTTTTCTCCCTCCATCTCTCGAAAACAATATCATACCCAACAATATTTCGTACAATGTTGAAACGTATTTGTTTATTGCATGCCCATATACCTTAAATCCTGCCATTCTGCCTAAAATTAAGGTACTCCGATAAACGGTTCAGACACAATTTGCTTCGGGCTTTATTTCGTCAAAGAAATAGGGCAAGCTTTAGGATTAGGGTTGCAGTTGGGTTTTATGTTAGGTTTAAGATTAGGTTTAAGGCTAGGTATAGTAATTGGCCAAGGATTGAAGTTAAGGATTCGGCTAGTGTTGGATTCTCACTCCAAAGCAGTTGTCGACGGAGCATGGGTTGTATAACCACATTTACCGTATGCTGAACAATTTCACCTGGAATGTTTGGTTTATTAGAAATGAGTTGTTTGACTATCATCCCAAATTATTCAATAACATTTATAATACTTATATACCGCAAGATTCTTTGCCTCTGATTGGTCAAAACTGCTGGCATGAAATTCTCCACTGACTGCTGGGCAGAATGGCGTAAAATGTTTACCGGGCATATGTCTCCTTGCGCGTACAATGCAATGACACAATGGTTGCGCGTGAATTTAAAGATAAGGTTGAGTTCTGGGAAGAGGTTAAAAATAATTTGTGAGCGTTAGCATTGTATTATGCAAGTGTGGAAGAACATCAGAGAAAAAATGTTCCGTGAAAAGCATGGCTCTTCAAATACCTTAACATTCTAAATATGGCATGTAACATCATAACAATCGGGACGGATTTTTATGCCACATGTTCGTGTAGTCCCATATACATCTTTCTGTGTACAGTGCTTGTAACTTTACCAAGACTGGGCCAAATTTCTTATCATTTTGATGATTCCAGAACCTTGCAGTACAAACCAATACTTATATGCCAGATGATCAACTTTTTCTGATCGATTCCACCACGTTTCTTTCACAATGCAATCGCATGACCAGATCTCAACTTTATCTTTAACAATTGATACCATGCTCTTAGACGGGTAAATTTCCTTAGACTCTCATATAAATACACTTTGGCATGCATGTTTTGGTAAAATATCTTTCTTTGAGAATTAACATGGGGGATGCGGTATATACATGCGAAACAAATAGTGACTGCCCATTTTTCTGGTGACACTATATGCCCCTCTACTTCCTCTCCGGTCACAGTTGGCTAGAGTTCGAGATCACCTTGGGCAACAGTTTAACCGTGCCCCTCAAATCAGTCATTATTTGTATAATATGACTCGTAAGGCGCCAGAGTCACTTGAAATAAAATGATCAAGGCGCGTGACAGTTGTCCAGACACCTTTCTTGGACTTGCACCATGTGTACTTGGCGATAAGCAAATTGTCAGCTAGATTCCCTCTGCCAGTACACGCTTGGGGTGTCCGGACTTATAAAGAAATTCCGCTGTAATCATGGTAATGTTCGTGCGCACCTTAGCTGCGCAGGGCCAGCTGATCATCTATTTACGATGCACAATACCAAGAACTCCTGCCAGTGAATACATTACCAGCTGGCCTTGCGCTGCTAGGGTGCGCACGATCATTACTGCGGGGATGTCCTTATAACACCTAAACTGTCACTCAGGTAAATAATATTTTGACGTGTCTTAAAACTCTTTTCTAAAAATCACAAAACTAACGCTGATTTACCTAAATCGTGATGTATTTTACCTTTAGGAGGCTCGCTAGTGGTTGTTGGAGTTTCTTTCGGCGTCTTGTATGATGGCTATGGATCTACTAAATTGTAAGTTTTACTTGTAGTAAAACATGTTAAAATCTACACTTTGCGTTGCTATATTCTTTTATTTTTCGCTTATATTGTCGGCTTTCTGCTTATTCTTGCGATTTACTCCGATGAGTGCAAGAAGAAATGCTTTATGCCTGGATTACATATGGCATACGATTAGTCTACGGAGCCCGTATCCTGCCCGTATCCCCTTTTCCGTGCGGCCTCCGTGCGGAGGCAGGAGGTGGCCGTGAGATTTTCGTACGGATTCACGGGCTCCGCAGCCTTTACGATTTTGTTTCGCGGGAAGTTATACAAATTTGAAAAATCGTAAGCCCGTAGCCCGTAGAAATGTCGTAGGTGGCACTGCACAATCCCCGCACGGGCATTGCGCGGAGGCTCCTGCTGATCGTGCAGCAAACGCACGATTTTTTCGGTAAACACGGAGGCAAAAAACGCTCAAAAACAGCACGGCGGCTGCACGGTCACCACGCCTTCTCCGCGCAACCTCTGCACGGAAGCTGAACGGGCTCCGGACGATTTCCGTGCGGAGGCTGCGGAGACTGCACGGCTACTGCAATGAAATTGCACGATTTCCGTTCAATCTCCGAGCAGCCTATGCACGGATTTGCCGCGGTCTGCCCCTGGGGGCCAATACAAGAAATGGCACGATGCTCGTAGATAATGTAAACACAAACATCGTAGCCCATAGCCTCCTACGATGCCCCCAAAATCGCACGGAAAATCGTAGACCAATTTATCGTACGACGCCCGGGGCAAATGTAATCTAGGCATAAGTATGTCTCTTTTCGTTGCTATTCGTTGTTTAATAATGATCTTGTAGGACATTAGGTAGGCCTACCCTTGAATGAGGCAAAGAGAGAGACCCACACACACACACACACGTACATGCGCACACTCACATACACACACACCCATACACGCAGAAAGATAGATAACTAGAGAGAGAGAGCTAGGAATACCACATAGAACATTAATTTTTTTGAATCCTTATGGTGAAAACATCCCCTTCTTTATCACCATGAACATTATTTTCATCTGCCCGGGCATCCTTCTTCCGAAATAAATGGCGACCACCACATTTGATCTAAGGATTGTCTTCTGCCAATGACGCATGCATAATTATAATTATAGGATAGGAGCTTGGGTTGGGATGTAAGGATTATGAATTCAGATTGTATTCTGCCAATGACGCATGCATACTTATAATTATAGGATAGGAGCTTGGGTTGGGATTTAAGGGTTATGAAGTTAAAGGTAAGGCTCGTATTTCGATTAGGATTGGAATAACTGAGACCGATTTTCGCCAAGGTGTTTTCAGAACAATCCTAATGGCACTAAATAAATGTATTAATACAAGGAATAAGCTGAAAGCATAACAAAAACTATATTCAATCATTTTGTACGTTTACAGTTGCTGGCTTCGTCACGATGACTACACCATCTACGTATTTGTCGGATGTGTATTCGCAATGCTCTTGGTATGTATAGAAACAAATCCTTGGATATTTGGAATGTATTTCCATTCTGTTTCAACATCCCTCCCCCCAAGTAGTATTTCTGGATCCGCCCCTGAGTAGGTCTACCCATGATTTTGTGTTTGCCCCTACGGACACGACAGAAACAACATATTTTCCATGTGAAGATGAAAGTTCCATTGTGTCTGTAGATGCCAAAATGCTGAATATTTTTCACAAACTAGTCATGGTTTATATGAGAAGTGAGTTTGTTCTTTGCTCCTAAATTTTCTTAATTCTAATATCTTCAATTAGTTCTTAATTACCTTTTAATGTATATGTCATGAACGTCAATACTTCTTTAATTTTGAAAAGTACTCTTTCTTTTTTTCCAGTTCAATTCGATGATCCTGTTCTTTGTGATGAAGTCCTTCATGGCACTCAAGGCCAACGCGAAGAAAGAGGAGTTAGCCAAAATCAAGTAAGTCATCAAACACAATTCCACTTGTCAGCCTCATGTTCATTGTATCAAAGACATGGTATTCTACTGACACGTATTACTTCAGATTTACGTATACTGCAATCTGTTACTAACAATATTCCGATGTGTCGACAGCAATGTCCCACAATGCATTACCAACTAATAAGTAGCGCGTCTGATGATGTTTGGGTACAGGAATCGGAAATTGCTCTATATACGCGCAATTGAGAATACATTACAGCAGTGGTAGCTATTGTGTTCGAGTCTAAATAATGCAAACTAAAGACAGAAGTTCCAGTTTCAATTGTACGTTTAATATGGCGGCTCCAATCTACAATCAGGGGACTACGCCCTCAGTAGGCATGAGATGTACAGTTTGGATTGCATACACAACAGTAGCAATGTCGGTAAAATACCCTTCATTTAACCCTATGTTAACTGGGGGGGTCAATTTGACCCCCTGTAGTAATTTAGCGACGACTCCGGAACCGCGGCAGATGTAAATTTTTCCTTTCATGACTTTTTTCTTTCGGGTCTTACACATCTTTAACAAAAAAATTGTGAAAATCGGACGTATAGTTACAAAGTCACGTGACCTTTTGTCTTTGCATGTCAGCCCGAAAATCGCTAATTTTTGTGATTTGTGTACAAAACATATGGAAATATAATTTTTCCTAAAGAGAGATAAAACATTGGTTATTTGGTCTTGTTCAAAGTTTAGGTGTTTGTTTTGGGGTCAAAATTGATGAATTGTAGTTAGGAATGAAATAAAACAACAAAAACAATAAAATACATAAGTTAAAAAAACAATGAAATACATAAGAAATTATCAAAACGAGAGATAACATAAGGAATAACCTGGCTCTTCCAATTTTTTTTGTCGTATTATTATTCCAAATGGTGTAACGAATATATGTAGTGAAAAAGAATGCTTAAATATGAATAATATATGATTTTTGGGTAAAAATGTGAATGTTATGACCTTATTTGCATAAATTACCATAAATATGCAAATGAATGAATTTTTCAAAAAATTGAAATTACCATAGTATTCTATACACTTCACTTGACATGCATGCAAATTTTCGCGGCGATCGGCTGTGAAACGGCCGAGATCTTAGGGGGGGGGGTGGTCAAATTGAAACCCCCTCAGTAAAAACCTGGTCTGAAATAGCCCAGTTAGAATAGGGTTAAGGTACGTTTATCTTTACAACACAGTGTTAGTCAGGAAAAGAAAGAAACCCATATTCAACACTGAACATTTTTGCAAAATGTAGATGTAGTTACAAAATACTCACCTTATAGTCTAATATGTTCTTGGACCAATAGCTGGATCGTACGAAACTCATCTCCCTCTACCGAGTGGAGGAAAAAGCGGCAGTAGTGGTGGTGGTGGTGGGGGGGGGGTAATAGGGAGAACGCGGGAGAACGTCAGCAAAACAAAAAGAATATGGAAAGACACCATACAGAGAAGATGATACCATTCCCCCACTCTATCCACTCACTCAATGGCTTTGATATCTTGTATTTTATGCACGGTTATATCGCCCCTCCATGTTCCCAAAATTTGTCTGGATCGACGCTACGCCACTAATTAGTACTTTAGTATTTAAGAAGGGCAAAGGAAACGGCCCTCTCCACACGATCCCCCAACTCGAAGACCTTAACACTTTTGCCGCATGTGCAATTTTGCACAAAACATTAGGCACCAATTTTCGGAAGGACTGCTTTGCCCAACACAATAGCTTTGCTAAATTACATATTCTAGTCTTGATTAATCTTGTAGATTAATCTTGCACCGAAAACACAAAATGACACAGGGAGATTATGTGGGTGGTATGTAAAGAGTTAATCTATTGCATTTCATGCAAAGTAAGACCGGTACGTGTCTCCATTGACTGCTATTTCTGTGTTTAAATGGGGCAATGGAAACGACCATTCCCCAACCCTCTCCTCATTCCTTGAGCCGTAATCTCTAGACCGGTGTGCCCCCCATTTAGAGTCACTAGCTACCCAAGAAACGCTACACCCACTGACTGCTGTTTTTGTGTTTAATTAGGGCAATGGCTCGTGCACTGCTGATTCTACTTCCGATCCTTGGTCTGACATGGTTCTCGGGGGCCGTCACGAGCATCACCACATCTGATGACGTCATCTTCTTTCAGTATCTCTTCATCATCTCATTCGGTCTGCAGGTATGTTGCCAATTTGCCATTCAATATATTAACTGTTTCAAATCAGTTTTGATCACTGTGCACATCAACACTAAAACTGAATTCATTATTACATAGGTGTGTATTGCTGAATTCGTGACAGATAGCGGGCAAAGAGGTTCAAACGTCTTGGAGATGGAACAATGACCTCTCAATGATACAATGTACCACCGTGCAAACATTAGGCCTATCCGTGCATACTATGGAAGGGGGTAGGAAGGGGGGGGGGACATAAGGGGCACACGAGTTTCAAGCCCTCCCGAGATCCTTTAATATTTGTGCCAAAACTTAATGGCTAAAAACGATGTCGTCCTAAGAGCCGACAGTCGTGAAAATTGTACATAATGTTCCACTAACATCTGGATTTCTAAAGAGGTATGATAACCAATAATCTATTTTCTTGTAGAGCAAGAATATAATGCAATCCTCTATGAGATGATCAATTCTCCAGATATATTAATTAAATTCAAGGTCATGATTCTCAATCAAATGTGAGAAAACTTGAAATCAGTACAGTCGATTGCGCCAGCGTGTAATGTAAAACATATGATACAATATATGAGATTTGATTACATCAGATACCAATCCTCTTACTTGGCAATGGTGAGGATGAACTTATTTGATTATCATTGTTACTTAGACATCATGACAAGAAACCATGTCACGGTGTCTAGAATGATGAATTGATTGCTTTTCTTGAAACATTCTTTTTATATTCTTTTCTTATTCTGTCTACGTCTTTCCATCATTTTTTAGGGGGTCTGCATTCTCATTTTCCACTGCCTCCAAGTGCCAGCTGTAAGTTGTTTTTTATTTTTTTATTACGATTATCATTATTTATTTATAAGTACTATAATCATATTTCTTTGTGTCGGTATGTTTCTATCAAGATCTTAATTAACTTAAATTGGTTGCCAATAAAGCATCGAATTGCATTCAAAATACTTTTGCTTTTTTACAAAGCATCGAATGATCAAGCCCATTTGTTTGCATTATCTTTTAAATCACATCCATAATTATGCACGTAACTTGCGAAGTCTCAAGACAAACTGCTTTCATAAAGCTACCTCACACTTTAACAAAGTAACTCTTGGAGATTGCGCTTTCAGTTGCGCTGCTCTAAAGCTTCGGGATAACCTACCACTAGACTTAAGAAAAGCCTCATCTGTTGCTGTCTTCAAAGTTTTGTTAAAGACGCACTTGTGTTAAGGAGCTTTTGAATAGTTTTCATGTCTTCTTGTGTGTCTGTAAAGAAGCACGGTTGTGTGTTTTGCTTTCACCACAGCGCAGCAAAGTATGTTTAAATAGTAGCTGCGCTAGATAAATTACTCTGATTATCATTATTATTATTTAAATATGGAATAAAGGAGGGATTAATGTAAATTGTCTTTTCCACCCTTTTGATACATATTTAACATGCCAGTTTTCATCATATCAATTCCTTCGCGCTCCTTTTGGGAGATCAACCGACCCGCGCGCATTTTATATTACATGACATATTGTAAAATTCTCGACATCTTTTTACACTTTTCTTTACCATTAAAAATCGAAATTGAGTATAATATCCTCAATCGAGATATGAGAAGAAGGAAAAATTTCCTTTACATTCCATGTAAAACCATGCCCTTACTTGAAAAAACCTCCGTCATTTTGACGTTGAACTTTACAATCCATTTAACTTTTTTTACTTTCTCATACATAATGTCCATTGATCGGTCGCACTGTGCTCGATTGCCTTTCAATATACCAATCTTCAACTTTGCAGCAACGCGTTTTGCGTCAAATTTGTAAATCCTCAATCCCAGACAATGACATATGATACGTAAGCTTTTCATACATATAAAGCTCATTTTGATTGGTTCATTTTAGCCCCGTCAATTTTCATGTCAAATCATGCTTCATGTCCCATTTTAGAAGCCCGACCAAGGGTTTTGTGCCAGCTAGCCGTGTATGCATACATGTACGTAATGCTATGCATACACATAACTGAACATGCATAAGTACAGTACATGTACACACGCAGCGCAGCGCGTACGAGCGCACTGCATGCACTACATTATACATCTTACTTGTCTGAACTCGAGAGTCTTTACTGCAACCTTTTGACCGGGCCTTTTGACCCTTTTTTGGTCCTTAAATTAATCGACGGCCATCGACGGCCAGGCCGTCGATGCCCCTATGACTGGCCGCGATGCCCTCCAAAAAAAAGATAACTTCACGGCCAAAAAGGCCTTGCCCTTTTTCAAACTGGCCGACGTGCCTTTTTTCAAACTGGACGTGCCCTTTTTCAAACTGGCAGTGCCCTTTTTTCGAAATTTATCCCGGCCGGCTACTATAATACGTCTGATTTGTTTCATCTATCTTCGATTTTTAAGTCTAAAATGCGTCACCGTAAACATTCGCTGTCGAGTAGCAATAAACTAGAACTCGATCGCTACTAGGCGTTGTGGCGTGCGCCTGTAATCCAGCTAACAGTGGAAGTTACAAACTGATTCAGCCGAGGACGCAGGTTCGAAACTGAGTCACGTCTTTCGGATGGTGACGTTAAAGGTCGGTCCCAAGACGTAAATAATCATATCTGATTGATACACGTCTGTAAAAACCCAATACACACGTTGTTTGTGTTTGTGTATCTTGCTTGGTACGTCTGCCTGGTATGATCGTACGTAAATGTGTCATGTGATTGAGGGCACGTGTGGTCGTATGTACTGTGTATAGCGTGCATGGTCTAAATTCGTGATTGTGTAGTGAACTAATCGAAATGAATATTCGTAACTGTTACAGTTAGAAATAAACAAAACACTCAGTAAAGATAAATATTACGGCAAACTGGTACCTTGTTTGAGAAACTATTCCTATATAAATCCAAGAACTATCACAGAAGTTTAGGTTTGAACATAAATCGACCCCAAAACGTTTGAAGTTTTCCCTGTCATAGTTGGGATCGGAGACTGAGCTGCGCTGTTCGCTCATGTAATATAATTATCATCTCGATCCTCCGCGCGCACCGTATGTACCCACCCTTCCCCGGGGTCGATTTCACTATTAAAGTCAAAACGCATCCATATCCATATCCCCAACCCTGATCGTAGCACTCGCAAAGGCCGAATCTTAGTGCGTCACCAGTTTGCTACGTATATGCGCCGATGTGTTTTGACTTGTGAAATCGTCCCCAGCAGCACGTGGCGCTCAAGTGTTGTGCATAAATTAATTTGCACTCTAACTATTGGTTACTCAGGAAATGCGCATCGCCCAATTATGGGCATAACCCTTACCCGCATTGCTTGTGCTGGAAATAAGTGAATTGGACGTAGTGTCCCATGGCCATGTTGGTAAACAAAACAAAAAGAGGAAACGGGTCAGGGGAGGGGAGGCGCGGAGGCTTCAAATGATCCAGAATTGGGTGCAGTATCGGGGGGTTATTCACTAACATTTAAATCAATTCTGAAAAGCTGTACACAAATCTTATTCTTTAAAAGTAAGCTGATATTAATTTTTATCTCATTTGGAATTGAATTTAGCCCTTGTGAAACCCGGGTCCGACTGTCATTGTTGTTGAGGGGATATGAAGGACATTAAATTCGGATCTACTCCTGAACTCGTGAGGTACATGTAATGTCCAAACCCAAACAAAAGCAAAACAACATAGGGCCTCTGTTACATAACTGTCGTAAATTAAGTTGCATGACAGGAGAAGCCTTGGGTCTGGCATGATTGATGATTCCCTCTACCCAACCCGACATTTTTTTTCTTCTTTCTTATTTCTGCATAGCTACTACGTTATTGCTTCAGCCATCTAGCCGATTTCTAATTGTATCGTTTATTATGGCTCTTAACATACATGATAGTTGATTGTTTTATTTTCTCAATTTATCACGCCTAAATAAACTTCACGATTATTTAATATGCCAAGAAAAAAATCGTATGAAAAGAAAAAGAGATGAGGAGCTGGTTAAAAATTGCAAAGCAGTGCAAGTTTCTGGAATGTTTCATGAACAAGAGGTTAGTCTAATTAGTCATTGCTTTTTAAGTCATTGGCATTGAATCAGAGATTGTGTTTTACGAATGGAGTGAAAAGTGTTCAAGCAGTGTCATGTTGGCCGCTGGCGCTTGCACATAGCAGTAGGCCTACAGTATTGATTAAATATTTTTTTAAAATTAATAATAATTTGCGGTATATAAATATCTTATTATTATTATTAAAATGGTTTTAAAATGTAGCCAATGAGAAGCGTCGAAATGGACTCTCAGTGGCGAATGCAGTATCAATTTTACCATATAAATAAAGAAATAAATACATATTATAGTATTCTAATTTATTTATTAAGGAAAATTAGGATTTTACTATTTACTCCATTAAAAATAAACATTTATAATAACAGCAATCGAACGAGCCTGGGCTGCTATCTCTGTGTATTACGTATACATC
This sequence comes from Mesocentrotus franciscanus, assembly GCA_037976565.1. Classification (NCBI taxonomy): domain Eukaryota; kingdom Metazoa; phylum Echinodermata; class Echinoidea; order Camarodonta; family Strongylocentrotidae; genus Mesocentrotus; species Mesocentrotus franciscanus. Next base: position 16,069,928 of record CP137686.1, on the reverse strand, counting down.
GGTAAATTCAAGATGGCAGCTTTCATGAATCGTAACATTTATAGACAACAACCGTCTCGGCAAATCTTTAAAAATATCATTTATTTTCAAATTGAAAACATGATTCTTGTAAAACTGCAAATAAAACACGATTAAAGACGGAAATATGAATGTAAGTACTACTTTTCTTCACAAATAGTTACGTTTAAGGCAGTTTTTATGTGAAATACGTGCCGGTCGGAAGCAGTGATTTTCATCAGGAGTGTTGGGCAGAAGTCCTCCATGCTGGTCGGGCCCGCCCGGCCCGCCCAGCGCCGACCACCGTGGCTATTACCAAACCCCGAACCGAACCAAGCTCGGGTAAAAAATTGCCGAACTCTGCCGAACCCTGCCGAACCCGAACATGGCTCCTGACTTACAGCACTACATGTACTTCAGTGGAAGGAAGCTCATCCCTCCCATGCATTCCCCGACATAACAATACACGTGGTTCTGATTTATTTATCAAGATATCTATCACTAAATATTCAATTATATTTTGAGATAATAACAGTCAGTGTCAGTCACAATATTGATTGAAAGTTTTGAACCCAATTTATTAAAGGCAATTATACTAGTTATAGTAGGACTAGCAGGCCCGTAGCCAAGGGGCACATGCATTTTTTGGGGCACCCCAATTTTTCTTCTTTTTTTCCAAGATCAGACACCCTCCTCATCATAGACCCCTCCCCAGGACGTCGATCAATTACATGTATGTGCCCCCAAAAAAAAAACATCAAACTCTGGCTACGGCCCTGGATAGAGGCTGGTGCTAAAAGTCTGAGTCATGGGACATTGAACCCGCACAATTTATGTTATAATTATATAAAATACACATGACATCTAAAAAAAAAAAAAATTTAAGTATGTGCAAAAATTTTTTGGCCTCGATGCCCTTTTTGTAAAAATATTTTGGCCTTGGTGCCCTTCGTAGTGGCCTTGGTGCCCTTAAAAATATGAGGTACTTTAAGGCCAAACTGGCCTTGCCCTAAAAATGACGAAATTTAAGGCCTGCTAAATATTACAAATATATGTTTACATAAAAATTAATATTTTTTTTATTTTGACCTATCATTTGCTTTGCCTGAAAGTATTGGAAAAGAAGATAAATGGAGTAGTACTAACTTGTTAAAAAGTTCAGACTAATCCCGACCAGCGCAGCAGCACAACGTAGTATGTATATCAAATCTACTGTAGATGTGGACGGAGAAAGAGCGAATTGGTGTTCTTGACTTTGTCTTTGTTTAATTTAGATCTTTTCTTCGAAGAGTTTGATTCTAGCAATGAAATTAAGCTAATTTTTAGTAAAGTATGTAAATATGTGATGCTCTTCATGACATTATCACTTCATATACCATTGAGATTTGGGATCATTTACTGTACAAAAAAAATGTATAGACTATATCTGAGATTGAAAAATCTAAAAAAATAAATATGAAGCAGCATCGACTATTTTTCATTGGGTCAGTACCATTATGAAAATAGGGGAACAATGAGTGGGATGGGTTTAGTGCCAAGTATAACATTATAATGCATTACAGTGCAAGTGCGCATTACACGCGTACGTATAATGAGAGCAATTTATGCACCCCCAAGAAATAATGAATACGGCCCGACCTCTCTACACACAGAACTGCACAGATACCGCACAGTCCGGTCAAGGCGGTACGCGTAGCGTTAAACTGCCAAATTTACAGAAATTGTGAGGAGCGCTTTTGCTATGAAAGGAATTGATATGGTCTTCTTGTGTGTCTGTAAAGTAGCACGGTTGTGTTTTTTGCTTTCATCACAGCGCAGCAAAGTATGTTTTTAAATAGTAGCTGCCCTAGATAAATTACTATGATTATCATTATTACTATTGAAACATGGAATAAAGGAGGGATTAATGTAAATTGTCTTTTCCACCCTTTTGATACATATTTAACATGCCGATTTCGTAAACCATATCTCAATTGTAGCGATTGGTTTTGACCGTAAGCTACACCCTTTTTCGTGAAGAATTTTGACAAACTGGATTGACTTGATTTCAACCAAACATTGTTCTTATTCTTCATGTGCTTTCAGATAAAAGCGACTTTGAAAAATCGATTTCATCGACGAGTTCAAGACAGCTCATGGGTGTCGAAATCTGGAGCCCCAAGATCTACAGCTACTTCATCGTTTTAAACATCAAATAAGCATTAGCACGCTTTGTAAAAATCATGGTGTTAAATCTTACACCACATCGGTATCTTTACGTGGCCACAACATATTAGGGTCAGAAGAAAACCAGTATCGATTTACACTTATTTCATTTTTAAGGTGTCTTTGTCGAGTGGATACATCACCGAATTGTGAATCACGTGGTTCCCGGTTCGAGTTCCGCCGCGGCCCTAATGCCCTTTGGCAAGACATTTATCTACATTATTTTGCCACTCTCCATCCATTTGTAGTAAATTGGCACCTTGTTGGAAGTTATTCCTTGAATGTTAACATCCCTTGAGGGTAGCGGGGCTGAATCCTTGGTAATAATAGAGGCTTTTCGTTTGTGTGGACGAGAACGTGGACTGCCGCGTGTGACATTGTGTTAAGGCACTGGGCCGTGCCCGGCAGTGCCTTAAGAGGACGTCACATAACCTTAAAAGGATGTCACACGTGGCGGTCCACGTTCTCGTCCACACAAACGAAAAGCCCCTAATAGTACTGTGATGAAAAGCCCTCTAGATGGATTAATTTATATTTCTAATTTCTGCTTATAATTGCAGCTTCAAACTTGACAGGATTTTTTTATTCTTAGTCGGTGGCTCATGGAGTTACACCGCACTACGTTAATACGTGTATTGTCACTGTTGTATTGAATGAATGAAATTCCAGTGATCAGCTGTTCGATCAGCTGAACTGTGGCCTATATCTCTGATTAGACTGAAATACTTTCTTTCATTATCTATTTAGTGCGTACGCACAGATTTAAGACTGAGAAACTAGTGCAGTCTCATAGAATTTCTCAAGTGCGGTACACTTTCACCTAAAAGTCACATGAAGGTTACTACGGCAGATTCCATATATGGGACCGGTAAGGTCATTTTTTTTGTGTCGGTAAAAGATGTTTGTTTGAAATAAGACAAAAATATGACTCACAGTATGTGTGATTCCTTGGAAGTTGTTTTTATTGACATTTATTTCATACATTCATAAAATACAGTGCAAATATGTGTTATTTACCTTAATGCTGGAACAAGTTCCCGTGAAGGATTTTTGGTTTCTACCACTGCGTACGGACGGTGCGTGCACAGTTGTTTTACGTTGCGGTCTATGGAGGTTTCGTGCGTAAGCCTTTTTGTACAGAAATACGCGGGAGACACAAATTTTGGGTAAATTTTGGGGGCCCGAAAAAGTATAAATAGGGGGGCTTTTCGCCAGATTTGGTGACTTGTTTTTGGAGCCGGAACCTTCCCCTTTCTCTTAAGACTTGAAGAGTTACAGCTAGTACAGTACAGTACAGTTTCCAGTTCTTATAGACTTGAGCATATAGCTTCGTGAGTACTTCTTATCATTAATAGATAATACTGAATTCAATTCAAGGGTTTTCAGTGAGATGGCTTATTCTATTTTTGGAACCAAATTGGGATTTTCGTCACCCTTTTGGTTAGTGACGATTTTGGCATCTACATGTACGTCTCGTCACCGGTATGGTTGACTGCAAATTTATTAAACATGTTATAGCGCTTGCTCAGGAATGGTATGAATGTGAAGTGATTGGAAATTCTTGGAATTTATTGTCTTTCTGGAATTCAATAGATGGAATATTTGTTATTTATTTAGAAAACATACAGCTATATAAGATCATTCATGAATACAATAATATTTTGAATGTAACTAGAATTAACAACATTGGTACTTATTTCTTTCTTATATTTTCTTTCATGCATGTACAGTAGTAAACAAGTAACCACCATGAATGCTAGGGTACTAAGATCAGGGGTTACGTAGTCAAGCATACACCCATAATTTTGTACATAATTTAATGATTTATTATTTTACATTATTTACATTATATTTTATATTATATTTGATTATATTTATATTTAGGCTAATGAATTGTACTAAGGAATTACATGGATCAATTATAGATTGAGACATAGTGCAGCTACATGTAAATAGCACGATATGCATAAATAATTTGATGGCAATTGCTTGTAAATAACTAAATTTAAATCATTATTACATTGTACATAATTACCTATAACTTAAGACTTAGGTAAAAAATTCTTATACAGACATATCGTAATGTACTTAAGTAGGTATAGACTGAAGTAGAACTGGTAGCCATAATTTAATGAATTATGCTAGTAAACAGGCATAAAAGAAGTTATTAATGTGTCCTAATTTTGCGCACTTAAGTCTTAAGTAAGACTAAGTGTTTGGTTGGGAAGTTTGTTCTTGTTTAATGTCCACTAGCTCAGACAGTTAGGGACGTGGTTAGGATTTTGTATACAGTCCTAATGCTTAGTTGGGTACCGTGAGAGAATATTCTTGAACCCGTAATATTTAGGGGCCCAGGTGGGTCACGATGCTTTTATTACATAGAATGATGGATAGAACAAGCCTTGCACCGACATCGTGAGTGGGGGTTTTGTATGTGCAGATAAGCAGGTTAACAAGGCCCGTTGAGAGGTTGATAGGTAGCTGTATTTCAGGAGAAAGTTATTTGATGTATGACTTTTATTATGGTTGGTGACTATACATGTAGGTATAGCAGGGACATGTTATTGACTACTGCAGGCAGTAAGATGGGATTTCTCACACGAGTCCGAGACGCCAGAAAAGCTCCTTTGATTTTTAGAATCATTGTGGATTAGTAGTGGACAGTTTAAAGAATGAATGGACTTCTGAATAAGAACACGACTCTAAGGAGTATAAATGTAGAATGTATAGTTATTAGAATGGGGATTAAATACCCCCTTAATCTAATTCAATGGGTTATTATTAAGTAACTCTAAGCGTAAATTACTAAGGCTACTAGTAAGTAAAAATCTAACTTAAGATACAAGTTACTTGTATTAGTAATTAAACTCTTAGGTAAACAAATAAGTAGGATTACTTCTATTTACATGTACTTACATGTATAATGTTCGTTATACTCGATACTGAAATTAACTTATAAATGTCAACATTTATGCACATTATTGAGGCTTACAGAAATGTTCAAGAGTTTTATCATTAATAAAGTTCTGTTGAACTTTATATCATTTTGTGAAATTCAATTTCTTTCGTCGTACGAAAGCACACTGTGACAGTGTGAGAGATTTGGAATGAAAGAATGATGAGCAGGTACTTTAACTTAGTAGAGTGAATTCAGTGATTGATTGTGTAGCGATCATGCTGTTTGTTGATGTGGAGTTAGGAAACAGATACGATTATACTGTAGGCTAAATAGGCTTTGGAAGAAGTTAAGTAGACCGCCCCTGTATACTTCAGGAAAACGAACCACCATCGAAGCTCAGGCTAGAATAATGAGTTAACATCTTCAGCTGATATAAAAGTTGACAGCTTATTATTCAATCTAAACGCTACAAGTGAAACCAAGAGTGAGAACGTTGTATTGATGGAGAGAAACTGGTGTGATGATTTTATGCTTTATTACTAAGTGATGGTGATACGGAGATTGTGAGATTTACACACATGTAAATTACATTACGTGCAGTGAGTGCATGATTTCATGCACAAGTTAGGCGTTACTGGATTAACATTCACGTGGCTCTAATTATTTTGGCAAATTATCTTCTTTAATTTCGACTTATCTATTTCATTCTGATATTAAACATTGAAATAATTACTATTGTGATCAAACTTACCATTCTGGTTGAAGAATCAATAAAGATGACTGCTAAATAAGGCGAGTTTTGCCACAGTTCGGTGTGTTGTTGAGCCATGCCGCCAAAACATTGATCACGTGAATACCGGTGCGCAAACTACGTAAACACTGCACGGAATGACATTTGACCCTTTATACTTGAGTGGCCAATCAGAGGCAAGCTTATATCTGGCCATTGAGACTTGGTGATAAAAGACATAATGTGATTGGTTGAAGTTTGTTCCCCCCCCCCCTTTATTCAGAGATTATTTTCTATCCCTGATTCTCTCCATCACATAAAATAACTTCTCGTAGGTTTGGTGATTCCTCTTAAAAATTACCTGGTGGCAGCATTATGTTTGAGGCTCTCAAAAGAGGAGATTATTAGTGGCCAGAGAGTCACAAGTTATATTTTTGGAGGTTTGAGAGGGTTTCACGTTACAGTACTTTGCGGACGCCTTGAGCATTCACTGGGAAGGATATATGTGCTTAATATAATTGTAGCTAGTGTTATCATTATTGAATTATTATTCAATCATTTCTGTTTCCATGTGGATTTTAAAATGTTTTCAAACACATTTTTGTATTTTGACAATGGAATAACACCAGTTTAATTATATCCTCTTGACAATGGTGTTGTATTAACACGTATCTGGTTTTGCCAGGAAACTGAGGTGGTGTAAAATTGACAACACACTGGTGTTTGCAATCTGGATATCGTCCACATCAAACTGCGGTACATTACGGTTTAGATTGCCAGGACGGATGATACAATGAAATCAGTTTCACGCTAATCTGCTCTAGACTGAATATAGGAAACATCGTAGGGAACAAGTTAATTAAAGGCTAATAGTCGTGGGATTTCGTGGGAAATGTAACCCCATTCGGGTGTATACCCAATAACAGGTGTAGTCAATCACCAGGAGTGGACTTCACTTTTAGGACCGACAGGTCTTTTGTAATGCACTGTGCCCTACCCTACCACCAAAAGGAATTCTCATCATAATATTAAATTTCACTCACCTTCAAAATATGAAGGCAAGTTGAAGTATTTTCTGATGGGACCATTGGTTCGCTGCTTGACAGACCTGAGAACATACTGAGACACACATTAATTGGTAATTCAACCAAATCTGGTGTCGGCAAATAATGATGCAATACACATCCACCCTGACTATTACGTGGCTTTAAAAGAGCAAAGAGAAGAAAGATTTACAGAAACCTAGAGGAAATTACTGGAATGAAAATAAATGTTTACTTGCCTTATAGATTCACCTTGAAAAAACATTGTAACATATACTGCCTGAATGGATTTACCTTTGTACATGTCAGAAGAAAAAGTACATATCGATTAAATACATGTACTAGATATTATACACACATATTCATGAAGTCCCAGATTAATTAAAGATCAAGCATAGCGTTGTCAAGATCTTGACTTTGATGAAAAACATACCTTTCCAGGGGGTGTTTCACAAAGACTAAGATGGACTTTAAGTGCCACTGGATTCTCTCACCATTGGTCTCTCAATTACGATCTTTAAATAATATTCTTTCCTTCAATGACGAATTATCAAAAAATGTAAATTATGTAGATTTGTGACCATGATTTGTACGTCTCTTGAGTGACCAATGCTAGTAAACGGTGAGAGCAAATAGTGGCATGGATGGTCCGCGATAGTTAAGTCCAACTTAAAGTCGATCTTAGTCTTTGTGAAACACCCCTGGTTCTATAATGTAGTTGGTCTATGACAAGAAATATTATTAAGTTTCCTCAATTAATACTGAAAAGTGAGATGCAATAAGGTAGTAGGTCGGAGGAGTCTGCTCGCCCATAAGTATATGGTGCATGATACATCGTGAGACCTTTCCTTAAAGACCCTGTCCGAAGTGAAAAATGAAATAGATGAATTATATATCAAAGGAAAGCTGACATAGTCTACAACAATACCAATTATATGCTACGTTAGTGCCTGTCAGACGAGTAAAAGCTCTCTGAAAACTTGAAATCTAAAGCTGTCAAAATCGGGTTGTTGACCTAAAAACTAGCTATCGAATTGATGACATCACCGTATGTGGAGTACGCATATTCACAATGACTTTGCATTTACTAAGCACGGCTCATCGCCTCAGCTATATGGGCGAGCACATATGGTGTCGTCACAATAACTGCGGCAAATTTGACCCCCGTTGACCTGTAATTTGGAGAGATGCGGAAAAAAGAGTTTTAATTCGCTTTTGTGCAATACTGAAAGGGAAAATATTTTGAATTCCTTTATATTTGTATTCTATGTTCATTCGGCTTTCCATTGATAAAAAGTTGTATTTTCATCGGATAGGGTCTTTAAAGATCACTACTTGACAACGCTTTGGCGTTGAGGATTTCTGTATTATAGCCTAGTTTTTGTAATATGTCTGGGCGCAATTCCATATACTTGGAAGACATTCAATGTTGCTCATTTTGTAAACAAATGCCTTTCAATTCAGTGTATTTTACTGACATCGCTACCACTGCTGTAATGGATTTTCATTCGCGCAATCTTTCGGTGAAGGCATACATAGAGCTATTTCCGGTCCCTGCACTCAAGCATCATGACGAGCGCGTCATCAGTTGGTGATGAACTGTGGGACATGGCTGTCAACACATCGGGACAATGTGAGCAGCAGATGGCGATGTACTTAAATCTGAATAAATGACAGTAAAATACTCTGCCTTTAACATTACATATTTCCCCCTTTTTTTCTTACACATGACTGAATTTCTGTCTGTACATATAACATTGGTAATGAAATAACTTACCACCAGTTTTAAGACTTTGTTTTGATATGCCATAACAGAAAATTAAATAAATTTACAATATTGCAACGTGTGTTATTTTCTTGCAAATTTATATAAATAAATATTTACAATATTCTAGAATAATAGGATCTGTATGACTAATGCCGTAGTACTTATAGTGTTCGGGTAAAAAGTTATTACAGTAAAAAAATAATCAGTGTCACGATTTGCCTTACGTGTTTTAAAATAAGTATAATCTTATATAAAGTGCAATATGTATAAATACAACAAATATAATGTAAGTATTTTGAATATTCATCTGGTAATGAATTATGTACTACTATATATATTTTCAAAAAAACTGTTTTCAATGACATTATTGAGCATTTTCATTGTTAAATGCAAAGGATGGAATGTTTTGCATATTGTAATTGGTTTATTTACATATTTCCCCTATCGGATGTCTATCTATTGTACATAATCATTTTTGAATGCGATTGCAGAGTGGCAGTCCTTTGAGTTATTTGTGCAATATTGTATTATAAACTATGCAGACATTAAGTGCTTTCTATACGTCTGACTAGAAATAAAATATTAGTAATAGCTTTGCCGTGATGCGTTTTACCATTAGTTTACCATGAGTGACACAATCGTATATCTCAATTAAGTGTATAATAGAACGGAAAGATGCTAACAAGTTTCATAATTATGCTTATTTCACTGTACAAAAACAGAACAGCAGATCTTTAAAGTAATATATGCAGAGATAATTTGTGTTAATTCTTTCTTGCATCACTTGCTTTTGTGATTATAAGATACATGTCGCATACAGATGGTTGTCGTATATGTATACACAGGGTGGCCCATAAAAACGGACTTGCATACTTTCAACTATGTGGGGGAAATGTCACTGTTACTAGTAGATGGGGAATCTTCATAAAGAAAATGATACCAAATTCACCGAATTGGTTGGGTATTTCTTTTCTAGACGCATTTTTGTGAAACAATGTTGAAGACATCCATTTGCAGGGCTCTTTTTGCAGAAATTACATATCATTGTGTATTTTCGGAAATAGTATAAAGCATGAGCCTTGGTCAAGCTGTTATGTACGTCAGCTTGAACACAAACATAACATTCCACACATTCTTCTTTTTTCAAGCGATTTTTAATGACTTGTTAAATACAGACTTGCAATTATACGAATTGTTTAAGACGCTGTTTTATTCATACTGAACTTATTTGAACTCTTACCTTGCGTCACAAAATGCTCTCTAAAACAAAAACCCTCTTGCAAATTTGTGAATTTGGGTATCATTTTCATGTGAAAAGATTCTCCTTTGATTCTCCTTCCGCAGGTATCAGTGATTTTGACCCCACATTATTGGGGAAGTATGTGCAAGTCCGCTTTTATTGGGCCACCATGTATATTCATATTGAGCATTAAAATACACATTAACGGTATTATAAATGATTCGAGTTTATGTTTTCGGCTTCCACGGTGTCAAGGCCTTCACACGTAATAGTTTATCGAACATCACTTTTCAGGGAAAATAAAAGAAATACAAAGGTGTTGTAAACGCAGGATTCCCACGGTCATGGAAAAATATAATTTCTGGAAAGTCATGGAAAATGAAAAATAAAAATCTCCCAAGGTATTGGAAAAGTCACAAAAATTTATCGTGTTTGTGGGCCGCGTGTGACTATGGCAGCCTTTCAATTTGAACTGACAATGGGCGTTGTATACGTACGCCGTTTTGATGCCTCAACCCATACAAAAATGCTACTTATCTGGTCATAGAAAAGCCAAAAATTGGTCATGGAAAGTCACGGAAATTCATAGAATTTTTTTTTTTTTAATTTCTGTTGTAATCCTGAAACTCATTAATATAAATTGGGGAAAGTAAATAAAACCGATATCTCTTGAAAACAGACCTTTCGTATTCGTATGCTTTTGTCTACTATTTCCAGTACATCAATATTTTACTGAATGTTTATTATGATTGCCATTATGATTGCCATATGAATAATAAAATGATCACATTTCTCCTGTTCTCAAAAAGCTGCACACGTTGCCAATCCGCAAGCGCATAGAATTCAAAATCCTTCTCACATGGAAGGCTGTAAACGGATTAGCACCAAACTATTTACAAAACCTTGTTATGCCTTATACACCAGCTCGTAGTCTAAGATCATCACACCAGCATATTCTTAAGTTCCCAAAGACACGAGTAGCCAGTGGTGAAAGGGCTTTTTCATCTGCAGCAACTTGTCTTTGGAATAATTTACCATTTAATTTGAGAATCATAACTTCCTTAGAGACCTTTAAATCCAAGCTGAAATCTTATCTCTTTTAACAATACCTGTACTTGGCACTATGACACTCATCCGAACTTTCTCGTCCAAACTTTCTCATTCTTTCTATTTTTCTTGTGCGCCTCGGAATAGCATTGTCTAGATAGACGGCGCTATACAAATTATTATTATTATTATTATTATTATTATTATTATTATTATTAATCTAAAATAAGTTACAAAACGTGAACAATCGCATAACCAAACATCTTACGGAATGTGCTGAAACAGCAGACTCTCACTGAAAGCTCCAGTGAGCCAATTAAGTTTTCCACTGCATCAGAATTACTGAATGATTACAAAACGGGCAATACAAAAGAACAAACTAATACCATCAGAAATAAAAGCAAAAACAAAATTACGTCACATCAAGGAGGTATCGATGTACATGTATTTTACATTTAAAAGTTTGAAGTCCTTTATCTGAAATAGTTTCTACAATTTGGGCAAGGAGAGCGTTCCATAGACGGACAGCAGGTGGAATGAAACCTCTGTCTAGTGTACATGTTTTAGAAACAGGCAAAAAGAGGGCATGGGAAGGCATAGATAGACTCGAGCGGTTGACTCTGCGCCTTTCGTATTGTAGAAGCACAGTAATTAAATGCATTTCTTTTAATTATAAAAGACGAATAAAGGGGATTCAGCTTCCAAGTTGATTTTCGTTATGACGCACGTTCTTGTTACCACATGTATGTACTAAGACGGAAATATAAGGTCATGTCTGGGGACATCACGTTTTCAAATAGATTTTGTTTTATTCCTATGCGGTCAATTAGTTCCATTAATAGTGAGATTATTGCTATCATGTATTAATTATGTAAAGCTTATGATCCTCCACAAACGACAAAATTTCAACCTCGACTTCTCTCTTTCTCTCAAACACACGCTCATACACTCCCGCCCACACACTCCGCACACGAAAATAAATACACCTACATGCATATACACCATCTGATCTTTCTGTCCTCATTTGCCCCACTCTCTCTCCCCCTCTCTCTCCTTCTGTGATTGAAGAAAAAAAGAAAGATTTGAATGACATTGAAATGCTTACGAATGGCAGTAGATGATACACTCGTTTGATACTTTAAAGTATACATTCATATTAACATTAACAAAGTTTTCTCTACTAAACGCATTAGTATACCTAACCCTAACCTAAAACCCAATCGCGACCCTGTCAAAGGAGAAGTTTAAAAAAAAGACTTATCTGAACGTAAATACGTGTACAGAAATTTCAAATGCAAATCAACTTCAAGATATCAAGTTACAGTATCGTACACGCTATCTGTTTCTACTTAGTTTGTTGACAGCTTAAATAAAAGTTTGGAAAGTCATGTTGACTATGTCATATTTTTTTATAGCGCACCCAAAAAGTAACTCGTCAAACGTGTGATACTACTGTTTACCAACACCTAGCTATATAGGGATTTGCGACTTAATCAGCACATAAATACGCACAACAATACTTTTGTAATGTAATACTGTTTCTCTTTCTTTCTCTCTCTCCCTCTCTCACTTTCTCTCTCTCTCTCTCTCTAACTCTCATTTAGGAAGTGGTTTGTTCACATAACAACATGAAAATACATGAAGTCTTATCAAATTTGCGACATTTCATAACGAGCACAAAGTGCAGCCTTAACAAATCAGAAAACATTTTTCTCCCCCAAAAGCGGACATTTTCAGGTAGTTCAACATTTTTTTCTTCACATTTCTTTCATCTATATCTCTATCTCTTTTCTTTACAAAGGGAAATTTTTTAATTACCACTGCTTTTCTTTCAAGGTGAAATGATTAGGTTATGTGAACTAATCCATCAAAGACATTTTTCATCAAAGAAACACTTTCTTTATCGACATAACGTCAAGAAATGATGAGGAGAAATTGATTATTATGGTATGGTATGGTATTTATTCAATCATGCATCGCAGTAACATATACTGAATTGCACATAGATATACATTGCATTTTAAAAACAGGTGTACAATTTTAAAACAAAATCATTTACATAATTATAAGTACACGTATATGTCACATGTTTATCATAAATTTTGTACCAAAAGTAAAATGGAAGCAAAAATACGAACAGGAAGGAAATGGGGAATATGTACCTAAATAAAATATAAAAAGTGAGGAAGAGAGAAGGGAATGATGTAGAGAAGGAAAAAAAAGGTTAAGAAAGGTAAAGAGAGAGAGAGAGAGAGAGAGAGAGAGGGGGAGGAGGATGAGGGAGGAAAGAAAACGGTGAGAAAAGAGAAAGAGAGGATTAGGGACCGAGAGATATAGTGAAAGAAAGAGCAGGAATGTTAGAGAAATGGAGAAAGAGAGAAAGAGAGAGAGAGAGAGAGAAGGGAAAGAGAGAGAGAGATAGAGAGAGATAGAGGAAGAAAGAGAGAGAGAGAGACAAAAGGTAAAGCAGGGGGAAGAGAGAAAGGGGGATCTTGCCAACAATTAAAAATTACATACGAATTGACGAGTAGTATTAATAAAATGAAGAAGAAAATACATTGTCAAAATTGTATGGCACCTAAAAATCTATGAGAATTACAACAACAACAAAAAACAGATAGTAGTAGAAACATAAAGAAAGTATAATAACGACCTCTTATAAAAATATAAAAATACATACGGATACAGCAGAGAAGCAAGATTCAAAAGGAGTAATTGCAGGGCTGAGTAGACTAATAGTGTTAAGATAAAACAACGGGCATAGATAGTATACAATACTAAGAGTAAAGATAATACAAATGATAAATTGAGGTAAAGCGTATTGGAAATATTTACATTATGTTTCTACATTTAACAATAATATATTTGTTCAATCCAGAATAGTTAATCAAACCCGAGATATAATGCATTGAGATTTGGCAAATTGAAGATGTGTTCAGGCAAGATTGCACTTTGAAAATGAGTTATAAATATTAACAGGAGGATGTGATGAATTTCTAGGCATTTATGGATGTTACCACAAAAGACATGCCCTCACGAATCCCTTACGAATCCAGAAATGTCTGTCTCACGGCGAATCAATATTGTACTTAATTTGCATGGCCTTAGAAACGTGTCCGAGAAAAATAATAAATTAGTTTCAATTGAACAGGAATTACAATATTTATTTACAGGTGAACTATCTAGAGGTGTTGCGGTCTGGTTCGAAGCCCTGCGCCAGCGCTAAAGTCTGCTCATGCCGCTAGCCAGAAATTAATCTTCACTTGCCACGTTCGCTCAAGGAGAGATGAATTGTGTCCTTGAAATGCTAGAGCGCAATAATGGCAGCCATGTTAAAACCGGGGTAATATATAATAATTGTGGAGCTCTAGAGCCATGTTTGACAGATATAACCGCTAAACAAGAACCCATTATTGTTATTATTATTATTATTATTATTATTATTATCATTATTATCATTATCATTATTGTTATTATTATTATTATTATTATTATTAATAATAGTATTATTTTTGTTATTATTATTATCATTATCAGTATTGAATTAAAAAAAAAATTGTTGGTGTCATTATTCTTACAGGTTATATCAGGTTTTTGTTAGGTTCAATCATCTAGTGAAAGGGAGTATTTTCAGTGCATCTTGGTGGTTAAAAACCAAAGTGTTGATGATACTTTTACGAATACGTTACTGTTACGAATCATTGTAATTCTATAGTCAGAACGCAATAATATTTAGATAAGGCAAAGTCATAGGTCTACTTAGCAACAACTAATGATTGTTGTTCGCATTGTAACTACTGAGATACAATGATTCGTAATAGATGAATGGAATAATTCATATCGAGGCACTTCACGAAGTATACATTAAATTCGGTTACATTAAGAAAACAGACTATTGTTGCTGATTGATCATGTTAATTGACTTTATTCGCCATGTATAAGTACATGTATACACCGCATATGAAGATTCTAGGCTTCTGATTGGTCAAAACTGCCTTTTCGCTACTGCCTGCTGAGCAGTATAGCGAAAAATATTGACCGGACATAGTATTCATGCGGCGTACAATGCAAGGACACAATGGATGTACATGAAATTAACAATGGGTAGACGCAGTGAGAAACTCCCAATGCCCTTAGAACGATATATTGCCTTCGATTCTCTAAATAAATTATACATTTTGACAGGCATATATTTTGTTAATATCTCTTCTTGACAATTATCTAAAAAGAGACACGCGGTGCTTGTTTTTCGGTTCATGGTTAAAACTATAGCTCCTCGGTGATCTCGAGACGACACTATGCCCCTCGACTTCGTCACGGGTCACAGTTCAGTTTCGAGATCACCTTGGCCAATAGTTTTAACCGTGTTCCTCAAAGCAGTTAATATTAGTATATCATGGACTATATAAGAGAGAGAGGGGGAGGAGAGGGGGACAAGGATAAACCATGAAAGCTGATTATGAGATTATTTCTAAAGGGATCCTAGGCTGAGAAAATTTATTTAAAAAAAAAATCAAAATATTCAGTTCTTGTATAGCGCATATATCACATTATAACGTCCCTATATGCGCTTCCAAAGAGCTTTGGAAATCATTACCCTAGCTTTAGTTCCGGCAGCCGTTATCAGCGCACAGTGCATATCAAGGAATAATCCTACCAGGTACCCATTTACCTCACCTGGGTCGAGTGTGGCACATGTAGATTAATACCATGCCAAAGGAAATTAGTGCCGCGGCGGGACTCGGACCACGGATATTGTGATCCACAGTCCGGTGATATATCCACTCGACCCCGACACCTCTACGGGAAGCTATAAAGCTTCCAGCCCTGACAAATCTCTTTTATACACTGTTCTACGATGATTTCTGTGTTATGTTGAGAGCTTTTTAATCACGGATAGAAAATTAACTGGTGTTTTTATAAGTTTGGGGGAAAAAAAGATTCTCCAGATATCAGCAACTGAGAGAATCCGGCGGAACATTATGTTATCTGTCATGCTTAAATCCATGAAAGTTTTAATCCAAAAAAAATGTGGGATTTCTTGACAAGTTAAAAGTTTTTGCATTTTAATTGGTTGTGTCCACTGACCGTACATATATATATGAAAGAGTAAAACAATAGGAATTCTATTTTAATCCGTAAACCTTAAAAAGCACCATGCGCTATGTACATTTCTGTAAGCCTTGTGCTGGCTTGTACAAATTCAGTGTGTAAATTAAAATTCTTCTTCACACGCACGTAAGTTGATCAAATCAACATCAATAGTGAATTTACAATGAGACACTTATTTCTTTTTAGAGAGATACCAAGCAGTTTTTGCTTTGTTGACAGTATGTCAGTTTCGGTTTTGTCGTATCGACTGTTCTCGTCTGTGACTTCCGCCGCATCTTGTCGGAAGCCGCATGCGTTCCTAATCTGAGAACCAAGTGAACAATATTTCAGTACATCGTGAAATACGAAGCATTACAATATTTATATAGACAAGTGCACTTACATTGGCAGTTACTGTTTACTTGTTGCGATAACATTTGCACAAGATCTATTTACATGTAATTCTTTAAATATTATGCCCACAGTTATAGCCTACAACTACACCAATCTCTCACGAGGCGTAAATATCATAAACGCAGTATTTTTGCATCAGATGCAGCAAGGATAACCGCATGCATCAACATCTTCTAAAATACATGCTCCACTGGCGTATGCTTATTCCCTATATTTCACGAGCTATTGCTAGCAAAGAAAAGCATTTTTTCGCCAGGAAATACCTCCCCACGACTAGAAACCGTTGCTGGAATAAAATGATGTTTGTTTCTTCAATCAATGCTTACCTTTTAAAAATCTTTTCCTAAAAGCATATATGCTTTTCCTTGACTTTTATTTATCGGAGAATATCGCATGTTCCCTTTTATAATGATAATAATGATACATGTAATTATGATAATTATAATGGTAATGATAATAATGATAACAATGATGATGATAACAATAATGATAATGATAGTAATGATAAGTGTGATAATTATTATAGTAATAATAATAATAGTGATAATAATGCTAATAATGATGATGATAATAATAATGATGACGAAAACAATGTCTATAAGCGCTTTGGAGAAATATTTTTACACAGGTCAGCGGATTCAGGCTTGCCCGCATACATAATATGCACATCCCAGCCAGGCGCCATTTTACAGACGCTCACAATGCTGAGCAACTTCCTAACCCATTCGCATCTTACCTAACCCATTTAACACCTGTGTGGAGAGAAGTAATGTGGATTTTAAAAAAGGCCCATTAAGTACATATATTCCAGTTTCATCGTGATAATGATCAAATTCAAGAGCGGTACTGAATCATAATACATTTTAAAGGTATCGCCCTCCAAGTTAAAGTGAGAGGAGAAAAAAAAAGGGTGAAAAGCACTAACAACTTTCTAATATTCCATTACCCAGGTAGTATGATTATTGTCTGCATGCATCGATGATGGCTCGCTTCCGACCTTGACGACCCACTTTTGTCTAATTACCTGTTGCTGAAACTTCAAGTAAAGAAGAGTAAATGTAATTAATCTATAGATGTACAAACTCGGGTGGAATAATTGGCATAAATAATTGTGCTAATGCATTATCTTGGGTAAGGAATAACAATGATGCACACGCATGGTTATAATAGGAACGACAATTGGCTACCGATGCGCTATAACACGCTTCGTTGGTCTTAATCAATCAAATTACTTCAAAGCACCACAAAACTTCAAAAAAGCTTAACGTATAAGTTGGGATAAATATGCCAATGCGCGATTCTTTTTCCGATATTGATTGGAAGTTTGAACCTTCAGAGACCAAGGAATTAAATTTGTAATAATTGTATATTTGTATACAAACTCGATTTATGCTATAATTATGATATCTCCTAACACAGCAGAGGTTATATCACTACTAATACTAATACCACTATACTACTACTAATAATGATAATAATAATTTAAAAATAGATGTTGAAATTCCTTCGTTTCCACAATAGAAAGAAATCGAAGCTAGTACAGTGGATTCAAATTATATTCGTTATATTAAGTACAACCCACACGATTGGATTATGTTGGTAAAGTTAAGAGTGAGCAATATCTTTTCATCCCTATTACATGTACCTGTCTAACACTGATCATGCGATTCCATTTTTAAAGAAAGTCGAAGCACTTTTGGAAAGGTTGATCATTTGAAAATTGACGGGTACCGTGAGGTTTAATTTTGTAATGATAGAAATTAAATAATTTTATTTGATCTTGCCGGAAATCATGCGCACTTGACACAGAATTGGTGATATGGGACTACACATACAGGCGACATGGCAGTTGGGTTCAAACCCTTCAGCCATTCCTCGTCATGTTTCGAACACGAGGGCATTTGTAGAGCAGTCCTTTTCAGGGTTCATTCTGCTAAATTAATTTCAACTGACAGTCACAAGCTGTTACGATGGAATTCATTTTCATAGCCCCATTCTTTACCTGTCAAATTGGACACGCTTCGTTTGATGCCAATCAACGTGCCATTGTAGAGGTGTCGCGGTCCAGTGGATACTTCACCGGACTATGGATCGCAAGGTTCGTTTCATTTTAATAATAGGTTTGATTATAATAATGCTAACGGTTATTTATAATGCACTTAACAAGTTACAACCGGCCAAAACGGTTACAGTATTATTACTACCCCTGCAATTAGGTTAAATTACTATTTCGCACATAACAGTGCGCTTTCTCCACTCCCTAGGAAGCATTTCAGATAGTCGCCTTCCAGTCACTCTTGACCTTCGCATCCTACCAAGTACCCATTTAGCACCTGGGTTGATTAGAGCAATGTCTTGCTCAAGGTCAAAAGTGCCAGGCCGGGGTTAGAACCCAATAACTGCATTTCCAGTCAAGCGATTAAAATCTCGACTACGATACCTCTACTTAATTTCATTTGATTTATTGATATATTGATTCCCGTTAATGTAACATTAATATTAATGATTATACTCAAGCAAACAATACTGGGGTTTACAGATAATGCTGAGTTCTGGTCATGAAATATAAATTTAACTAGAAAAGTCAACGCAAAGCGTCGCATCCCCTCGCAGGGTACAAATGGCCTATATACGTCAGAACAAGTTACCTCCATTAGACTATACTATTATATTACTAGGCAAGGAAGTTAACCACATTTTCACATATATAATTAGGTGTTTTTGCATATTTAATGAGCTATGACCTTTCACCTTTGACCTACATACTCCGAAATCGAACTTAGGCTGTGTTTTGATACTATGTACCTTCATATCAAATTTCATTAAAATCTGTCAAACATTACTAAAGTAATCGATCGGAAACCAGATTCGCATATTTAATGAGCTATGACCTTTGACCTACATACTCGGAAATTGAACTTAGGCTGTGTTTTGATACCATGTACCTTCATATCAAATTTGATTAAAATCCGTCAAACATTACTAAAGTTATCAATCGGAAACCAGATTCGCATATTTAATGAGCTATGACCTTTGACCTACACACTCGGAAATTGAACTTAGGCTGTGTTTTGATACCATGTACCTTCATATCAAATTTCATTAAAATCTGTCAAACATTACTGAAATTATCGATCGGAAACCAGATTTGCATATTTAATGAGCTATGACCTTTGACCTACATACTCGGAAATATGAACTTAGGCTGTGTTTTGATACCATGTACCTTCATATCAAACTTCATTAAAATCCGTCAAACATTACTGAAGTTATTGATCGGAAACCAAATTTGTTACGGACGCACGCACGGAAGGAAGGAAGGAAGGAAGGAAGGAAGGACGGACAGCGGCGTTTCTATAACCCCTCCGACTTCGTCGGCGACGGGATAAAAATATGATCCAGAAATAAGTGCAGATTGTCGATGGTAAACTTCATACGAAAACTGAGTACAAATACGGTGTGTATGTATGTGTGTGTAATTGGTTTTTTACAGACGTGTATCAACCAGATATGATTATTTACGTCTGGGGACCGACCTTTAACGTCACCATCCGAAAGACGATCAACCATCAACCATCAAAATTTAAACAATATGACTAAATCTTGTTGCACTATACGCGGAAAGTGGTAAAGGACTACAAATTAGAAGGCGGTTCACAGGTATTTTACCTGTTAGGGCATTGTTCTATGATGTTCGTCCATAATAATGATAATCAAAAGATTGGGAAAGCTCACAAATTATCTCTCATTTTTACAATCTGTTTACCAAAATTCACTTCTCTTTAAAATTGTGTTGTACAGTAGGGAGAACGCATAAAGTAGGCTTGACATGCTTGCAAAAAAGCTGACGTGCTTGATTGGGGAAAGAACAGAAAGGAATGATATTTAGGGAGGAAAGCCGATTTGTTAGTTTCACGATTGTGGAATTAAAAAAAAGATACTTTACTGTAAATACAATTATTGGCAATGGAGAAAAAAGAAGAGGGATGAAATATAAAGAAATATTTAGCTCTATAGAGTCCGAGGGGGCTGCTTCTTGAAACTGGCAAATGTCTAACTTCTTGGACATGACATAGAATCATGTGGTTAGAGAAACTGGCCACTGAAGACAATCGAGTATGTATAATTATGTCTCCGAAAAGAAATAACGAGCTACGTGATTTTCAAAAAGTTAATTTCGTTAATTTATGCAGAAGAACGTATAATACAGGATTAGTCTTCTGGTGGTATATAGGTGATGGATTAAAAGAATGATAGGAATACTCATGGGAATCCGAGGATCCTCGGGGGCGGGGGAGAACAACCACACTTTTTTAACAGATCCTGAAGAAAATAATAAGCATTTAATTTCCGATGAAAAAACGGGTTTATTTGACTCGTTTCTTGCTACATTTCTTTATTTCGGGAAATTCCATACAAAGGGTTACCAATGTCGGCCAGCAGCCAGTATAATCAGTACTTGTAATTCGGATGTTCGTCTGTCTCAACGATCAACAAACAAGGAGTCATTACCCCCCTCCCGGAAAGTTACCCCATAGGACAATTACCCCCCTCCCCCGTGGACAATTACCCCCGAAAAAAATAATCTGCTTTTATTAAAACCAATTTATTATCAGGCTGGACATCCCCTTTAACGAACTAGGGGGTCATTTTCGGGGTAACTGTCCTCGGGGATGGTTGTCCTTGGTTGTCCTAGGTTGTCCTGGGGGCCGGGGGTAATTGTGCAAGGGGGTTATTTTCAGGGGTGGGGATAATTGTCCTCGGGGATAATTTTCCTGGGGGTAATTTTCCGGGGAGAGGGGTAATTGTCCTCAGGGGTACTTTTCTTGGGGGTAATTGTCCTTGGGATAGTTTTCCGGGGGTGATTGCCCAGGGTGTAATTGTCCTGATACGGGGTGCGGGAGGTGCTTCAGGCGTTATAGTTTCTCGTCTTTCCCCCTTTCACTCTTCCCTTTACCCGCTTTTCTTTTTCATCAACAAACAAGGTGTCATTTTAACGAACTGGGGGTTGTCCTTGGTTGTCCTGGGGGCCGGGGGGTAATTATGCAAGGGGGTTATTTTCAGGGGTGGGGATAATTGTCCTCGGGGGGTAATTTTCCGGGGGGTAATTGTCCTCGGGGGTACTTTTCTTGGGGGTAATTGTCCTTGGGGGTAGTTTTCCGGGGGTCATTTTCCGGGTGGTGATTGCCCAGGGGTGTAATTGTCCTGATACGGGGTGCGGGAGGTGCTTTAGGCGTTATATTTTCTCGTCTTTTCCCCCCTTTCACTCTTCCCTTTACCCGCTTTTCTTTTGCATCACCGGAGCGGTGGGGAGGGGGCACATGCCCCCGTGCCCTCCTTTAGATACGCCGATGCGTGATCTCTTGTTCTAGTGGTTGCTATGGACTTATGTCACAACATAAATACTTTACAGGAAAAAAATATGAATAGAGTACTCTCTTCACTCTTTCACATCCAACTGTAATTATGAAATGCATTGGTCGAGAGAACTTGTTTGTTTCCATATCGTATTTGATTATGTTTGATTTAATGGCTGTACTATCAATCAACTATGCTTGATTAGGGGACGGTGAAATCTGACTTAATTAACTGACTTTAATACCACAGTTTTTAACAGATCCTGAAGAAAATAATAAGCATTTAATTTTCGATGAAAAACGGGTTTATTTGACTCGTTTCTTGCTACATTTCTTTATTTCGGGATATTCCATACAAAGGGTTACCAATGTCGGCCGGCAGCCAGTATAATCCGACTTGTAATTCGGATGTCTGTCTGTCTCAACGATCAACAAACAAGGCGTCATTTAACGAACAGGGGGGTGGTTGTCCTTGGTTGTCCTGGGGGCCGGGGGGCGTAATTGTGCAAGGGAATAATTTTCCTCGGGGGATATGTTTCCTTGGGGGTGTAATTTTCCGGGGGTAATTGTCCTTGGGGTAGTTTTCCGGGGATGATTGCCCAGGGGTGTAATTGTCCTGATTCGGGATGCGGGAGGTGCTTAAAGTGACTCGGTAACATTGCCTCAGATTCTGAAACAAAATCCTGGATTAAGCTCATGCTGCAAGCATAATTATAAACCTTTAGGTCAGTCAGGAATCCCATGATTTTTACAAGCCGATCGCCTGTTTGATTATCAAGATATTTATGATTGTAAATCGAAATTTCATTTTTCGTTTTCCTAACGGTCTTTATAACACTACAGTCTATTGGGGGAAATGAGTATGGTAAAACCGGTCACTCAAAGATTTTTACTTTTTTGAGGGACTTCATGATCATTTTGAAGCGCAATTTTTTTAGGGCTTCAATATTACACCATATCACAGACACTGATAACACGTAGGGCCATGCATCTCAGATTTAACATTGTTAAACGATGCCTTTAAGGCGTTATATTTTCTCGTCTTTTCCCCCTTTCACTCTTCCCTTTACCCGCTTTTCTTTTTGCATCACCGGAGCGGTGGGGAGGGGGAGGGGGCACATGCCCCCGTGCCCTCCTTTAGATACGCCGATGCGTGCCCTCTTGTTCTAGTGGTTGCTATGGACTTATGTCACAACATAAATACTTTACAGGAAAAAAATATGAATAGAGTACTCTCTTCACTCTTTCACATCCAACTGTAATTATGAAATGCATTGGTCGAGAGAACTTGTTTGTTTCCATCTCGTATTTGATTATGTTTGATTTAATGGCTGTACTATCAATCAACTATGCTTGATTAGGGGACGGTGAAATCTGACTTAATTACCTGACTTTAATACCACAGTTTTTAACAGATCCTAAAGAAAATAATAAGCATTTAATTTCCGACGAAAAAACGGGTGTATTTGACTCGTTTCTTGCTACATTTCTTTATTTCGGGATATTCCATACAAAGGGTTACCAATGTCGGCCGGCAGCCAGTATAATTCGACTTGTAATTCGGATGTCCGTCTGTCTCAACGATCAACAAACAAGATGTCATTTAACGAACAGGGGGCTGGTTGTCCTTGGTTGCCCTGGGGGCGGGGGTAATTGTGCAAGGGGGATATTTTCAGGGGTGGGAATAAGTTTCCTTGGGGGGGGGGGTAATTTTCCGGGGGGTAATTTCCTTTGGGTAGTTTTCCGGGGATGATTGCCCAGGGGTGTAATTGTCCTGATTCGGGATGCGGGAGGTGCTTAAAGTGACTCGGTAACATTGCCTCAGATTCTGAAACAAAATCCTGGATTAAGCTCATGCTGCAAGCATAATTATAAACCTTTAGGTCAGTCAGGAATCCCATGATTTTTACAAGCCGATCGCCTGTTTGATTATCAAGATATTTATGATTGTAAATCGAAATTTCATTTTTCGTTTTCCTAACGGTCTTTATAACACTACAGTCTATTGGGGGAAATGAGTATGGTAAAACCGGTCACTCAAAGATTTTTACTTTTTTGAGGGACTTCATGATCATTTTGAAGCGCAATTTTTTTAGGGCTTCAATATTACACCATATCACAGACACTGATAACACGTAGGGCCATGCATCTCAGATTTAACATTGTTAAACGATGCCTTTAAGGCGTTATATTTTCTCGTCTTTTCCCCCCTTTCACTCTTCCCTTTACCCGCTTTTCTTTTTTCATCACCGGATCGGTGGGGAGGGGGAGGGGGCACATGCCCCCGTGCCCTCCTTTAGATACGCCGATGCGTGCCCTCTTGTTCTAGTGGTTGCTATGGACTTATGTCACAACATAAATACTTTACAAGAAAAAAATATGAATAGAGTACTCTCTTCACTCTTTCACATCCAACTGTAATTATGAAATGCATTGGCCGAGAGAACTTGTTTGTTTCCATCTCGTATTTGATTATGTTTGCTTTAATGGCTGTATTATCAATCAACTATGCTTGATTAGGGAACGGTGAAATCTGACTTAATTATTTGAGAGTTAAATGTTGATGAGGAGAGATGGGTTGGATGGGAAATAGCGCGGGATTGGAGAGTCATAACTACAGAGATGGGGAGAGTAGATTCAAATTTAAAATAAATTTATAATTCACAATGTTGGTGCTTGGGTAGAGAAAAGCAAAATGGAATACAATCACAAACAACGCCTCATACATGGTTATAATTAGCGAAAGTGGCGAGTTAGGGGTGGAGTGAATAATTGACCTGTATTTAAGAGGAGGCGTGGTCAGCCATTGTCAATTAAAGTGAAATGATAAACACTCAAGTGTCGTTCACATATTATGTGATGAGGTGATAAACCGCGGCGAGGTTTCTGCTCTTTGTTTTTTTTCTTTTTGTGTGTGCATGTGTGTGTGTTTGTTTTTTCAAGTGAATGGCAAGTTGGTGAAAAAGAAGGTAGCTGCTCGCAAACAAAGCCGTAGGCGAACTCACTTATCTGTATGTTTAAGCGTAATACACCCATTTTGCCGTGGCGGTTCACGCGGCTTATGTGAACGAGGTTTTGAGTTTCAAACCGTTTTGATTGGCTAATCGCTGGAGGTCACGTGGGCGAAGCAAACTGGTAGGAAAGCCCCTTTCACTCTTCTCCCAACTCATGAGCTTCAGTATCGAGTCTGATATCACACACTTCGGAGCTATCTTTTTTTTCCCGGTTTGGTTTAATATTGCTCGCCAGTTTTATTTTACGGATCATATATGTTTTTCATCACTTCTCCGACCTGGGTGAGACATCCAGATATTCAGCTTCTCGCAGGAAAAATTGACAATAGAAGGCATCGTTTGATTACGCAGCTGCAATAATAATGGATTTTAATTATTTTCGTTCGGAAAAAAATTATTGATATTCCGCCGGTCTTTTGTTTGTTTCTGCTTCTTATATTTGTCATGTCTGATTCCATTTTCCCATTGGAAAAATCGACAGTAGAAGATTACGCTGCTGCAATAATAATGCATTTTAATTTCTAACTGCGGCTAATCGTTCAGGAATAGAATCTTCTTGAAAAACATCATTATATAAATTGAATTGTGGAATATTAATAGTTTTACATGTGCTGATATGGAGAATCAACGTGGACAGAGTCTTGGTGATTTAATAACTCTTGGATTATTTCTGAGTGTGGTAAGTACCCGAGATCTTGTTTTTTGTTTACACGTAAATTATTTCTTATTTCAAAGGATAATTGAAGGATAATAATTTACCCTATGTTTTGTGGACAAACACATTACTCAATACAAACCATAAAATAAGTTAAATAAAGGATTAAGTAAGAGGGTGAAGACACTCAAACAACAAGTTTTGTGGCCACATTTAATATACAGTAACTCGAAAAAAATTAAACTCAATGTAATTTCTTTATTCTAAAGGAAATACAGAATTTTCTTACCATAATTTTGATTGGATATTTGAAAACAAGTGATTATGATTTAAGAAAGTCATGGTTTTTGTTGCAGTTAGAGCTAGAAAAAAAACGGTTTTGCCTTTCAAACTGCAATCATGAAGCCTTGACATTTTTAAAGGAAAAATGAAGACCTTTTCATTTATTAATGATTTGTCATCACAATTTTTTACAAGCATAGTTGATTGATAGTACAGCCATTAAATCAAGGAATATGGTCCGCTTTATCCACGCTAGAAAAAAAATCTGATGAATATCCATTTTCCAATTTTGTTCCTATTTTCTCAATCGTACCCGTTTTTCTATTCATCCCCTTTTGAAGCTATGAGGTTTTAAGGAGAATCAAATAGATTGGGACTATTGTGATAAATAATTTGGAGTCGGTTTGTAGTTTTGGCGGTTTGACTGAGCTATTAAATGGTACCTGCTTACATTGGATATTTTTTTAATAGAGGACCAAGATGCAAAGCGTCATTGATTTTGTGTTTCCCCTTCAAACCTATACAAAATATTAAAAAAATTATTTAAAGGAAATGTGGTCATCCATGTCAAGGATACAGGGTCACACTATTACGAATTGAAGAAACGAATATGACAAATGACTTTAAATCGACTTCGTAAGTGAACCAGAGAAAACGCTCTTTCGAATGCTAGCGATATTTTAACGAACCGCTAACAAGTTGCGCGTACGCTCTCCGTGTGGAATTATAATTTGAAAGTTAAAAAAAAGAAATCCCGATGGGCCCTCTTTTAAAACTAAATCTGAAGTGAATAAATGATCAAAGAAAAAAAAAGGAAGCTTTGCCCAAATTATATCATGAATGAATAAGGGTATTTTTTTTTCTTCTAATTTTTGATTTGAAGACATTTATCGATCGTTTTCCTAACGCAAATATCAATATATTAAATAAGAATTCGGCGAAATATTTACCCATGGTACGTGGCTACCATGGGTGTATATGCCAAATGTTTGAAAAGGTAAAAATATGAATATAATCAATACATATGCACATTGCATGACTTTTGTGTTCATGCGGCACTCCTTTAAAGCGAAATAGCTTGATTCAAATTTGGTTTTCACAAGTTGTATAAAAAACATTGAAATTACATGTACGTTCTATGATTGTTCCTGAAGACTTTAATAGTGGCTTTTGGATTGAAGTTAAAAAAAACAATTTTCTTTTTAATAATCTTTTTTAGTTATAATTACTTTTTTTTTCTACATGAATAAAAGCATGTGTAAGCTTTATAACCAACTAGAGGACCGACGGCTCTAAGTCCTCTCCGAGGGACCCCGTAATGAGATTGATTGATTCATGTATTTAAAACACGGTAAAAAAGACATTCAGCAGCTAAGTTTTTTATACTTCTGAGCAATACATATATAATCCTGAACTAGTTTTCTTTTGCAAGCATCTGATATGTTCACGCCATGAGAGATTATTACTCTAAGATGTGTACACGATTGAACTCTTTTAAAGTGAAATCCTGGACAGAATCTTATAAGGGTTGCGAATGATCCGAATCAGTCGCAAGTTCTCCAATCAATCGTAAGTTTACAGTGTCCTATCTATTTTATTTGGGATTGATATCAATCACAAAAAATTGCAATTAATCGCAACTGTTTATAAGACGAGGCCCTGATGTATTGATATTAAGGTCTACATCTCGAATCATATGTAATCGTTGCTTTATGCCTTACCAAAGAGCAATAGCGCATCGACTTGCTTTCGAGCCATGGACGTCCCGGTTAGTATACGAGAGCACTGCTCTACCACTGCGCCATTGCGCGTCCCTTTTGTTGTTGCTATTGGTGCTGTTTGTTTGTTTTGTTTTTATAATCAAGTTCTTCAGATCGATTTGTTCAAGAGATAAGGGAAAATTCAACTAAAGGGGTCGAATAATGGCCTGGGGTTTGCAATGGTATTTGAAATATTATTACATGGCAATTCTCTTTTCTGTCGAAATCATATCCTGACATTTTACAGGTTATTTTACCACTAAGTGTAATTGCATTAAAAAAAAAATCTTTTTCTCTGCAGTTAATAACGGGGACCAATGGATCATGCAGTCTCGTTTCAATGAGTGAGTCTTATTTGAATTAATGTGCACATCACCAGTGAACTATTATTCTCGTCATTCATGATATCAAAGCATTATCTATAAATTACTCACGACCGATTTCAGACATTCTGAAGTGGAAGTGTCAGAAACCAAATTATCCAAAAAATGTGGATGGGTGCTACATCTTTGAACATTATGCCTTCAAAAGGCAGGAACTTATTTTGAATTGATCATTTTCAAAAATATACATCCTTGGAAAACTCATATTACATGTGTATCTTACTCCATATGAAATCATAATCGTGACAGAAGTAACAGGCACGACTGAGCACGCAAAAACTATTTGCAAATGGTTAGAGGCACATTAAAGATTTGTTTGACGAAACTGACGAGGCAGTTGGACAAATGTTCCTGCGCCTTATCAAGCACAAATTGCGCTTCCTCCTTTTAACATAATTACGGTGGGATATGGAAGATAAGAATATGGGCTTTTACATCACGTGTATTTATACAAGTATAATAATCAATGATCTCATTTTTGTCTATTCAAAACCATAATGAAAACAACTACTTTGGACAAGTGTGTATCTCTCAGTTGCCAGTTCAGACTGTCTGAGATCGGTCTTGCGCCTTTTATTGATCTTAATTTTGGCTTCATACTAAAGAAGAGAAGTTCTCCAATGATGTAAACATTAATGAAACAAATTATTTATTGATCAATTTACCACTAAAGTTAGGTTTCCTTTATCAGGGACACCGTATATTTTAAGCTCACACTCAATCAATAATATGTAACTATTATAAACATCGCAAATATTTTGGAGAAAACTCTACACAGGGCGAATTCAATACATTATTGTATATCTAATAGAAATCGTGTTCGGATAACTTAATATATTATTATCATGTCCGCACAATTCAATAGGCTACGCTCAACAACAACAAATATATATATACACAAAATTATATATTGTGCTATTGCGGACAATAGCCTGTTCACCTATCAACAGATAATTGTTGACAGCTGGTCACACCAGCAGTCCCTGTAAGAGAGCCCAAAGTAGGCCATTCAAAATGTTTCGCTGCTGATTTTGGTTGGTTTATTAGTAGTCGCGACCAGGTTTGGTGCTCTTTTCTTAAACTGCAGCCACACAAGGAAATCCATGCAGTTTAAAAGCATTTGGTGAATGCAGCTCTAACGTACGGGGAGGTATTGAAGTGACTAGCGCAACCATGAGCGTCGCCTCTGGTAGCAGCGTCGATGCCACTGAAGCAGCCAACAACATCATACAATGCAGCGAAAAGGCCTGCACTGAGCTGGCTTATTTTCTCCTGGTCCACTACTCACAGCAGTTCTGTTTCACCCTGGATACTACTTACCCCGATTATCCTGCCCTCGCCGCAGTAATTACAGTTTCTTTTTCAGGTAGAAACACCTTTTTGTACTTTCTAATACGGAAGTTTCATTTGATATTTAGTTTAAAGTGGCGAGTGTGATAGTAAGCGCTGACACAGTTTTGATGTCACAGCTTACTGCAAGAAATTGATCTAATTAATGTGTACAGGTGTTGAGGTGTATACCCCCTTCACATACACGGATTTTGCTTACGAGTCCTTACGGATCGCACAAATTCACGGATCTTTTTACGGATCCTAACGATTTGGCCACTTTTACGACCGATTTAACAGTTGTTACTAGTTATTACGACCTACTTGCGATTTAGTACGGATTATTACGAGTTATTACGATGTATTTACGGCAAAACTCCACGATTTGTTACGAGTTGTCACAGATAACTACGAGCAACTTACGGGCATTTTACGACCTCTTTACGTGTTGTTATGAATAGTTACGAGTTGCTTACGAGTATTTACGAGTCCTTACGGTTTCGCAGCTTTTATACCTTTCCCCAAATCGTAAAAAACATGTAAGCACTTGTAATAATCCGTAAATAATCCGTAAACAAATCGCATACAAATGTATTACGAGTCATTTACGGATTTTGCGAGCAGTTTACGAATGTTTACGTGATGTTGCGAGCGGTTTACGATACTTACGGATTGTTACGAGTTATTTACGGAAAAATCAATCCGTGGACAATCGTAAGAAGATTTTTGACATGTCAAAAAATTTGACTCTCCTTTCACGGATCCTTTATTAAGAGTGTCTGCGAGTTGTTGCGAGTTATATACGGATACCGGCGGGTTATTTACGGATGCGAGTTGACTACGAGTTGGCGATCCGTAAGGACTCGTAAAAAAAATTCATGTATGTTATACCCCCTTCACATACACGGATTTTTCTTACGAGTCCTTACGGATCGCACAAATTCATGGATCTTTCACGGATCCTTACGATTTGGCCACTGTAACGACCGATTTAAGAGTTGTTACGAGCTATTTACGAGCTATTTACGGTTTATTACGGATTATTACGAGTAATTACGATGTAATACTACGAGCAACTTACGTGTTAGTTACGACCTGTTTACGTGTTGTTATGAATAGTTACGAATATTTACGAGTCCTCACGATTTTTAGCCAAACAATAACAACTGAAAATGAAGTGTTCGAATTTGCAGCTTTTATACCTTTCCCTTAATCGTAAGCAATTCGTAAGAATACGTAAAGTATACGTTTCTATTCGTAAAGTACTCGTAAGTACACGTAAAGTGCTCGTAATAACTCGTAACAATCCGTAAAGCCATCGTAACACGACCCGAATGAAATCGTAAACAACACGTAAGCACTCGCACAAATCCGTAAACAAATCGTAAACTAACCGTAACAAATCCTTAAAAAACTTTGTTACGAGTCATTTACGGATTCTTGCAGCAGTTTACGGGTGGTTACGTGTTGTTGCGAGCTGTTTACGATACTTACGGATTGTTACGAGAATCGTAAGAAGATTTTGACATGTCAAAAAATTCGCCTCTCCTTTCACGGAACCTTAAGAGTGTCGCGAGTTGTTGCGAGTTGTGACGGGTTATTTACGGATACCAGCGAGTTATTTACGGATGCTTGCGATTGACTACGAGTTGGCGATCCGTAATGACTCGTAAGAAAATCCGTGTATGTGAAGGGGGTATAAAGTGGGTATAATAGTGGATATGTCCCCGGACTACGGATCACAAAGTATGGGGTTCGAATCCCTGTCACGGCACTAAAGTCCTTTGGCAAGACATTAATCTGCATTTGTCACTCTTCACCCACTGCAGGTAATGTTAATGGGTATCCGATAGGAAGAAATTCCTCGAATGCCAGGGCGCCTTATCAGGTCAGCTCAGCTAAAGCAGAGGGTAATGCTAGTAAAGCGCTTAGAAACATTAGTATTGAACGCTTTAGAAATATTGCTATTATTAATATCAATATCATTATTATTTTATTATTATCTGTATTATCATTATTATTATTAAGTAGGCTTAGTCATGCAAATATCCACCATTTTTATCCTTTAATTTACTTATTCTTACTGTTTATTTATGTACAGTTAACAACAAAATTATTCATATCCTTACAAAATTTGTGTAATATTGTTTGTCCCGATTTAAGTTACTCGATAGGACATATCAAAGCTTACATAAAGAAGTATTTAACACATGATCTAATTTAACCAGTCCAACCTTTAATCCATGAGTTAAAAAACGTCACATTCGCAAGGAGTATGAATAATGTACTTGCGCTTGACGATTCGTCGTATCTCTGTTAAGCAGAAGGAGAGTATTGATTTGCCTTCGAGGAAACAAACAGCCATTTGGTTTTAAATGAAAGAATTAATATTGACAATCGCGATTCTTCATTTTGTATGACGTATCATTAGGTGGGAGCACTTTTGACGCCACATTCGCTGGAATCGGTGATAACAGCCTTTTCTTGGGCACTTCCTTTTCCGGATGCTCTACTTTCACTCTCGAATCCTTAACATCGGGCCCAGCCACAACACCAACTACGGGGACAAGTCTTAATCAATATCACCATGGCGACTGCGATGAGCAAGCCGCTGCGTCAACGCCCTCCGCTACGACGCAGCCGGCAACAACGCAACCGGCTACGACGCATCCGGCAACGACACAGCCAGCAACAACGCAACCGGCTACGACGCAACCGGCAACGACACAGCCAGCAACAACGCAACCGGCTACGACGCAACCGGCAACGCAACCGGCTACGACGCAAACGGCAACGACACAACCTTCAACAATTCAATCTGCTACGACATCGCGTGTAAGTATGCTGAAAAAGGCTCAAATCAACAAAGTTATCAACTATCGTTGTGACTATATTTGGATTTCGCCTGGTTTTCCTTCTGCCATTCATAGCAATCTGCGCAATGTCATAATGTGTCACCAAATGTGGCAAAGAGCAAATACGTGTTCCACTTATTACATATATTAACAACAAAAAAATTGTTGTCTGATTCACCACCCCCTGATATTAAAACGCGATGAAAAACTTATGAAACGCACTGCTGCTGCCAGCACCAATTGCATATCTATATTTTCTCCCGCGTAATTTTGATTGCGCGTTCTTTTTAATGCGAGTCCTTTGTGGTTAGTCAAACTCGGAAATCGAAACTCAACCCTATTGCTAACCTTTACTCTTAACTCCAAACCCTAAACTCTTAACCAAAAGCTTTAACCCAACCCTGATCCTAATACACCATTAATTTGTACTACTAGCAATACGTCACTTATCAATATTGATATGTAATTATGTATATTAATTGAAAGAGCTTATGTTTCTGTCACGATTATGAGGTGGTCGATAGTTTGTTTCATGATCTTTACTTGTCATTCTATGATTTTAAAAAAGTAGCATCAGACGCTGTATGTCTTTTTCACTTGTCTATAATCCTTCTAAATTATACACTGTATGTCAAAGCATTTGCTTGGATCCAGCTAAGGCTGGATGTACCTTGTCATTGTTCACCCCCATCCCCAACAAAGAATTAATTTTGAAGATTTGTCAGTCTATTCATTGAATCTGTTGTCGAGGAAACCATTAGTCCGTCTCTATAGCCTCGTGGTTAAAAACTGCTGGTTTGACCAGCTGGAAACAATAATCTCTTGATACCTGAATAGCAGTAATACAGTACAACATATATATTTATAATATTAACGGCAGTGGTATAATCACTTTTACCTTTTTCATAAGGATACTACTGTTGCTGTTGAAGGGCGTTGTGAGACTTTCACAATTGGAGGTAAGAGCTTCACACGTTGACTTGTGTTGTATTTTCTATGTTCTAATAAAATCAATTAGATCGATATGGGGGGTGGGGTATGTTTAGAACATTATGCCACTATTCAGATTCACTTGTTTTTCTCAAGTTTGAACACTAAACATGTCGTTGCATTGTGCGAGAGAGCAGGAGCGACCGAGTAAGGTTGTCAATTTTGAAATAATGAAACTGTGCATTCTAGTGCATCCTACAGCCAAACCATACTATGTACAAAATGTATTGTAAAAAGAGAGGGGACTGCAGGCCCCACGGTTCCGCGGCCATGCAAAATGCATTGTCAAACTGTGAGTTCTTTCTGGCTGTGCTTTTAACCACATTCCAGCCACGCTCGAGAACTGCCTCCCTCGGGTATCCCTCTGCAGCAACCCTGACTTCAACAGCAGTGCCATTCGAGTGGTGAGCGCAACCTTGATGATGTCTGAGGCATCACCTGTCGATATCACCCGACTCGCACAAAGCATCATCGCTTGCAGCCAGCCTGCCTGTGAGGCCG
The DNA here is from genome assembly GCA_037976565.1 of Mesocentrotus franciscanus. Taxonomy (NCBI): domain Eukaryota; kingdom Metazoa; phylum Echinodermata; class Echinoidea; order Camarodonta; family Strongylocentrotidae; genus Mesocentrotus; species Mesocentrotus franciscanus. The sequence continues at coordinate 16,036,368 of CP137686.1, read as the reverse complement.
CCCTGTATGAGGTCATTCAGATGTACTCCAGGGTCGAATGCCTGAGCGCAGTGGATGGGGCAGAGACAATATCCATCGATATCGAATACACTTGTAAGCATGGATGAACTATGTTACTTTGTTGAGTGTCACGTGGCTTCTCAGCTAATAGTATGCTATCTGGCAAATTCCCGTTGGTGTTGTTGATGATTTGGTTTTACGCGCTTGCCATTCAATTTTGAAGGTTTACGCTATTATGCAATTGTAAATTCTTTTCGCCAATCGACATTATGTGGAGGATTTTGTTCATGTACGTGAAATACATATCGTTGCAATCCTTATAATTTAGTAAATCAAAGAGTATGTGCATGATGTGTAAAAAGATTCATTCGAGAGAAAGGTTCATGTTGTAAAATAATGTTTGTTTTTATTCGCATTGTAGACAAAGAGCTTCGGAACTCATGTATAACCTTTAAAAACGAATGTTATATCAAGCAAACATCAAGCAGTGTACCCACCTGCCAATTCCATTAGTCCTCTGAAAATGTTGTTTGATTGTGCGCTTGCTTAAATGATGTTATGTATCAGTCATCTTTCAAAACAAAATGACAAAACTTCTAACTCATGTATTACAACGAAAAAAAATTGTGGAGCACGCAATGTATGAATGTGGAAGTGTACACTTAAATATACTGGTTATTTTCTTTCCTATTGTGTCTCTTCAGATGAATCCTTTATTTTTAGCGTCCAAACGAACAGTCTTTTCACCATTGATGAAGACGGTCTGCACAGCGAGCACTGCGATAGTCTCTTCTACGAATCGAGGCCCAATATGACTTCGAACTCGGTGGAATACCCCTTCAACTGCTCGTTAATTGACGAGTCGGTGAGTTTAGCGCGGCTTGTGTTCAGTTTCAGTAGCAAAAAGGAAAATTGGAAAGAAATATGTTAGTCTCACGTTATTCTGCTCGACAGTTGATTAAAAGGTATGTGTAAGAGATAATATGGTATTTTAATCATTATTTCCGGTGAATTTTGCAGAGTGTAAATATCTGCAAGGAACGCTCGATAATATATCGCTGATATCTAGGACCCTTCAAGGGAAAATCCACCCTGATGTAAAGCTGGTTTTCACAAAAGCAGAATGAGAGAAATAAATTAGTGAAAGTTTTAGCAAAATCCGATAAGTTATTGGCAGTAAAACACAAAAAAGCAACACTGACGTATTATGTGAGCTCCTCTCCAATTTGCTCTGTACAGAAAATTTCATAAACATTCATTTTCTGAGTTATAAATGACAGAATTGCTTTGTTTCATACAGGAGTTATTTAAAAACATATTTGCAATAATTATATTTATGGTGAATGTATAATTGAAGATTTTCGTAAGGAAAAATATAGATTTTTGTAGGGTGATGATATGTGTAATCATCTGTAACTCCTTCTCAATTCACCCCCTCTCTATCTCACTCAATCACTTTCAAGTCTCTGCTCATCATTCAAGGCATCAAGTTTCGCTTATCTTGGAGCTCTGGCCAGTTCTATCTAAAATATTTATATTTCTTCCTCTATGTTTTAATGTATACTGATCTTTATTATGTATTCAGAAATGAATAAAAGAAATGAATTGAAATGAAATGAAATGAAATATAGGATATGTAAGTACAGACACATAGCACAAACTGAATGGATTTCTTTTCGGGGAAGGTGTTTATGCTTGGATGTTTGTTTCTTAGAAGGCAAATCAATACTCTCCTTCTGCTTAACAGAGATACGACGAATCATCAAGCGCAAGTACACCAGGATCCACAGTGGAAAAACGAGGTAGGAAACTATAGTTTTTCTTCAATTCATTTCATCGAAAAATAATAAAATATCTTGATAATACCACTGACCAATGGATCTTTGTGGCATCGCGAGAATCAGTCAATGTTTATTTCAAGAGAGCTGTTTGGTCGACCATATAGGTTCCTTTCCTGAGGCCGCTGTTACATTCAAGCTCTAGCTTAAAATGGTGGTCTCCTGCATTTTTCAATTTTTCGATGACTTGTCAACTGTGTGTTTTTTGAAAGGGTATAATTATTAAAATGATTTATATCATGATATGATTAGATATATATATTTTAACTTTTAAAATAATATACATGTACCTAGTTTGTATATTACTTCTATTATGTTGAAAACGCAGAAATAAAATCAAACAATTATTAATATAAAATTGAAATGCCTTGAGTGGTATACGGGATACGTGAAACACGCTGGTGAGCATATTTCACGAATTGGCGCCTAGAGAGAAGGATGTATGCAATATATCATATTGCTATTTATTTTGTAATGACTTTCGTCAAGTTAGAGATTTTTTTTTAATTCACCTAATAGGGTGCCCTCGGATGACAATGGGCTTCGTTGCAGGAACATCGATTGGAGTCGAATCATGTGGTGCCACATTCATCATCGTATCTGACTCGCTTAATATGGCGGATGGTAAGTGTAATCATCTCCCATAACGAAATGATTGTGGTCTAGTGGTTAAGCGTCTGGTTCGTGAATCGCAAGGTTCGGAGTTCGAATCCCTGCCGCAGCTCTAACGTCATTTGCCAGGGCTTTAATCTATATTTGCCTCTCTCCAACGATTGCTGCGGTAATAATAATTGCAGGGCCCTCAGGGTGAAGAACAAAATTTCTTCTGATGAGGCTTCTGGGGGAAAAAATGACTACTATTATTACTACTACTACTACATTACTACTATTACTATTTTTAAAATCATTATTGTTATCATTATTATCATTGTTGTTATTATTAATACATGTATTATTGTATTCAATGAAGGTACATGGGGAAATCCGAGGCAGGGACATGCCATAGTATGGAACTGTATTATACAATCGTGAATATCAATTGACATTTAATATCATTTTACTTTTACTGTCTGTGGTAAACCAAAGAGCAGTTTTAGAGCGATTTACATACACATCCTTTTCAAGGCATGCAGTGGGAAATAGTATTTTCAGTATGTATTGTCGTTTAAACGACCTTATCAAATATCGCGTAGGCCTACTTGTGTTTGACACACATATTGATTATTCAGACTAAATTTTGAATTGACCTGATTGCAATCATAATAATGTAATGTGCGCCGAGCGGATGCATTTATATGGTCATTCCAATCAGATTTGGTAATCGTTATACTGCAGTAGCTTCAACTGGGTGAAATGTCTATGGCAACAAAAGTCTAAAATAGGGCAATGACGTTCAATGTGCTCCGTACGACATATTATGATTATTCCATCAAAGCGTGAAAATCTCAGGATATGACCGTTTATCAATGGTTCTTTCCAGCCATGCCAGTGGCAGTTTAAGAGGAGCCTTAGGGGTAAGAGTCCAAAAAAAATTGCGAGGCACATGTAGAAAGTGAATGCTAGGAACCCCGCCCCCCCCCCCGAAATAAAACAACTTATTCTACTGGTTTTTCTTGAATCATAAACATTCTTAATTGGTCATATTAAGATATTTTTTTCATTCTAGAATAAAATGGAAAGGGACAGATTGCAGGAGTCGCTCAATAGCTGTATATATTCTAAGCAGTGTATACGTATGATTAATATGCTCCCTCTCCCACCATATCAATCAGTGAAAAACATCAAAGCCCTTGAGATAATAAGAGGTAGAGGTGTCGTAGTCGAGTGGTTTATGCACTTGACTTGAAACGCATAGATTGTGGGTTCGATACCCGACACGGCACGAATGTCCTTTGGCAAGGCATTAATCTACATTTGCCACTCCGTACCCAGGAGAGAAACGGGGGCCTGGTAATTGCTATAAATATGCCCTAACGGTGACCATATGATAGGAATACTCCCCAGGGAGTGGAGATGGTGCACATTGTGCGTGAATTAATCCGATAACCGGGGTAATAATATCTGTAAAGCGCTTTATAGAGACAGTATTTCGCATTAAGCGCTATATAAATCCAGATTATTATAATAATGACATGGTGTAATTATCCAGGGTAGCCTCATCAGTAATAATATTGTTTTTCGCCCGTAATAAGGCGCTGAAGCAAGGGATGTTTTTTCTTCTACCGGGTACACAGTTACTTCACATAGGTTGGAAAGAGAGAGGCAAATGACTTGCCATAATACATTAATGTCTTAATGGCAGGGATTCGAACCCGACACCAAGTGCTTCATAGTACGTTGAGACTAGAACATGACATACTGATTGCCGGGTACAGTTTTTCAAGGTTGATTTTTATACATTCTAGCCAAACATTAATTATTTTTAGATGATTGGTACACTATAATGATGGCGGCGGTTTTATGTCAATTTTTTTCCCACTCCCATTCATTCTCAGCGCAAGTAACCTTCGAATCCATAGACCAAAACGACGTCGTTGGTGGGGCGACCAACGTCCTGCAGGACGATATCGACTCCTCGGGCAACCAACTACACGTCATCAGCTTGGTGGTGATCATCGACATCGAGAATGGCAATACAAGCATTGATCTCAATGGCTCCATAGTCATTGACTTCGCCGTGGATCTAACGGTGAGTTGACATTCGACGTAGTCTTAAAGAGGAGGTTCAGTTGTGGTCAGGTGAAATACAAATTGGGTTTGTTTTAATTTTTATTCCCATAGAAGAATACCATAGTAGACAAATGTACTCTGAGAAAGAATGATTGTGAAACGCTCTCATATTCGAAATACGACACTAGAATATACTTCACAACTTTGGACTAAATTTTCATGTTGCCTGTTCGTGTATTCTTATACAGGCCTACGTATTTATATATGTAATGCTCTTCACTCTATTTGACTTTCATAAAGATTTTTGAGTCAATTTTTCATCATTTTCATTAATCCTAAACGTCACAGTATATGTTAATTCTTCTGTATCACATATTCAAGCTTCCCCAATGATGGCCGAAAAGCTTTATTTGCAAAACAATTGCATGGCCAATACTCAACTTTATCTTCTATTTCTATTGACGGATTTCACTAGAAATCTCACAGATTCCACCTGCCTTTAAATAAGGGGAATATTATGAGCAGCTTTTCTGTTCTCAGTGAAATCCCACACCATACTAGAACTGTTTTGAGTCTTCCCTTTTACTTTAAATTCGCGATTGTAAGTGTAGCCCAAATGTTTTCCTCGTCGCAAGATTCATGTGCAACTACTACACCCCTAAATTCACCAAGTACTAAACAAACAATTTGTGCAAATACTCGTCTTAAACAAAATTACAAAAACCTTTGAAGTAGGCATCAGTATGCACGTTATATTTTCAGTTTTATGTAGGGTTTACTTTTTCAATTCTGTGCTGTAATTACATTTCAATAAATTTTGTTTATTTTTTAGGGCGAAACAAATGACGTTCACTGTGCGTTTATCGCTAACGAAAGGTAAGTCCAATTTTCTACGATGTTGTATTTTTTCTCTCGAAATACCATAAATAAGTGAAAAATATACCCTCTAGTGAAACACGTCCCGAACACCCCTTCAATCTCCTCATGAAAATCAGATCCATTTAATATCAAATTGAATGAAAACACTGCTAGTTGTTCGAGTGTGTAATTATATCCTCTCTCAATTCAAACACTTTTGGTCTTTCAAAGGGGGAGCAGTCCCCCACTTGTCGAGCCCTTGAGGAGCTCATGTAAACCATGCGGAACGATTATTTGATCTGGGCACTGTTTCATAAAACTTGCTATCAATAACAAATGCCTAATTTCTATGACGAATTTGCACTCAGCCAATCAAATGCCACGATTTCAATTGCGTTTAACAGTTATTGTAACGTTTTATTGATAACAAGTTTTATGAAACAGGGCCCTGACGTACAGTGTTACCATTTCCCCCCGGGAAATCTTTTTCTAGAGATACAGGACCCCCATAAGTACCCCTACATCCCGACAATTCCTCAACCTGAAAACTACCCTTTGACCCCTCCCCCCCCCCTTAAAGCTCTTCATGGCAATTATATACATTAGCTGTTAGAGGAATGCGTTCTATTTGGGGCTTTCAAACTAATGATATGAACACTAGACTCCGCTCTCTTAATAATAATTGTTTCTTTTTAAAACGCTATACCAGTCACAACGTAACCGACCAAAGCGCTTGCAATAGATTACCCCGGCGCTGGGTTCTGTTATGATTCTACCCATTACAGTTCACATTCTCCACTCCCTTGCAGAGAATTCCAGCCAGTCGCCCTTTTTTTCTGAAAACCTCTTTGTAAAAGTTAGCAAAATAGACTGTTTTCCAAATTTTCGAGAGATATTCCCAGTGTTTACTGTGAACGGTTGGCAGGTATGCAATCAGATCCATTTATTTCAAATTGATGGGGGGCAGTCCCATGGCTAGATTTTGTGATTACATTGTCGATCAATTATCACTGAAAAGGTCACGTCCTAGTTTATTCTCGTTTTCATTATGAAAAAACATATAACCCATCAACATTCATTACGCACTCAATCACCTGAGGCGCTGGTGCTGATATTTGTTTGATCAAGCGCTCCATAATACAGCGAATTGATTGGCTTTGATACAGTAGATTAAATCCAATATTAGGGAGGCAAAGTCGAACCACACTAACATGGATGATTTATTGATCTCTACATTCAGATTCATCTATAGGCAGAGCTCGGCCAACTCGGTTTCAGTTGATAATAGGTTGTGCTTGAGTTACAAAATATATACAGGGTAGCCCCTAAAGGAATGCAGCACCTGAGATTTACAATTTCAACGATATCATTGACACAATGTCATTGGTTCTTCTTTTATTTGGTAGAAAAGCCTTTTCCAACTAAATGACATCAAGATTATTTTGGGTAACGCTTAACTCTGGTTATGTACACATTTCTCACTGCTTGAGCATGACTACGGTTGCAAAAGTAGCAAATTTTGAAAACCACATTTTCTAACACAAATAGCTGTGGAATCCAAACGCGTTAACCAGACTAATTGATCATGGTGTCATTCTTTCGGGAAAAAAAATTGTCAACATAATATTGCATATGGATTTTACCCATACACTTAAGCGTCAACCTCTTCAAACACACCGCGCACCGACGTGAAAAGCTTTAAAAATATGCCAAAATCCCCCCTTTTCAACTACATCTTTTGATCCGATCGGCCTAGTTCACCAACGGAAAAAGTATTAGAAAATTTGACTTTCTTTCTTTATGGTGATGTAAAAATCACGATATTTTGTTGTTTTATCGCACCGTCATTTTTTGATTATTTTTCATCAATTTGGTCAAAATTTGTGTGGTATCGAACTTTTTGACTGAACGATCCTGGCTATATCTGGCGGTTTCTTGCCGGGAGAGGGCTATTTTTACCAACGGAAAAGATTCATGTCATTCAGTTCATTCTGAACATTTTGATATATAAATGATTCTCATTGGATGAAAAAAAAACCCGTCAAAAAACAAAACCAATCGGTACCTCCGTCTGATTTTGGGAACTCCATTTTTCTCCATTGATTAACGTGTGTTGCGGACCGGGTCGTACCATTCTTGCTCGGGGGGAATCAAGGGGTTTTTAACGTGGATCATAATTGCGCTTACTCTCTCATGCATTGCATACGGAAAAAAATAATCGAATTGAACTGTGTGTATGTGTGTATATTGGCCATATTACTGATTCATCATCTATAAGACCTCCATTACTAAGTATTAGACTCCCTTTTTTATTCAATCACCCGTGCTCTAAATGGAACAGTCGCGAACCTAGAGTGATCCAATCAGAGCCAATCAGATTCAGCCGCACAGCTGCGCGGACATTGTACGCATAGTCGGTTCTGTATGCGCACAGCTGACCCGGGCTGATTAAAAGCTTCAAATTAGGTGAAAGAAGTCGGGGGTTACAAATTCATATGAACAACAAATTACGACATTTTTACAATAATATTATTGAAATTGCAGCTCGAAAGTGCTGCGTTTTTTGTTCGGCCACCCTGTATCGGCCGAACTCTGTATATAGATAGCTCCGTCTATGTCTGACAGCTCCCACTCGCCGTAATCGTTCGCCTGAATATGACACAAGGTGCGAAATTAATAACATATCACAATAATTGTGAAGCTTGGGAGGTTGAAATGAGATTTACTTTGTATAATGATTTCCCCCTTACAATCGCAAAGACTGCTGATAAATCAACTCAAGGACAATTACCCCCACCCCTAAAGACTAAAACCCTAGGACAAGTACCCCCCCCCCCAGGAAAACCAAGGAAAACCACATCGAGGACAATTACCCCGCCCCCCGTTCATTAAAGGGGAAGTCTGATAATAAGTTGGTTTTAATAAAAGCATAATTTTTTTCTGGGGTAGTTGTCCTTGTGGGGGTGATTTTCAAGGGTAATTCTCAGGGGATAATTGTCCTTTGGGGGAAATTGTCATGGGGGGTAATTGTCCTGGGATTATTTTTTCCGGGGTGGGGTTAATTATTGTCCTTGGGGGTAGTTTTCCAGGGGTGATGGTCAAGGGGGCAACTGTCCTAGAACCTATTATTACAGTGCTTTTACTTTACGCGATTGTAAGTAAAACTTTGATTAAGATCGTCGCTATTGGCACACATTGTCCTCAGGGTTAATTGTCATAGGGGGTAATTGTCCTAGGGGTTATTTTCAGGGTTGGGGGTTATTGTCTCGGGAAGTGATTGTCCACAGGAGGTACTTGTCAAAGGGGGTAATTTTCAGAGGGGTAATTTTCAGGGGAGTAATTGTCCTTGGGGTACTTTTCCGAGGGTGATTTTCCGGGGGGTGATGGTCAAGGGGGTAATTGTCCTAGAACCTATTATTACAGCGCCTTACTTTACGCAATTGTAAGTAAAACTTTGATTAAGATCGTCGCTATTGGCACACATTGTCCTCGGGGGTAATTGTCCTAGGGGTAATTGTCCTGGGGGGTGGTTGTACTCGGGGGTAATTTTTCGGGGGGTAATTTTCCGGGGGGTAATTTTCCGGGGGGTAATTGTCCCGCTGGTAATTGGCCGGGTAGATTGCCCAGGGGGTAATTGTCCTAGAACCTATTGTTACAGCGCCTAATACTATACGCGATTGTAAGTAAAACTTGGATTAGGATAGTCGCTATTGGCATGTGGACAGAAAGCCGTGTGTGTTTTGTGCGAGGGGGGCAGGGGCGTACTTATGCATGATTTATAGTTGATGGGGAGGACAGGGGTGATCAATTCATCCATCCCGATTCATTAGGGCGTATAATTATGCTTATCTATTATCTACGTCACTGCCCCTCGCACAAAACACACATGCTCCCTTCCCCCGACACACCTCCCCTCATACACACATGTACCTCACATTCAGACACGTATTTTTGAAAAATGTTCTAGTAAGGCTCTTGATCCCGATGCTAATAATATTTTGGATTCCATTTGAATTAGTAATTGCATTTGATTATTTCATTGATACATTGTATACAGTTCTGGAGTCTGGTCGAGTAGTGGTATGGAACTGGTATTTGCAAACTCGTCCCTGGTACAATGCCGCAGTAATCATCTCACCAGCTTTGCTGTTCTCTTATCGGCCAAGGTAAGTAACCCCACCCTAGCTCCTCTCCATCTATCTCTTTCTAGCTCTTTTTTCTTCTATCTTTCTCTTTCCCTTTCTCTCTCTGTCTCACCGCCCCCTTCCCTCTCTCTCTTTCCATTTTCTTGCCTCTTTGCAAGGCTGTCGACTCTCGCCGAATTCCAAATGTTAAGTTTCTTAAGTTTAGTGAGCGAGTAAAACAAATGCGACGCGAGTCTGTAGAATCTAGTTCAAAGCAGTTTCACGCGCCTGAAGTCAAGGCTTGTATAGACAAGGCTAAAACCAAAATCAGCCAGTTCGTTCGAGATATGTTCCGTTGAGACGACGAAATCCCTAACGCAGAAATACAAAATATGTTCAAAAAATCTCCTCAAAGCGGACGGATTTGTCCATCTAAGAAAATGCACCCACATACCTTTACATTACCTCCTCTAAATGAAATTTTGTCTTACATCTAATACTTCATTTTGATGAAAATAATTAAGTTATCAAGACATAAGTTGTGTCACAAATACATACCGTACAAGATAAACACGTCCACATCTAAGTAGACCGTAGTTCCACATTTCAACTGTCGACATATTAGGTTTATAAAATGATCCAACATCAATCCAAAATAGGTTATACAGCTAGAAAAAAAACTTCACTTCAGGATCCACAATCCATTGAAGTTTGGATTTAGCAATGGAGACGTGAAATAGTCGAACATGTAAGCCAGGTCTTCCTAGATAGTCAAGGAGCCAATTCCACGTTCTTGCAAAGCAAATACTGAACGTCGATTGACTGTAGCACAAGACCTGGAAGAAAAATAAGCTGTAACGAACAATAGCACGAGAATGTTCATTGCATTATGCACCTGTTGGAAAAATTAGTCAATGCATGTATGTTCGTAGATTCATTGCTTGAAATCTCAAGTAGCACTAGACCAATTAAAGTTTTAAAAAATTAATTAAAAAACAAAGCGAGATTATTTGAGTGACTATCTCATGGAGTTTCTGTGTTATGGTGATAACTACATAAGACATATAACGCGTAGCTTAACTAAGAGTTACGAATAACATTCTTTTAAAAAAAATGAAATCATTTATTTATATTTTATCACTGTTGTTCTTGTTATCTTTATTTTCATTTTCTTTTATCATTATTATTATTATTATTATTATGTTTATAATTATTATTTATATCACTATTATTATTATTAATATCATTATTTCTATTATTGTTATTACCTTTATTATTTGTCATTATCATTGTTATTAATATTATTATTATTATTATTATCATCATTATTTTATTATCACGACGTATACAATTGTGATATGTTTTCATCGTTGCAGCCTCCTCAAGGGATACACGCAGTCGTACAGAGTTATCTGTCTAGAGTCATGGGGGCGCTGTCCGTCTTGTCCCTCACGGTGGCCATTTGTATCTACTTTGCCACTGGGTAAGTAGAAACAAGGGCATCGTTTCACGAAACTATCGTAAATACAAGTTTGCCGAACTCCCGTTGAAACGTGTGTATTTAATGGACGGGTTTTAGTGGATGACGATGAACTTGTGCTTACGGCGGTTTTGTGAAACTATGCCTTTTCCCTAAAGTTAGAAAATCTTTTTTTTAATGGGTGATCCGATATTAGGCCCAACGACAATTCCAGGCATTATTCCGTCCAAAGTGTAAGGTTAGGGATAGGGTTATCCAGTTGGAGTATGATTATGGTTAGATAATATGCTTGGTAGAAGGTCGAAGGTTGAATTTATGAATTCGGTTGGTGTAGAAAATTACTGCCGAGCGATTGTCGCAGGTTTTCTACCTTCCCGCCCCCTTTCCTTTCGACCAACTATGTACCTTTGTTGGACTTCCGTGGTTATCAGACATCTATACGAATTCAAACTGATTTTGTTCGAACTGATTTCCTTTCACAAAAAAAATTATACTGGTCTGTTTGAATTATAGAAGTACGTTACTCATAATTTGTATTGGATATTGCATCTTATAAGGTGTTTTTGTTTAGACTAATCGGTCCATATGCTGGGCATTTTCTACATTTATCTTACAATTTATCTTACCCAATGTAAAGTTAAATTTGAGATAAGTTGAAGTGGGTAAAAATTGGGCCGGCTATGACGGATTGGTTTCTATCTAATTAATTCCCAGTGCCTGTCTTCAACTCATAAATTCATACCCTTATTAATGTGAATAATGATTATTACCAACTTGTTCAAATAATAATCGAATTGTTTTCTGTTTCGTACAGCACCTGGAAGCTTCTAAAGATTCAGATCCACATGAACCTGGCCATCTCGACGGCATTGGGTCAGCTTCTCTTCATGACTATGGCAGAGATGACATGGAACGTGGTAAGTAATGAGATATTCTTAAGTCGCTATGGTTACAAATATTGACAGCTCTGAGGGGCACGGTTAAAACTTTTGCCCAAGGTGATCTCAAGACTGTACTGTGCCCCCAGACGAAGTCGAGGGCCACAGTGCTTTATCAAGATCACCAAGGAGCTATACTGTACATTATTTGTTACATACACCGCACCCCGTTTCGATTCCTCAAAATGTGATATTTTAAGTTTGACAGTCAAAATGCATTTCATGGAAGAGTCTTGGAAAATTTACCAGTCTTAAAGCATTGGGCGTGTCTTAATGCGCGTATTCCTTATTGACGTCACGCGTAACCACTGCGTCATTGCTTTGTTCACGTAGTAGAGCTATGTAGAATTAGAACTAATAGTTTTCGCCATATGCATACCGCCCATGCCAGCAGTCAGGATGCAAATATTGACTGCTCATGAGGATGGTGGTATAAGGGCCGGTATTGACACCACCTCTGGAGTGATAATTTCCACCACCATCCGATTACAGAGCGGTCCATATTTTTGTAAACCTCATCCTTTTAATTTAATTGATTCATAAATAGGTCTAGCTGTAGGTCTAGCTCTAAGTCTAACAATCAGGAAATGAGGTCAAAAGGATTTTATACTCAACCAGAATAACAAGATTCAATTCTGCAAAGTTCGATTGTTAACTCCAGTCTCCAGTTTATCCATGCAATGATGTAAGAAATCCAACATCAAGAGTCTTTCGAAGTTCAAAACAGTTTCAAATATCCAAGGCTAAAAGAAATTCAACATCAACATTCTTTGCTCCTCACAGGCTCACAGTAACATATTTACAGTCCTATAGGCCCAAGACTTAAGCCTATTTATCATAAATGTTTACAACACAGCCATGATCACGACAATTTGTGTAGTACTAGTAGCTGTGTTTGTTGATGTGACCGTCACGGGAGAATTTGTGATGTCTTGCAAAATGGCTGGTGATTCGGCAATGTCGTTGAGGAGAAGTTCAACCTGGCTATCACTCATTGAACGGTTTGCCAGGCTAACAGCTGCCGGTGCGCTTGTTCAGAATCATATATCGATGGTATAATATTAATTAATGATGCTATCTCAGATCCTCAATACGGTTCGTAGATAACTTCACGCAGCGCGCAGGCGCTCACCCGCACGCAACCAACCATCGGTATGCACTTGTATTGTGCAGCGGTTTGCCGTGAAACCTGTGAGAAAGTGTATACTTAAGTGTTCGTTTTTCAGAAAAATAATCCACAAAAGATAAGAAAATTGACACGAAACAGGTAAGAAACACAAGGACTTGTAAATCATGGCCATTATTTGAAGAAAAGATGAATATTTACTTGATTTTAGGTATGTTTTAGTAGGGTATCTCTACGCCGGAATTACGGGGTCAAAGTAGGGATATGATTCTGAACAAACGCCGCTGCGGGTGCTAAACATACTGTAGCTGTAGGCTTTGCATGGGCTGGACAAAGACCTGGTCGTGGGAGTAGGACTATAGACCTAACTTTGCTGGGCTCAGCTAGGATGTGGATCTACAGTTGGCCTGACGCCAAGGGCTGAAGAAATTGCATCAGACATACCTTCTTTTTGGGCCTCACTCGTGTGACGGTAGTATTCGACACTAGATTCTGATTGATGCATGCCCAGAAACGGTCATGATGTGTCTTGTAGCGAAGCGCAAGCCGGCGTGATCTAGTGCAGTGACCAGTGATGTGACACTCATAGCGTCTTTTACCGGATCAGTTGCTCAGATCAGTCACTCGCCGGCCATGTTGAATTCTTACGCACGAGGCGCGCGTACCGTGCGATTGATTAACGTAGTCGTAGCCTAGCATAGAGATCTATATAAGAACACTAGAGCACTCACTACGCATTCGTGCGCGCACAATGCTGTTGTTGAATTGAACAGGCCATCTTAATGCGGGAAAAAACTCGCATCTCTGCCCGGATTATATCTTGTGACGCTATGGGAGCGAGTTAGATAAATCACTTTTCTGTACTATTTTCTTCGGTTTAACGCTGAATGCGACTCAAAAGTAATATGGCGGAATATTGTCATGTTTAATCATGTGATTCGCTTGTCTTTTTTTTTAAGAGACGGATTGAACTTGTAAAATAGGGAGAAAAACATTGAGAATTATTGTTTTGTTTAACTGTTAAATTTGTATTCATGAACTATCCCATTGAAGTCATGAATAACAAAATCTTGAAATATTTCTTCAAGGGAGCATCATAATGTGAAATTGCATTTCTTAACCCTAGAAAGTTTTTGTTTTAATTCCTATTATTCTTCCTGAGAGGGGCGCATATAATTGTTATAACGTTCATGTTTTCCTTCATTTGTGTGTGTGTGTTTGTCAGTGTTTTTTCTTTTCGAAAACTTTTCACATTTCGACCATATGGGACTGGATATTAAGCAGGCACGTAGCCAGGGGGAGGGCACGGGGGCACGGGCCCCCCCCAAAAAAAAAAAAATTCCAAGATCATACACACTTCCTCATAGACCCCTCCCCAGGACGTCGATCAATTACATGTATGTGCCCCCAAACATCAAACTCTGGCTACGGCGCTGATATTAAGGTAGGTATGGTGGATCGGAAGAAGAAGAATATTCCCTGATACCCCTCTCTCTTTCCCCTCATAGGCCTACTTTTTGTTCTCTCCTCTCTTTATATATAGCAAAATAGTTTTCTTCTGCATTTTGTTTTGTTGCTGTTATGAGTTTATATTCATATTATTGTTATCACAGGAATAAATAAATATATAAATACATTTGTACAACGATAGTTGTATAATGATGATAGAAGAAGCGATAAAAATCGCAACTGATCTTCCCTTCTTTCCCCCTTTTCTTTTTCCTCTTTATTTCCTTTTCCTTTCTCTCCCTTTCCCTTCCCCCTCTCTCTCTCTCTCTCTTGTATTGATGGGGGGCAAGGGCCTCTTGCCCCCCGGTCCAAAACTCGTTGGCGGGAAAATCGCAACTGATATCCCCCTTCTTTTCTTTTCTTCTTCCTCTTTTTTTTCCTTTTGTTTTCCTCTCTTCCTTTTTTCTTTCCCTTTCCTTCCTTCTTTCATTTTTTTCGCACGGGAGGGAGTCAACAGCCTGGAAGGCAAGGCCCCCGGTCTCCTTCTTTTCTTCTTCCTCTTCTTTATTTCCCTTTTTCTCCCCTTTCCCTTTCATTTCTTTCCTTCTCTCTCTCTCTCTCTCTTGTGGGGCGCGGGGGAAAGGGGGCAAGGCCCCCTAGCCCCCCTGGATCCACGCCTGCTGAATCACAAGCAAAAATGTGTTTATGTGAGCCCCAAGTCAGGATGAGAAATCCCATTGTAGCAAAAGGTCATTAGGTGCATCAATTATGATATCATACACAAACATGATTCAATTAAGAAGTTTGTTATTAGAAAACAACGTACCATTAAATTAAAAAGCAGCCCATGATTCTGGCATGATTTCCTCTCAAACCCAGCTCGAAGGGAGAAAAACATCAAAACACAACCTGGTGACTCCTGGATATCGTGCACTGTGTATACAGATAGCTATGATAGAACGCCAAAACCCTCTGACGCAATGAAATATCGAGATGCACCTTGTCATGTGATATAGTTTTGACCAATCAGTGAATAAGAATCTATGTATGAGGTATATAATAGTTAATGTCATGCCTGCAGTGCTCAATCAGAGGCCTAAAATCTCGACATGCGTATATAATACTAACTAATTTTTCCTACTCATTGGAAAAATCAGTCAAATGAATGGGTAATGTAACATATACAGATCTTTTTTAAGTATTCAATTACTTCCAACTCCCAAATCATTTGGAATCTAGGTAAATTATGTGAGTAATAAAGTTATAAGACAACGATATCTCCGAGGTGCAAAAATATTTTCTATTTCCCCTATCAATAGTATATAACTCAATGATTTGGTTCGTTATGAGAAAGGGAATTTCGAAATGCTATAATTTCCCCCAAAACACTGGTAATCCAGTACGGAAAAGGAAAATGCGTTACTTCATAATGCCTAGTAGGTTTAGCCATCAAAGGTGAATTGATAGAACGCAAAACCCTCTGACGCAATGATTGTATGAAATATACTTGCAATGGAATTCGGCACCGTATTTGGGTACACCATATTATACAGGCCAAGGTAACGATACTGGATCATCATTCATTTGTGCCAATCTTCCATGTCTTACAGATAATATGTACGGCCCTGCTGAGAAGCAGCTTCTTGCTGATAGCAGGCTTTTTAACCGTGATTAAAGAAATAAAATACCCCCAAAAGTACAAATCTGCAAGACCATTTCCGTCACTCTTAATAGAAATAAATGTAATAGTTGGGGGGAAAAACACGGTTTTGGGACAGCATTCATTTCATTGTACAGGTATCCTAATTTGTTATGTATAAATGTTTGCCTCAACTGACTGGTTGACATCTAATGGATGTCATTGCACTTCTATTTTTGTTCCAGATAATTTGCAAGACCATTGCCGTCACTCTCCATTACCTCTTCACCTCCGCTCTCGCTTGGACGATAATAGAGGGCGTGTTTCTCTATCGTACAACTGCCGTGGGCTTCAAACCTCTACGTATCGGATGGTTGAGTCTCTTTGCTTGGGGTAGGTATAGCGTATTAAAGTAGAAATATTTTGAGCAAGCCTAAATAGGACAAATTACACATATACGGAAAGATAATGACATGAAATGATGAAATAAAACTTTCTAGCCGCTTACTCAAATAGGAAAAAAAGAAAGAAATTTTCAAACACCCTTTCAAATACCGCATCAACCTGAAAAACGTAGAGCGAGAAAAGCCCTTTCTTGCATGTGACGCCAGTGTCGGCAGAGAGCACATACAGAAAACATACACTGCAGTATTTGAATGTTAGTGTGCACAAAAGTATTCATCACTCAAGTACAGTCCCCTGCGCTTTTATGTTTATATATTGGTTTCTAGAAAATGGTATCGACAAAATAAATATTTTTAGTGACTCCAAATATCTTTCTCTTCCATACTGTCAATTCAATAATTATTCAATAACATTCATAATATTTATATACCGCAATATTCTTAGCCTATGATTGGTCTAAACTGCAGGCATGAAATTCTCCACTGACTGATGGGCAGAATGGTGTAAAATGTTTACCGGGCATATGTCTACTTGCGCGTACAATGCAATGACACAATAGTTGCGCGTGAAGTTAAAGAGAAGGTTGAGTTTTGGGAAGAGGTGAAAAATAATTTGTGAGCGTTATCATTGTATTATGCAAGTGTGGTAGAACATCAGAGAAAAAATGTTCCTGAAAAGCATGGCTCTTCAAATGCCTTAATATTCTAAATATGGCATGTAACATCCCATATACAACTTTCTGTGTACAGTGCTTGTAACTTTACCAAGACTGGGCCAAATTTCTTATCATTTTGATGATTCCAGAACCTTGCAGTTCACACCAATACTTATATGCTAGATGATCAACCTTTTCTGATCGATTCCACAACGTTTCTTTCACAATGCAATTGCATGACCAGATCTCAAATTTATCTTTAACAATTGATACCATGCTCTAAGACGGGTAAATTTCCTTAGACTCTCATATAAATACACTTTGGCATGCATGTTTGGGTAAAATATCTCTCTTTGGGAATTAACATGGGGGATGCGGTATATAATATGCTAACAAATAGTGATTGCCTATTTTCTGGTGACAGTTAAAGACTGAACTATATGCCCCTCTACTTCCTCTCCGGTCACAGTTGGGTACAGTTCGAGATCACCTCGGTCAACAGTTTAACCGTGCCCACTTCAAAGCAGTCATTATTTGTATAATATGACTCGTAAGGCGCCAGAGTCACTTGAATTGAAATGCTCAAGGCGCGTGACAGTTGTCCAGACACCTTTCTCGGACTTGCACCATGTGTACTTGAAGTAGTCGAGCCTCTGTACCGTTTCCGTGTCGCGCGCCCAATCAGCTGATAAAATAACACACCCTCAACGTTGAAAGTAGACATAGCCATTCCTCTCATTCTGAGGTCTCATGTGGACGGAAATTTGGGGATAGCGCAATCAATGAGAGAGCGCGCTGTGTGTGGGATTGATGCGTGGGTTGGAGAATAAAAACAAAGAACGGTCTGAATCTGGACAAGGCGATAAGCAAACTGTCAGCTAGATTCCCTCTGCCAGTACACGCCTTGGGTGTCCGGACTTAAAGACGTTCCGCTGTAATCATGGTAATGTTCGTGCGCACCTTAGCTGCGCAGGGTCAGCTGATCATCTATTTACGATGCACAATACCAAGAACTCCAGCCAGCGAATACATTACCAGCTGGCCTTGCGCTGCTAGGGTGCGCACGAACATTACTGCGGAGATGTCCTTATACACACCTAATGCCTAGATTACATTTGGCCTGCGATTAGTCTACGGAGCCCGTATCCTGCCCGTAGACATGTCGTAGGTGGCATTGCAAAATCCCCGCACGGGCATCGCGCGGAGGCCTCATGCTGATCGTGCAGAAAACGCACGTTTTTTTCGATGAACAGGGGAGCAAAAAACGCTCAAAACGGCACGGCGACTGCACGGTCACCGCGCCTTCTCCGCGCAACCTATGCAAGGAATCTGCACGGGTTCCGTACGATTTCCTTGCGGAGACTGCACGGCTACTGCACGATTTCCGTACAGTCTCCGAGCAGCCTATCTACGGATTTGCCCCGGCCTGCCCCCGAGGGCCAATACAAGAAATGGCACGATGCTCGTAGATTATGTAAACACAAACATCGTAGCCCGTAGACTCCTACGATGCCCCCAAAATCGCACGAAAAATCGTAGACCAATTTATCGTATGGCACCCGGGGCAAATGTAATCTATGCATAAACTGTCACTCAGGTAAATAATATTTTTACGTGTCTTAACACTCTTTTCTAATAATAATTTTACCTTTAGGAGGCTCGCTAGTGGTTGTTGGAGTTTCTTTCGGCGTCTTGTATGATGGCTATGGATCTACTAAATTGTAAGATTTACTTGTAGTAAAACATGTTAAAATCTACACTTTGCGTTGCTATATTTTTTTTAATTTTTCGCTTATATTGTCTGATTTCGGCTTTCTGCTTATTCTTGCGATTTACTCCGATGAGTGCAAAAAGAAATGCTTTAGTATGTCTCTTTTCGTTGCTATTCTTTGTTTTATAATTATCTTGTAGGACGACATTAGGTACCCTAGAATGAGGCAAAGGAGAGAGAGAGACCTACACACACACACACACACACACACCAACATACACCCACACGCACCCACACACACACACAGGGGCGGATCCAGCCGGCGGCAAGGGAGGGGGCCTAAAAAGGGGCCCACTTCGTGCGAAAATTTGAAAATCGTGCCGGTCGATTTTTCGCTCAGTGGGGTGGGGGAGGGTAGTGAGCAAAAAAATTTCCTACGGGAAGGGTTATTTTTCCACCGCCACGCCCCTTGGGCGCCAGGAGGGGCCCAACTTTTTTTTCAAAAAAGGGTGTTTTTAAATGTTTTTTTTTCTAGGGGAGGGGGCCCGGGCCCCCCTGGATCCGCCACTGCACACACACACGTACTCCAACACACACACACACACAGACACACACGCAGCAAGATAGATAACTAGAGAGAGAGAGAGAGCTAGGAATACCACATAGAACATTAATTTTGTTGAATCCTTATGGTGAAAACATCCCCTTCTTTATCACCATGAACACTATTTTCATCTGCCCGGGAATCCTTCATCCGAAATAAATGGCGACCACCACATTTAATCTAAGGATTGTCTTCTTTCAATGACGCATGCATAATTATAAGTATAGGATAGGAGCTTGGGTTGGGATTTAAGGGTTATGAAGTTAAAGGTTATAGGGTCGACGGTTCATGCTCGTATTTCGATTAGGATTGGAATAACTGAGACCGATTTTCTTCAAGGTGTTTTCAGAACAATCCTAATGGCACTAACTAAATGTATTAATACAAGGAATAAGCTGAAAGCATAACAAAAACTATATTCAATCATTTTGTACGTTTACAGTTGCTGGCTTCGTCACGATGACTACACCATCTACGTATTTGTCGGATGTGTATTCGCAATGCTCTTGGTATGTATAGAAACAAATCCTTCTTTAAATAAAACAAAATAGCGATTTGGGTTCATTGTCAAAGTGCATTATTTAGCCTTGGATATTTGGCATGTATTTCCATTCTCTTTCAACACCCCTCCCCACGTAGTATTTCTGGATCCGCCCTTGAGTATAGGTCTACCCATAATTTCGTGTTTGCCCCTACGGACACGACAGAAACAACATATTTCCCATGTGAAGATGAAAGTTCGATTGTGTCTGTTTCGTCAAAAGACGAATTGCTCAATATAGTTGTTTGGGTACAATATCAGCGGTTAAGAAACATAAAGGGGTGTGTCTGTCTTACGCCCTCCCCCTTTTCCCTACCCGACAGTATAGATGCCAAAATGCTGAATATTTTTCACAAACTAGTCGTGGTTTATCTGAGAAGTGAGTTTGTTCTTTGCTCCTAAATTCTCTTAATTCTAACATCTTCAATTGGTTCTAAATTACCTTTTAATGTATATGTCATGAACATTAATACTTCTTTAAGTTTGAAAAATACTCTTTCTCTTTTTTCCAGTTCAATTCGATGATCCTGTTCTTTGTGATGAAGTCCTTCATGGCACTCAAGGCCAACGCGAAGAAAGATGAGTTGGCCAAAATCAAGTAAGTCATCAAACACAATTCTACTTGTCAGCCTCATGTTCATTGTATCAAAGACATGGTATTCTACTGACACGTATTACTTCACATTTACGTATACTGCAATCTGTTACTAACAATATTCCGATGTGTCGACAGCAATGTCCCACAATGCATTACCAACTAATAAATAGCACGCCTGATGATGTTTGGGTACAGGAATCGGAAATCGCTCTATATACGCGCAATTGATAATACATTACAGCAGTGGAAGCGATGTCGGTAAAATACCCTTCCTACGTTTATCTTTACAACACAGTGTTAGTCAGGAAAAGAAAGAAACCCATATTCAACACTGAACATTTTTGCAAAATATAGATGTAGTTACAAAATACTCACCTTATAGTCTAATATGTTCTATGACCAATAGCTGGATTGTACGAAACCCCTCTCCTTCTACCGAGTGGAGGAAAAGGCGGCGGTGGTGGTGGTGGTGGTGGGGGGTAATAGGGAGAACGTCAGAAAAACAAAAGGAATGTGGAAAGACACCATACAGAGAAGATGACACCATTCCTCCCACTCTATCCACTCACTCAATGGCTTTGATATCTTGTATTTCATGCACGGTTAGATCGCCCCCTCCATGGTCCCAAAATTTGTCTGGATCCACGCTACGCCACTGATTAGTACTTTAGTGTTTAAGAGGGCAAAGGAAACGGCCCTCTCCACAGGATCCCCTAACTCGATGACCTTAACACTTTTCCCGCATGTGCAATTTTGCACAAAACATTAGGCACCAATTTTCGGATGGACTGCTTTGCCCAACACAATAGCTTTGCTAAATTACACATTTCTAGTCTTGATTAATCTTGTAGATTAATCTTGCACTGAAAACAAAAAGTGACACAGTGAGATTATGTGGGTGGTATGTAAAGAGTTAATCTATTGCATTTCATGCAAAGTAAGACCGGTACGTGTCTCCATTGACTGCTATGTGTTTGTTTAAATGGGGCAATGGTAACGACCCTTCCCCCACACCCTCCCCTCATTCTATGCCCATAATCTCTAGACCGGTGTACCCCCCTTTCCCCATTTGAGTCACTAGCTACCCAAGAAACGCTACACCCACTGACTGCTGTTTTTGTGTTTAATTAGGGCAATGGCTCGTGCACTGCTGATTCTACTTCCGATCCTTGGTCTGACATGGTTCTCGGGGGCCGTCACGAGCATCACCACATCTGATGACGTCATCTTCTTTCAGTATCTCTTCATCATCACATTCGGTCTGCAGGTACTTACTGTTTCAAAACAGTTTTGATCATTGTGCATATCAACACTGAAACTGAATTCATTATTACATAGGTGGCTATTGCGGACTTCGTGACATATAGCGGGCAAAGAAGTTCAAACGTCTTGGAGATGGAACAATGACCTCTCAATGAGGTGACCAAAGATACAATGTAGCACCGTGCAAACCTTAGGCCTATCCGTGCATACTATGGAAGGTTTTTTTTTGTTGGGGGGGGGGGCATAAGGGGGCACACGAATGTCAAGCCCTCCCGAGATCCTTTAATATTTGTGTCAAAACTTAATGGCTAAAAACAATGTCGTCCTAGGAGCCGACAGTCGTGAAAATTGTACATACTGTTCTACTAAAATATGGAATTCTAAAGAGGTATGATAACCAATAATCTATTTTCTTGTAGAGCTGGAATATAATGCAATCACTTAAGAGGTGGTCAATTCTTCCGATATATAAATTAAATTCAAAGTCATGATTCTCAATCAATTGTTAGAAAACTTGAATTCAGTACACTCGATTGCGCCAGCGTCTAATGTAATACATCAGATACAATATATAAGATTTGATTAAATCGGATACGAATCCTCTTACTTGGCAATGGTGAGGAGGAACTTATTTGCTTATCTTTCTTAATCGCTGTACGTAGACATCATGACAAGAAGCATTGTCACGGTGTCTAGAATGATGAATTGATTGCTTTTCTTGAAACATTCTTTTCATATTCTTTTCTTATTCTCTTCATGCATGTCTTTCCTTCATTGTTAGGGGGTCTGCATTCTCATTTTCCACTGCCTTCAAGTGCCAGATGTAAGTTTTTTTGTTATTACGATTATCATTATTTATTTATAAGTAGTATAATCATATTTCTTTGTGTCGGTCTGAATCTATCAATATCTTTATTAAGTTAAATTGGTTGCCAATAAAGCATAGAATTGCATTCAAAATACTTTTGCTTGTTTACAAAGCATTAAATTGTCAAGCCCCAAATTGTTTGTCTGTATTATATTTTACATCACATCCATATGCACGTAACTTGCGAAGTACATACTTTATAAAGCTACCTCACACTAAAACAAGGTACCTCTTGGAGATTTCGTTTTCAGTTGCGCTGCTCTAAAGCTTCGGGTAACCTAACACTAGACATAAGAAAAGGCTCATCTGTTGTTCTCTTCAAAGTTCTGTTAAAGACGCACTTATGTTAACGATCTTTTGAATAGCTTTTATGTCTTATTGTGTGTCTGTAAAGTAACACTGTTGTGACTCGGAGCTTTGTTGTGAGCGCAGTAAAGTTTATTTATATAGTAGCTGCGCTTCATAAATTACTCTAAATATCATTATTATTATTGAAACACGAAATGAAGGAGGGATTAATGAAACTTGTCTTTTCCACCCTTTTGTTATATATTTAACATGCCGATTTGACCGTAAGCTACACCCCTTTTCGTGAAGAATTTTGACAAACTTGATCGACGGTTGAGTTGTATTGACATTTTTCTTATTCTTCATGTGCTTTCAGATAAAAGCGACTTTGAAAAATCGATTTCATCGACGAGTTCAAGACAGCTCATGGGTGTCGAAATCTGGAGCTCCAAGATCTACAGCTACCTCATCGTTTTGAACACCAGATAAGCATTAGCACGCTTTGCAAAAATCATGGTGTTAAATCTAACACCACTTCGGTATCTTTACATGGCCACAACATATAAGGGTCAGAAGAACACCATTATCAAATTAAACTCATTTTATTTTTTAAGGTGTCGTTGTCTAGTTGATACATCACCGAACTGTGAATCACATGGTTCCCGGTTCGAGTTCGAGACAGTTATCTACATTTACAACGCCTCGTGTAGTAAATGGGTACCTTATTGGAAGTTACTCCTTGAATGTTTTCAGCCCCTGAGGGTAGCGGGGCTGAAACCTTGGTAATAATAGTACTTTGCAGACGCCTTGAGCATTCCCTTGGATGGATATATGTGCTTAATATAAGTGTAGCTAGTGTTATCATTATTCAATTGTTATTCCATCATTTCTGTTTCCACGTGAATTTTTCAATATGTTTTTAAACACTTTTGTTGTATCGTGACAATGGAAAAACACCAGGATCATTCTATCCTCATGACAATGGTGTTGTGTTTGCACGTATTTGGTGTTGCCAGGATACTGAGGTGGTGTGAAATTGATAACACACTGGTGTTTGCAATCTGGGTATCGTCTCTGTCAATCTGCTGTACAATAGCTGGTATCAAGTTGATTTAGATTGCCAGGACGGATAATATAAAAGCAATCAGTTGCACACAAATCTGCTCTAGACTGAATATAGGAAACACTGTAGGGAACAAGTTAATCAAATACTCAGAGTCGTGGGTTTTCATGGGGAATTTGACACCATTTGGGTGTCTACCCAATAACAGGTCTAAGTAAACACCAAGAGTGGACTTTATGCTACGGTCACAAATGCCATTACGAACTGCTACGAACGCCGTATGAACGATTTTCAGACAATGGAAATTCGGGAAGACAATGGAAAACTGGGAGATTCGTACGAAATTATCGTTCGTACGGACCTTTGTGACCGTAGCATAACGTTTACGACCGATGGGTCTTATGTAATCAGAGGCGGCCCTCCCGGCGGGGGGCGGGGGCACAGTGCCCTCCCACTTTTTCAAGCACCCAAAAGTGCCCCTTTTTACATAGAAAAAGGGCGCCTTTAACTTTGTAAGAAGTGCCCCTTTTTACAAAGGAATAGTGCCCCTTTCATATTCACAAGTGCCCTTATTAATATGTAAAAGTGCCCCTTTCCCTTTTCAACTCTGATAAGTGCCCCTTTTATTTGGATACGTGCCCCTTTTATTTCCCATTTTCCTTGCAATAAGTGTCCATTTTCCATTCTCATAAGTGCCCTTTTTAATCTCTAGTAAGTGCCCCTTTTCAGGTACGAGAAGTGCCTCTTTTCACTTTTGATAAGTGTTCCCTTCACCTTTGATAATTGCCCTATTCCAATCTGAGAGGTGCCTCTTTTACTTTGACAAGTGCCCTTTTTCCTTTGTAAGAAGTGCCCCTTTCCCTTTTAATAACTACCCCCATTTTAACTCGGATAAGCGCACCTTATATTTTCACATGTGTTCCCTTTCCTTTCTAATAAGTGCCTCTTTTCCTAATGATAAGTGCCCCATTAAAAAAAGAGTCCCTTCCCCTTCTCTTGTAAATGACCCTTTTCAAGTACGAGCAAATACTCCTTTTCACTTCAGATAAGTGCCCCCTTCACCTCCGATAAATCCCCCCTTTAAAATCTGATCGGTGCCCATTTTCTTTCAACTAATTCACCTTTTTCTTTATTATAAGTGTCCCTTTCTATATCTGGTCATTGCCCCTTTTCAGGTGCCATAAGTGCCTCTTTTTACCTCTGATAATTTCCCTTTTAACAATGATACGTGCCCCTTTTCCTTTCTAATAAGGGACCTATCCCTTTTCATAAATGCCCCTTTTCACCTCTTATAAATGCCCCTATCAAAATCTGATGGGGCCCTTTTCCGTCGACAAATGCCCATTTCCTATTCTCATGACTGACTTTTTCATCCCTGGTGAGTGCCTGTTTTTGAGGGTGTAAGAAGTGCCCCATTTTCACCTCTGATAATTACTCTTTGTACTTTGACACATGCTCCTTTTCTTTTCTGATAAGTGTCCCCCTTTCCTCTCATCATTAAACGCGCCCCTAATTTCAAGCGACTAAGAGCAATTTCCCCCAACGCTCGCACGCATCTATAGATGATATACTTATTTTACTTATCAAAGGCCATTTCAGTCTTCCGTTATGAGAATGTGCTTATAACCCCATCAGGATTGCGTTTTTTCCTCTTTATAAGATGTAATTTTTCGCACTGCGACCTCACAAATTTTCCTCGCTCGCTTCGCTCGCTCGCAAATAATTTTTGAGACCATCACACCAAACTGCAAAGTATGATGCTTAAGCAATATCTTGTATGGTGTATTGAAATCATCCCTGATAATGTAATCACAATGTAGAGGTATATACCAATGTCTAAAAAATTGTATATTTTCGCTTTGAGATTTCCCTTTGTAGGTGCCCTTTTTCCCAGAAAGTGCCCTTTTTTCTTGGTGCCCCCTCACTTTGGAAGTCGCTCGGCCGCCCCTGTATGTAATGCACTGTGCCCTATCCTACCACCATATGGATTTCTCACCATGACATTAAATGTCCCTCCCTCTCGAATTATGAAGGCAATTTGAGTATTTTTGGGTGGGAAAATAGGTTCGCTACGTGAAAGACCTGCGTACGCACAAAGACAAATTGATTGGTAATTCACTCACTACTATGTGGTTTTAAAAGAATAAGGAGAAGAAAGATTTACAGAACGCAAGAGAAAATGACTAGAATGAAAAGGAATGTTTACTTGCCTTATAGATTCACCTTCAAAGAACACGCAAATCTACAATTATTGTTACATAATACTGCTTGTCAATTGGTGTCAATATCGTGTCAATTGGACTAGGCTGATGGAAGTGCTGTCAGCCATTGGTGTTGATTGGAGAGACTGTAGACTGCTTGCATCCTTGTACATGTCTCATACTGCAAGCGTTCGCGATGGAGGTGGGGTCTCTGAACCAGCCGTCGTTGGACGTGGAACACGTCAGGGATATGCCTTCTTTCTCCTCTTCTCTTCAAAAATATATGCAGAGGCAATGGTAAGAGAAGCTCTGGCAATGTTAGAAGAACGAGTGGTATTACATGGAACCAAAGAGAATCTCTTTGATGGAACCGGTCAGTGTTAATCGGCCGCACTGAGGCGCTGCCTCGATCGGCCAGAACAAGTGGGCTTAGTCCGCTGAGCCCATTGTTCCGCTTGTGCGTAATGTAATAGCCGGTGAATGCTGACGGGTGTCATGGTTTAGTTTATCTTAGCCTATTATCTAGTTTTTGTTACACAATTTTACTCGTTTATTGTACAGGGAACCCCACTTACAAGCTTAAGCTTCTCTCGGGTTCTCTAACCATTTTTTACTCTGTATATCCATCATGTTTTGTATATAATTATGTCCTTCGAATATTGTTTGTATTTTCTGAATG
Source organism: Mesocentrotus franciscanus (assembly GCA_037976565.1). Taxonomy (NCBI): domain Eukaryota; kingdom Metazoa; phylum Echinodermata; class Echinoidea; order Camarodonta; family Strongylocentrotidae; genus Mesocentrotus; species Mesocentrotus franciscanus. The sequence goes on along the minus strand of CP137686.1, from coordinate 16,009,370 downwards.
TTGTTTTTAAAAAATGGTTGAACCAATAAATGAAATGAAACGTTGGAGGAGTGTAAGTCTGTACGGTACGCTGATGATCAGACCACGCTCGCTGTCACTGCCGATGGCATGCAAAGACAGATGGTACAGATGGACCAAGTGGTCAGGAGCTATGGCATGAGAATCAACGAGAAGAAAACGAAGGTGATGCGGTGATAAGTAAGGTCAAGACAAAAGAAATAACCATCATGAGAAATGGCAACAGACCTGTGCAAGTCAACCACTTCAATTATTTAGGCAGTGTGCTGACTGAGGATGGCAAGTCTAATAAAGGAATCAACTTTCGCTCAGCACTGGTAAGAGCTGCCTTCTTTCAAGATATCCTAATGAGCCACAATATTGACCTTAGTTTGAGAAAGCTTCTTGTGAAGTCTCTAGTATGGAGTGTACTGTTGTATGGGGCAGAGACTTGGACACTCGCCAGGAAGGACATTCAGCGATTGATGGCGGTCGAAATGTGGTGGTGGCGTAAATTACTAGGTGTGTCTTAGAGGGACAGAGTTTCGAATAAAGAGGTGTTGCATCGAGCTCAAGAAAAGCGGGTGCTGCTTCAAATGATCAGAGAGAGACTGAAGCAATGGCTGGGACACATAATGCGGCATGATGATGGCTTGATGCTCAGAGTCATAGAAGGTCGTCTACATGGAAATAAGATGAGGGTAAGACCTCGTAAAGGCTTTCTAGATGATTTAATAGCAGAACGTGGAGCAACAGGATATGAAATGCTGAAGGACCGAGGTTCTTGGAAAGACACTTGATGTAGACTTCTTAGTCTTAATCTGACAGAACACTATTGATGATGATACTACTTGAATGAATTTGCCTTTGTACATATATAGATAGATATGTCATAAGAAAAAGTACATCTCTAATGAATACATGTAGATATAATACACATGAATTATTACGTTGAATTTCATGAAATCACAGATTAATTAAAGATCAAGCTTAGCGTTTTCAAAATCAATACTGAAAAGTAAGATGCTATGAGGTAATAGCTCGGGGTACTCTGCTCGCCTATAAGTTAACTGCGCATGATACATTGTGAGACCTTTCCTTAAAGATCACCACTTGACAACGATTTGGCGTTGAGTATTTCTGTATTAAAGCCTACTTTTTGTAATACAGGGCGTATGTCTGTGCGCAATTTAATATCCTTGGAAGACATTCAATGTTGCTCATTTTGTTTCAGGGCAGTGTATTTTACCGACATCGCTGCCACTGCTGTAGTGGATTTTCATTCGCGCGCAATCTTTCGATGAAGGTATACATAGAATGATTTCTGGTCCCTGCACTCAAGCATCACGACGCGCGTCATCAGTTGGTGCTGCACTGCGGGACAAGGCTGGGGGACATGTACGTAAATCTGAAGAAGTGACAGTAAAATACACTGCCTTTAACATTACATATTTTCCGCCCTTTTTTGTTTCACATGACTGGCTTTCTGTCTGTACATGCAACATTGTTAATGAAATAACTTACCAATAGTGTTCAGACTTTGTTTTGATATGAAATAAAATAAATTTACAATATTACAACATATGTGCTTTTCTTGCAAATTTATATACATACATATTTACAATATTTTAGAAATAATATGATCTATATGACTATAGCCATAGTACTTAAAGTGTTCGGGTAAAAAGTAATTACAGTTAAACATTCAGTGTCACGATTTGCCTTACGTGTTTTAAAATAGGTCTAATTTTATATTGAGTACAGTATGCAATACAAAAAAAATTAATGTAATTATTTTGAATAATCATCTGATAATGAATTATGTACTACTATATATATTTTTCAAAAAAACTATTGTATAATATGCCATATTCTATTTTCAATGACATTTTCATTGTTAAATGCATCGGGTGGGATGTCGTGCATGATTGTAATTGGTATATTTACATAGGCCTATCTCCCATTTCAGTTGTCGATCTATTGTACATTATCCTATTTGAATGCGATTAATGCGATTGCAGAATGGCCATCATTTGAGTTATGTGTGCAATATTGTATTGTAAGCTATGCAGCCATTAAGTGCTTTCTATATGTCTGACTGGAAGTACAAAATATTAGTAATAGCTTTGCCGTGTTGCGTTTAGCCAATAATTTACCATGAGTGACCCGATCGTATATCTCAATAAAGAATATAAAAGAACGGAAAGAAAAGTTTCATAATTATGCTTACTTCACTGTACAATGACAGAACAGCAGTTTTTTAAAGAAATATATGGAGGGGTAATTTGTGTTAATTCCTACGTGTACTAGTTGCTTTTGTAATTATGAGATACATGTCGCATGAAGATGAAAATAATTTAATTATAAGCATTGATGCTTATTCCTCATTAATGCAGCCTGGCTCCCAGAGTTATCATAAACAATTTATTTCCCACATCTCTACATGTTTTAAAAGGATTTGGCGTATATGTATATACAGGATGGCCCCAAAAACCGGACTTGCGTACTTTCAATATTATTATGTGAGGCAAATTTCACTGTTACTAGTAGATGGGGAATCGTCATAAATGAGAATGATACCAAATTCACCAAAATTGGTTCGGTATGTCTTTTCTAAACGCATTTTTGTGAAACAATGTTGAATACATCCATTTGCAGGGCTCTTTGCAGAATTGTGTATTTTCGGAAATAGTATTAAGCCTGAGCTTTGGTCAAGCTGTTACGTACGTCAGCTTGAACACAAACATAACATTCCACACATTCTTCTCTATTTCAGGCCAATTTTAATGACTTGTTAAATACAGACTTGCAATTATACGAATTGTTAAAGACGTTGTTTTATTGATACTGAACTTTGTTGAACTCTTTAATACCTTGCGTCACAAAATACTCTATAAAACAAAAACCCTCTCGTAAATTTTTGAATTTGTGTATAATTTTTCATGTGAAAAGATTCTCCTTCCGCAGGTATCATTGATTTTGACCCAACATTATTGGAAGTATGTGCTAGTCCGCTTTTATTGGGCCACCATGTATATTCAGATCTCATAACGAGCAATAAAATACACATTAATGTTATCATAAATTATTCGAGATTATGTTTTTGGCCCCCACGGTGTCAGATGTTAAAGAACTTCACACGTAATAGTATATCGAACATCACTATCCGGGGGAAATGAAAGAAATAGAAAGGTGTTCTAAACTCAGGATTCCCACGGTCATGGAAAATATATTATTCTGGAAAGTCAATGAAAATGAAAAGAAAGATCTCGCAAAGTATTGGAAAGTCACCAAAATTGACCGTGTTTGTGGGCCGCGTGTGACTATGGCAGCCTTTCAGTTTGAACTGAATGGGCTCTGTATACGTACGCCGTTTTGATGCCGCAACCCATACAAAAATGCTACTTTTCTGGCCATAGAAAAGCCCAAAATTGGGCATGGAAACCACGGAAAGCCATAGAATTTTTTAAAATTTCTATTGTAACCCTGAAACTCAATATAAATTGGGGAAAATAAATAAAATCGATACCTCTTGAAAACTGACCTTTCGTATTTGTATTTTTTGTCTACACTGTACATTGATATTTTACTGAACGCCATTAAAATTGCCATTTGAATAATATTCTAATATAAGTTGCAAAACGTGAACAATAGTATAACCAAACATCTTACGGAATGTGCTGAACAGCAGACTCTCACTCACTGGAAGCTCCAGTGAGCCAATTAAATTTTTCACTTCATCAGAATGATTGAATGATTACAAAACAGGCAAAACAAAGGAACAAACTAATACCAACAGAAATAAAAGCAAAAATTACGTCGCATCAAGGAGGTATCAATGTACATGTTTTTTTACATTTATAAGTTTGAAGTCCTTTATCTGAAATAGTTTCTACAATATGGGCAGGGAGCGCGTTCCATAGACGGACAGCAGGTGGAATGAAACCTCTGTCTAGTGTACATGTTTTAAGAACAGGCAAACAGAGGTCATGGGAAGGCATAGATATACTCAAGCGGGTGACTCTGCGCCTTTCGTATTGTAGAAGCACTGTAATTAAATGTATTTCTTTTGAAGGGATTCAGCTTCCATATTAATGTGGAGAAAAAATAAATAAATGGTAATCTAACATTCTATTCATTTTTTTTATGACGCACGTTCTTGTTACCACACCTACTAAGACGGAAATATAAGGCCATGCCTGGGGACGTTTTCAAATAGATTTTGTATTAATCCTATGCGGTCAATTATATGTCCATTAAAAATGAGATTATTGCTCTCGTCTATTAATTATGTAAAGCTTATGATACTCCACTAACGATACAATTTCAACCTCGACTTCTCTCTTTCTCTCAAACACACGCTCATATACTCCCGCCCACACACTCCGCATATGGAAATAAGTACACCTACATGCATATACATCATCTTATCTTTCTGTCCTCATTTGCCCCCACTCTCTCCGTGTGATTGAAACAAAGAGAAATATTTGAATGACATTGAAATGCTTACGAATGGCAGTAGATGTAGATGTGCTTTGCTTTTTCGGAGCCCAATGAAACACTCGTTTGAAACTTTACAGTATTCATTCATATACTAAACTCATCAGTATACCTAACCGTAAACATAACCCTAACCTAAAACCCTATCGCGAACCGGTCAAAGGATAGGTTAAAAAAGAGACTTATCTTAGTTTGTTGACAGCTTAAATAAAACTTTGGAAAGTCGTGTTGACTATGTCATATTTTATAGCGTACCCAAAAAGTCGTTTTATAACGAATTCAAAGTGAAGCCTTAACAAATCAGAAAACAATTTGTTCCCAAAATAGCTGACATTTTCAGGTAGTTCAACATTTTTTTTATTCCCATTTCTTTAATCTATATTTCTTTCTCAGTTCATTACAAAGGGAAATTTTAAATTACCACTGCTTTCTTTTCAAGGTAATATGATTAGGTTATGTGAACTAATCAATCAAAGACACTTTTCATCAAAGAAACACTTTCTTTATCGACATTCCGTCAAGAAATGATGAGGAAAAATTGATTAATAACAGGAGGATGTGATGAATTTCTAGGCATGTTTGGATATTACTACGAGAGACATGCCCTTACGAATCCCATACGAATCCAGAAATGTCTGCCTCACGGCGAATTAGTGTTTTCCTTCTTTTGCATGACCTTAAAAATGTGTCTGAGAAAAATGACAAAGTGCAAATCATAGAATCAGTTTCAATTGAACAGGAATTACAATATTTATTTACAGGTGAACTATCTAGAGGTGTTGCGGTCTTGTAAAGAAGTCACCTGAGTGTGTACGGGTTCGAAGCCCTGAGCCAGCACTAACGTCTTTTCATGCCTCTGGCCAGAAAATTAATCTACATTTGCCACGTTCGCTCAAGGAGAGATGAATTGAATCCTTGAAATGCTAAAGCTACTTAATGGCAGCCATTTTGAAACTGGGGCAATAATAATTATGGAGCTCCAGGAGTGAGCGCCATGTTTTACGGATATAACCGCTTTACAAGAACCCATTATTGTTATTATTATTTTTTATTATTATTACTATGATTATTATTATTATTATTATTGTTATTATTATTATTATTATTATCATTGTTCTTTGTATTATTATTATTCTTGTTATCATTGTTCTTATTATTATTAATATTGTTGTTATTATTATTAACATTACCATTATTGAATTAAAAAAAAATTATTGGTGTCATTATTCTTACAGGTTATATCAGGTTTTTGTTAGGTTCAATAATTTAGTGAAAGGGATTTTTTTCAGTGCATCTTGGTGGTTTAAAAAAAGTGTTGATAATACTTTTACGAATATGTTACCTTTACTAATCATTGTATTTCCATAGTCAGCATGCAATACTATGTAGGTAAGGCAAAGTCATAGGTCTACCTATAGCAACAATTAATGTTTGCTGTTCGAATTGTAACTACTGAGATACAATGATTCGTAGCAGGTAAATGGAATAATTCATATCGAGGCACTTAACGAAGTATACCTTAAATTCGGTTACATTAAGAAAACAGACTATTGGTTGTTGATTGATCATGTTAATTGACTTTATTCGCCATGTAAAAGTACATTTATATACCGCATATGAAGATTCTAGGCTTCTGATTGGTCAAAATTGCAGGCATGAAATTCGCTACTGCCTGTTGTGACACTCCCAATGCCCTTAAAACGATAAATTTCCTTCGGTTCTCTAACTAAATACATTTTGACAGGCATATTTTTTTTAAAGCTCTTTTCGACAATGATCTGAAAAGAGACATGCGGTGGTTGTTTTTCGGGTCACGGTTAAAACTATAGCTCCTCTGTGATCTCGAGACGACACTTTGCCCCTCGATTTCGTCACGGGTCACAGTACAGTTTTGAGATCACCTTGGGCAATATGTTTAACCGTGTTCGATAAAGCAGGCAATATTAGTATATCATGGAGTATAGAAGAGAGAGAGAGAGAGTGGGGGGGGGAGAAGGATAAACCATGAAAGCTGATTATTAGATTATTTCTAAAGGGATCCTAGGCTGTAAAAAATAATTTAAAAAACAATATAAAGCTTCCCGCCCGGACAAATCTATTTTATACACTGTTCCCCTGGGAATTCTGTGTTATTTTGAGAGGTTTTTAATTACGGATAGACACTTAACTGGTGTTTTTTATAAGTTTGGAGAAGAAGAAAAAAGATTCTCCAGATATAAGCAAATGAGAGAATCCGGCGGAACATGAGTACATTATCTTATCTGTCATGCTTAAATCTACGAAAATTTAATTCAAATGATTGTGTGATGTCTTGACGAGTTACAAGTTTTTGCATTTTAATTGGTTGTGTCCACTCACCGTACAGATATATATATTAAAGAGTAAAACAAGAAATAGGACTCCTATTTTAACCCGTAAACCTTAAGAAGCATCATGACCAACGTACATTTATGTAAGCCTTGTTCTGCCAAATTCAGTGTGTAAATTAAAATTCTTCTTCACATTCACGTAAGTTGATCACAGAAGACGAAAAAATAAATTCAAATCGACAACAATAAAAAGTTTACAATGAGACACTTATTTCTTTTTAGAGAGATACCAAGCAGCTTTCGCTTTGTTGACAGTATGGCAGTTTCGTTTTTGTCGTCTCGACTTTTTTCGTCTGTGACTTTGTTGGAAGCCGCATGCGTTCTAGATCTGAGAACCATTTGAACGATATCTCAGTACATAGTAAAATACGTAGCATTACAATATCATAGACAAGTGCACTTACACTGGCAGTTACTGTTTACTTTTTGCGATAAAACTTGCACAAGATCTTTAAACATGTCATTCTTTACATATTATGCCCACAGTTATAGACTACAACTACACCAATCTCTCACGATGCGCCAATATCATAAACGCAGCATTTTGGCATCAGATGCAGCAAGGATAACCCCATGCATCAACATCTTCCAAATTCATGCTGCACTGGCGTATGCTTATTCTCTATATTAATCGGCGAGCATGCAGAATTCATAATACAAACAAAACACGAGCTATTGCTAGCAAAGAAAAGCATTTATTCGCCAGGAAATACCTCCCCACGACTAGAAACCGTTGCTGGATTAAAATGATGTTTCTTTCTTCATTTAATACTGACCTTTTAAAGATCTTTTCCTAGAAGCATATGCTTTTCCTTGACTTTTATTTATCGGTGAATATCGCTTGTTCCCTTTTACATATCTTTTCATCTTTGACATAGATAAAAAATTAAAATATTCTTGTTCAAATTATTGAACATTGAAGGTTTCAAGAAGCATGAGTTTCATGAATCTGGTCAAGCCGCTGTGTCAATACTGGCATTCCATTGGCGCAGTCCTGCATTTAAGCAGTTTGCGCATCGTGTCTGAACAGAGTTCGGGGAAAACTTGTAGCTTGATAGACGGAAACCCTATAAAATACTGACCGACATTGATCTGCGGTTACAAAATAGACAGAGTAGAAAACTATACATACCTTGATGTGATACCTAGCTTGTAATATTTCGAGAGAAGTAATTAACGCTGCACACAAGGCTTTATATTGATTCTGTTATTTCCGGGGCCAATCCAACCTGTTATCAAAAGTAGAGAATACCCCAGATATGAAAACACCGTGCTTTCCATTTTGATTTTTTACATTTTAAACAATTTCACTCTCAAATGACGCATGAAAGCCCGCACCCCTGACGCTGTCCTACGTCAGGCAATAGGGACCTTTAGATTTTACACGACGAGAACGTAGACTGCCACGGTGACATCCTTTTAAGGTAATGTGACGTCCTTTTAAGGCACTGCCGGGCACGGGCCAGTGCCTTGAAAGAATGGCACACGTGGCAGTCCACTACGTCGACGTGCAAATCTAAAAGTCCCTACTAACGCCTCGTGTGCAGAAAACTACGTTTACGGCGTAGTGCAGTAAAAGGATTGAATGATGGCTCTCAGCTCTCTTTGATAGATCTTGAGTCTAAGAGCGTAGATGAAGGGATTGATACAGGTATTCAGAATTCCCATGATCACCGTTAAACGATAGAAATGGGAGTTGAAATCCAGATAGCCTCCAAGGTTGAACTGTAGAAAAGCCCACTGATTCGGGGACCAGCATATGAGGAATATGATGTAGACTGCAAAGAGGACTGTAGTTGTGTTGCGTCTCTGGATCCGGCCGACCGCGTTCACCTGGTTGCGGGTTCTCTGGTCGTTAAGTCTGTTGCCTTTTCTTTGGGAAGTAGCGTTCCCAGCTCGGATTGTGCTCGCCTCAATATCAACGGGTACATGCCATATTCGTGTAGCTTGATTTGAGGACGGCCGTTCGCTGCCTCCCGGCTCTTGTTCCGCTAAGGACGTACTGGCCACGGATGGTTGATGTTGAATCTCACGTGTACGCTCGATTGCGATCTTATTCAGCTTTCGAAACTTGACAATAATGGCGACGAAAGAGAATGTCATGATACATATTGGTATGAAATACTCCCAGAAAAACAAGGCTACAAGAATCTGACTGTTCTTCGGGTAGAAATTGCACTCACCGTTATGCATCACTCCATACTGCGTTGACACTGTTACAATCTGAAGAACCGGGGCTAGAAGCCAGGTAAGTGTTATCAAGGTAAGCATTGCGCGCCGTTTGAAATGGGAAAGGTACCAAATAGGATGTACGACAGCTATATACCGTTCGATGGATATAGCTGTAAGATTAAACGTCGATATAGCGAAACCGGCAAAAACCACACCGAGTGAGCCCCAAAATTTGCAGAAGATTTCTCCGCTCGTTCGGTTCATCCTCTTGGTGGATATCCCTGCGACTTTGGTCGAAACGGCTGCTACAAGAAAGAACGAAACTAGGGCATCGACAACTGCTTGGTTGACTATCAGCCAGTTCGTATGGTTGCGGACAGAACGACGGCCTAGAACAAATACACACATCAGGTTGCCAACGATTCCGAAGCATCCTATGACAAGCTCACAAATGTGAACAAAGTTTATAGAGGGCTCTTCTTGGGCTGTGCCTTCTATGGAAATTGTTTGATTTAACGCCATCGTTTTCCCCAATGTAAACAAAAACAGTAGATACCTTTGTCTGGTGACGAAAAAAAATGTAGTCGTATAATGTTACCGAGACTGTAACAACTGCATTAAGTAACACGGAATTTGTTCAGTTTATAAACCAAACATGTTGCAACATCAAGTGCCTAATTTCTTTAGAGAGCGAGACATTTACCTTTAGTCTACAGCAATCGTTTCATTTTCTCACTGTCACAGAAACTCTGTAAACAAACTCTCTAGAGTGGTCTTCATAGAGGAAAATCAATGAGATCAAATCTTGAACCTTTTTTCTGGCGCATTTAGGTTCTTCATCAATTTCCCGGTGATATTACAAATTCAGCAATGAAAGGCATTTCCATGTGGTTATTTGTTATTTTCATCGAAGAATATCGCACTCTTTTGATGACGCTTCTATCCACTATTCTGTCAAATTCCGCTTTGCTGAAAACTGCCTTCCTCATTTCACGCTGACTTAATTGCTTTTCGAGAAGTGAATCTACTTTTGGTCATCATGACTTTCGAAAAGAGGCATATGGCGGAGGTTTATCGGTAAGAAGTCAGCGGCTGTAGTGAAGCATGAAAAACCACAATAATTTGTCGTCAAGACAAGACTGTCAGACTTGACTTCTACTTGCTCAAGAAATCGGCTTAGGAATGCGGATGATCAGAGATGAATTTTTAAAAAACGTCCCTGGTATTTTCGATAAAATCCATTTTCACAACTATAAATCTAAAGACAAGTAGTGCTGACGTACAACATGGCGCTTTCCAATCGTGTTGCTTTGAGCAAGCATAATAACCCAGAAAGAGCACATATGCATACGATCCCTCCCATCATCATCAACATAATTCTATTTGTAATTATCTCTGTAGAGAATATTAGTATAGGCTATTAAGTATGACAAGTTTTGGATATGAATTATAAAGCACAATAAAAATTCATATTTACCTATTATCTCGGGCGTTCCACCCAGCAAATGTAAGCGTTTGTACACTAATGAATAATTCAAGACTTTAGCATAAAAGTTACTGAGCCACTATGAAGTGCAATATATTAATGGGTAAACGGCTTTCCGATTTTATTACAAGAAGGTAAACCGGACACATAAGACATGTATGATTTACTTTCTTAAACAAACTCGTCCTTTATTATCTCATTAAACCCAGTATCAACCTTGCCATGTATAAGCTTCATATAATCTCTCTTTATCCCCCACCCCCTCTCTCTCTCTCTCTCTCTTTCTCTCTCTCTCTCTTTCTCTCTGCCAAACGCTTTGTCATTTTACTCTTTCTCTGAACATGCTCTCTCTTTTTTTCCATCCCCTCTTTTTCATTTTCCCTTTCATTCTCCCTCTCTCAGCATACGCTTTGTATTTCACCCCCCCCCCCTCTCTCTGTCTCTCACCATCATTATCATGTTCTTTCTATTTCTGTCATTTTTCTCTTTCAATTGACCTCTTCCTCTCTCTGTCATACTTTTCGACTTTTCTCTCTCTCTCTCATTCATTTTCCCTCTCCGTCTCCCTCTCGCTCTCCCTCTCTCTGCCATGCACATGCACTTCGTCTTCTCTCTCTCTCTCTCTCCATTCCCGACACAGATGACGTCCACCATGATATAAGCTCAGGTTTGATAAAAGGAGGAAAATGATAACAAGAGATCAGCAAGCGATTGGTTTGAGGAAATGAGATAAATTAGAAAATATTTACCTTGCGTGCGAGCAATTCCCAGATTTTTTCTGTACAAAGAAAAAAATCATGAATTGTTATTTTCTCTGAATATTAAAGAAAACCCTTTGCTTTCTATACTTTAATACTCGTAATACGCACAAGACCTTTGTACACTATAATCGGTAATTCATCATCGTACAGATTAAGCTTACTCATATCTATGGAACTATGGAACAATCTCCCAGAGTCTCATATGTTGTCCATCACTACATTAGTTTCAATCAGACTTAAAAACATGATCTGTTTCGATCCGTGTCCGGACACCTACCCCCTGGAAAACCATCCCCGGATAACCACCCCTAGGATAACCATCCTCTAGGACAACTACTCCCTATGACAACCACCCCTAGGGCAACCACCCTCTAGGACGACTACCCCCTTGGACAACTACACCCCTGACAACTACCCCCAGACAACTACCCCCTAGGACAACCACCCTCCAGGACAACTTCCCCCGGACAACTACCCACCAGACAACTACCCCTAGGACAACAACCCCCGGACAACTACCCCTAGGATAGTTGTCCGGGGGTAGTTGTCCTGGAGGATGGTTGCCTGCATGTAACATGAGTGATGGTGATGCGGATTTTTTTGTCTGCCCCCCCCCAAACGTTTTTGCTCATTACGCCACTGCTCCCTCATCCCTCGCATTTCGTCCCCCGGTCATGAAAAGAAATCGCCGCCCCTGTTCCATACTATTGTGATATACATGCATTTTCAGCAATTTGGTTTGAAGATGTTGGGTATGAATATTAGTTTCTTTTTTTATTGACTAACATTGTAGTCCGTAATTCATCATACAGATGCCTACTTTGTTTTCTTCTTCTTTTCCCAATTCTTCGAGATCAGTGGTGAGTGATTAACTGGTTTGAGGAAAGCCTGATAAAAGATAGAGCTGTGAAATATCAAAGTATCTACCATCGATCGAACATAAATAGGCAACTCGCGGATTTACCTTGCGAGCAACTCCCTGATTTGTTTCTGCATAAAGAAAGAATTATTAGTTTCCATATTTTCTGATTATTAAAAAGAAACTGTAATACGCACAAGATCTTTACACCCTATAATCCGTAATTCATCATACAAAGAGCTTACTCAAATATTCTTCTCCCCCATTGTTTTAGATCCGTGGTTAACTGATTTGGGGAAAATCCGATAAAGGATAGTAACATGAATTAATTTTAAGTTCTTTTTCAATTTTGTTGAGAATTATGAAAAATTCAAGACGTACGAACGATCACATACGAATTAGCACCTCAGGGATTTGTTTTACTCTTTAGTTTTCTCTGTATTGGTCCATTAAACTAGTATCAATATAAGATCGATCATAACATGATATATATCTAGAATTCATACATATTTTATATTTCTATTTTTTTTCTCAAGGATTTACCTTTTGTTTTGTATACCAAGAAAAAATCACGGATTCCTATACCCTCTCAAGAAGAAATCCGTTATCCCTGGTCCTGTGCTATACTAATTAAATAACTCTATAATAGCAAGCACTATGTTTTCTACATTTACTAATACTATGCACAAAACCTTTGTACGATGTACTCCGTGGCTCATCTGTGAGGTGCTTACTGTAACTTTCTTTTCCTTTTTTTTTCCATGTTTACTTAGGGTGTGGTATTCTATCTATCCTGTAAATATGTAATCCTACGTATCTCATGGTGGCGGCCCCGATACAATTCTCTCACTCCTAGATCATCCTTTATATCAATAGTAGATTATGATTGTGTAGATTGTTTACCACTATAGCCACTACCCCAGTGTTTCCCAGGTGAATAATGGACAAGATATTCATTTTTTTTTCAGTCTCATCAGTGCCTCTGATTAGGCAACTACATATTGGCGCTCTACTTATTCCCGGATTTGATCGATTTGGGTTGCAATATGTTTAATATTCATTTTGTAGTCCGAAAAGGGGATTTTAAATAGTGAATCTTGAAGAATGATTGATAATTACACTTCAGTTTCATATTTTGAAAAATATAAGCTTACAAGAACAAGGGGAAATAATATTTAGGTGAAAATATACGATGCAATAGAGAAAGAAATAAATGGACGGAAGCGCGAAATCCACAAGGGTATTCTGAGATCATTCGCAAGAGTGCAATGGCTATGTTTTCGGTGGGACCGTCGCAGTTTTAAACTTTCAGTTTGCGAAACCTTGAAGTTATAAACCACTATACGCCAAGAAGAATTTCTATGTCAAAGTATATGATATATTGTGTATGTAAACTTATTTTGATTCTTTGCACGTTTGTAAAATGTGAGCAAAACAAATTTCCAATATTGGACAATAAATTGAAATTGAATTGAATTTGATTGAGAGAAAACAAATAGTGTGTATGGGTGTGCTGGCGTGTGTGTGGTAAGACAAGCTAGGAACTGTGCCAAAATTCCTTGAACGGTTGTCGCGTGTGGACTTCAAACCTAACATGATTTCAAATACATATTCCTTTTTAATAATTGAATTATAGTTAAGAATTAGATTAAATAGAGAGTAAATTTTCCGTTCGAGTCGATTGAATTCTTTCTAACTGCTCTTTTAAGGCGGGGTTTGTCGCTCAACTTCGAAAAGATCTGAATTTTTTTTCTTTTTTTCTTCAATACTTCAGTCAAGAATTTGGCTAATTTGGCTAATTTGACTTTAAAGCCTTGGACAACAATTCGAATACATAGCTAACGTAATATGGTAAGATTTAAGAGAATAACTTATCACTTATCTAAAGCCGGCGCGAGGCATGCCGTTAAAAAAAAGCGATCCATTTTTGAATTATCCAGGCTAAGTGCGTGCTTAATAGTGCACCAAAGGAGCTTTGGACCTCGTTAATATTTCATGTTCAAGACTTCGGAAGTGGTAAGTGTCATTAGCCTTCTTTTTCCAGATCAAATATAAATAGTAAACTTCATTTGGCCTACCTTCTTGTTCGAAAAGACGCTAATCCACAGTGTACGAAGGAGGGGTCTAGGGGCTGCTGCCCCCGAGAAGTTTGAATCAACTAAAATAGGGGCAACCGTCACCTCAGAATCAGGCAGCGAGGTGGACCTTATTGAAATGACGGAATTACTTTTGGGGAAGTCCACCGTGATATAAATCGGTTTTAATTGAGGTACAAAAAAGAAGGAAAGGTGTCAGTGAAAGTTTGAGCAAAAAGCGATTAAAAATAAGAAAGCTATGAATTTTTGAAGGTGCGACCAATCAAACACAACTTGGCCACTCTGTGACCTATCTTGCGAACTCTCCTCCCATTTGCCCTGCACTAAAGAACTTCAAAAACCTATATTTTTCCTTAAGAGAATTTTAGATCATACGTTCACTATAACTGTAATTATGTAATTATGACACCATGTGTCATCACTTTCTAGTACGCTCCACTTCCATCTATCTAATATTGCTCGGATCAGACCCTACCTAGACAAGTCCGCGTGTGAGCATGCTGTACGTGCTCTTGTCACATCTAGGACTGATTATTCCAATTCTCTTCTATGTAATATTTCTATGTCAAATATCAATCGCCTGCAACGAGCTCAGAACCGAGCAGCAAAGTTGGTGTTCCGCGCTAAGAAGTATGACCATGCCTCTCCCTTCCTTCGTCAGCTCCATTGGCTTCCAATTGAAAAGCGGATCACATACAAAATTCTCACAATGACCTACAAGTGCATCCATAAAATGGCTCCCTCCTATCTCCAAAACCTTCTCTCATTACATCAACCAGGAAGGCATGGTCTGAGATCTGGCAACGACCCAACCTTGCTCTCGGTTCCCAGGAGTCGTACACGCTTTGGGGATCGATCTTTTTCTGTTTCCGCACCACGTCTCTGGAACAATCTCCTCAGGCTGTACGATCTTCTCCTTCTCTCGCTATCTTTCAACGTTCCTTGAAAACCTTTCTCTTTAATAGTTGAATTTATATATTTTTGTGTACGTAATTTTATTGTTTGCTATCAATGTCAATTAAGTAATGTAATGTTGTAAAGCGCTGTGATACACATGTATGTCTGTAAGAGCGCTATATAAATGCCAATATTATTATTATTATTATTATTATTGCAAATATGTTTTTATGTAACCCATGTATGAAACAAATCTATTCCGTCATCAATAACTAAGAAATATAAGTTCTTGAAATTTGCTGAATTTACAGAGCAAATTGGAGAGGAGCATGCAATATACGTCACAGTGTTGCCAATCTCTCATTGTTTTGCTTTGTATTAAAACCAAGTTAATATCGGGGTGGATATCTCATTGAATGTGGTTTATTGTATAACATCCACGTATGGCAAACCTGCCACTCGTGGCGCTTCAGCATTTTTAATCCAGAAAGAAAACGAACTAAAGCAAAAAGTATAGTAATATTCACCCTCTCGCAAAACCTGGACAATTAAAAAGAAAAAGAATATACATTAGGACCATAATACAGAACAAAAGATTGTCCATTAGGTAAGTGGCAACTGCCGCATGGCGTTCTGAAGGGGATGCTGGAATACTCTGTCAGTGAATTCTTGCGGGAAAATGCATCCCCACAAATAAGGGCAACCGTCACCTCAGATGCAGGAAGGGAGGTGCTATAATAGTGACGAAATTACATTATAAGGATATTATAGAATTAAAAAATCAATACTGCAGTATTAGAATGGACTGTCAAAATAAAAATGCGGTCGCTTGCAAAAACTAGAACCAGGAAAGACCAACATCAATAATATTGCACGTTTAATGGGCCACAGGCAGGACCCCGTTGCATAAACCTTACCATTGGTGGTAACTTTGCCATTAATGGTAACCTCCATGGTAACCTTGATTTCATTGGCTGTTGAGTGACGTTGCCCTGGTAGATAATTTTATATTATTGGCAAAGTTACCATCATTGGTAAGTTTTATTTTAACGGGGCCCAGGAATACAATGTAGAACGTAAGTATGGCGAGTGTCATGTAATGCCGTTATGTCTCTTACATTGTTCTGATGAATATCAAAAGCCACCAAAAAAAAAATCGTTTAAATTTCTAAAAGTGGATCGCTCTCCTCTCTCACACCTTCCTGTAATTTCTTTTCAAAACAATCACCAATATCGATTTGCACTTAGATATACGTATCTCTCTGCCACGCTCTCACAAGCCTCTTTCCTTCCCGTTTATTATACTTTCTCTGCTCGTTCATCTTATTCTTTCCCTCTCATCATATTTTAGCTCTCGTATCTTTTCACTCATATTATCCTCTATTTTTTACTACCCCAAAACCTCTTCGTTTAACTTCCACTCACCCCTTTATCCATCTCACTCTCTCATTTAAGTGCTCGCTCTTTCTCTTCCTCTCCGCCATGCATTTACCTCGTACCCCTCTTTCCCTTTCTCATCTCCATTGTCTTTGCCTCCTTTTCACCCTCCAAACCACTCTCTCTTCTTATCTCCACTACTTTCATTCCCTCCCCTTATTTTAATCACCTCCCTTTCTGTCTTTTTCTCTCTCTTCCACGCACCCTCTAACCCTTTCCTCCTCACTACCCCTCTTTGTTTCTCACTCAGTCTCAACTCTCTCTCACCCTCTATCTCGCTTGGTCTCTCGCCATTCCCCTTCCATTTTTGTTATTTTCCTCTATCCCTCACTCTCTCTCTCTCTATCTCTCTCCACCTCCTTCCTCTCCTTTCTCCTCCTCTCCCGCTCTCCCTTTTCTCTTTAATTGTATCCCTCTTCCACATCTTTTCAAGTAAATTGCAAAACAAAAGCCCACCTATTTAAAGTCAAACAATTGTTATACATGTATATCACGTTGTATTCTCGTTCGTTCTTGAGTCTGTAAGAGGAATTGAAAGTAATAATTTGTAGTTGATGTACCATAGTAACTGGTCTACTTTTAAAGAAAAGAATTAAAACATAATTTCGATACTCCAGCTTCAGTCATTTAATATGTAAACCTCGAATGCAAACACTGATTCATACAGTTTGAATTAGTGTCAGATTATTACTATTTATTTTTAATCACGACTTCGCTCCGGTCCATAAGTGCCTTTCCCATGTTTACGTCATGAATGACGTCATAAACCATACGATAAATGGACGGAGAACGTAGAGTTTGTGCCCGGAAGCAGAAGCAGAAGCTCATTTCATGTCGAACCATGCAGCTAAAAAATCCGCAATCAGAATTTTTCTTATTGTACCAGGTGCCAATACCCATTACAATAATGAGGTATGGATTTTATCTTCTATGTAGGGATTCGTAGGAAGTTTTATCGCAGTGTCGATATTACGTTTCATGTAGTGTATGCCATAGGCGTGGTGCATCAGATTGAAATGAGTTGAAGCCAGTCTGCTATCAGAATTTGGGAATGATATGGGAAGGAGCCGATTTAGATCTAACTTAATGTAATGTTCTCTGGTACTGTATTGAGGAAAAGTGGTTGACTTAACTTTGAAAATTTGAACGAGTGTCATGTAATGAATTATGTCAGTAACTGGAAGCCATTGTAGTTCATTAAACAATGGAATAATATGGGGACCGTTTCGGTTTTTGACAGATTAGTCGAGCACACTTATTCTGACGACGTTTTTGTCTGCCTAAATCCTGCTTGCTGATACCACCAATAGAGCAAAATATCCCCTGATATTTTTTCTTTGAAAAAATCCTCAGATTTAATCATTTCCTGTCTGATGCAACATTGAAAAAAAAATCAAGTGGTGCCTTATTTACATTTCTTAGTAATGTCTTCTGAAAAAGAGCTTTTGACATATTTAACAAGGGTAGACTTGTCGACAACGATTTTTCAAATTGCCAAACTGATTTATGAATTAAAAAAAAGGTATGGCATAGATCATCAACCCTCTCGTTCAGTTGGGCATTGTGGATCCAGCCATTAAATGGGCACTGATGTCGGGGGGGGTACCAGAAATACGTGCCCCCTGTGCCCCCATGTAGCTCCACTCCCGTTCTAGTGACACACACACACACACACACATCCACGAACCCACACATGTAATTTGACAGCGTATCCGCTGCAAAGATCTTTCTGAGCAACCATTTAAACGCTACTTGACCATATTGACCGACCGCTATTAAAAGAAGCGTTGAGTGGTTGAACAAAATGTACACATCTCTCTATTGCATTAAAGATTGAATGACAATGAACACAATAGCACAATTATATGGATGAATAAACTCGATGAAAATGTACATAATAGATAATAACAATAAGAGTAATTATTATTATCTATCAAGAATAATTATTCTTAGTAACTAATTAGACGCAATTTAGTGGGTCGTTAGGATATGGGTCCACTTTATGAGCAAATGACATAATCAAATTAGAAAGAGAGAAAGGAGACGGACAGAGAGAGAGAGAGAGAGATAAGTACATTTATAAGTAACAACGAGAAATAGAGAATGGGCAAACAGAAAAATAGGAAAAATTGTATTCATCAAGCCGAGAAAATGGGAAAGAGGGACGAAAAGGATAAGAAGACAGACTAATTGAGAAAGATCAGTAAGATATCAATAATCAAAAAAAAATCAATCAATAAAAAAAAAAAACAAACAAACAAACAAACAAACAAAACATTCAAAACAAATAAAACAAACCAAAAAACAAACAAATATGGTATAGAAATACTGCTGGCATAGAGGGCTGGGAAGTCGCTTTTTTTAAAGTTAATTTATATTACACTAAACTTTCCAAGGTCTCCCATTTTTTAAAGTGAATTGCAAGAGTATCCCTTTCCATTGCAAGTTTCTTTTCCTCTTTCGAGATTTTCGAGAATTTTATCTTTTACTTCATTTACATTTGGAGGCTTCCCCTTCTCTCTACTATTAAAAATTATCAATTTAATCAAAATCAGTATGTGGTTTGGTAATTGCTCCGTTTTCATATTACTCCCATTTATTCCAATATGAATTTCTTTCCAAGACAGTTTCTTTAGAATCGGTAAATTGAGTTTATCAGCACATTTTTCCCAGAATCTTTTTATTATATTACATTAAAAAAATACATGTTCATAGGTTTCCTCCAAAATATTGCAATACGAACAAAAACCGTTTGTACGAAATTTAATTCTATGCAAATAGTGCACAACTTTGGTTGAACAAAAATCTTTTCCACTTCTTTAGTTGTAATATTATAAAGTTCCATTAAGTTATGAATTGCTGAGCTGATTTTTGCATTCTTCTCGATCTGACCTTTATACACCATCTTTGCAGTTATTTCTTAAAATTTAAAAACCTTCTTTGCAAATATTAATTCTAATCTAAGGCCACAGTGTATGGACTTTCTTGCAGGCTGAACATTCTGTTTCCATTCGTGAGGAATTATTGAATAGATTTTGTTAACTTTTGTAATTTCTTCCTTACTTAAACCAATGGCAATAAAATATACACCTTTTTTTAATAACCCTTGTTCATCACATATGTGATGAAGTCGATATATATTTTTTAAAAACAAAGTTTCCTCGATTGCTAAGATAATACTCGAGAACTGTTTTTGCTATCGTTTTTTTTTTTTTTCATTTTCATTATCACAAGAGGAAATAATCACAACATTGTCTAGAATCTTTCATAATAACTTTTATAATATCTTTGGCATATGTTAATGTTCATGAATATACTATTTCTCAATCAAGTCAATTATGCCCTACTAAATATTGGAAGAAAAAAAATTCATTCGTTTACAAAAATATAATCAACAGTGTGAGATAACGCTTTACATCATGAGCATGTTCTACATTACTATATACCATTATATACAACAACAAAATAATATACATTTTATATATAAACTCCTAATCTAATTTCATTTCTGCGCACTAAGCAACCGAAGCGCTCTGTTGGAATGTTTAAAATAAGAGCATTTGAAATTGCTTCATTTTTTTCTCAATGCACATATTGAAGAACAACCGCCCCAGAAAAAAAATCTTTTAACGTGTGTAAATAATAGATAAAGCGGGACTGCACTATTTGTAGCTACTTGCGCCCTCTATATAGCAAACGATGCCTAAGCGGTATCCGTTGGTCCCCCATGATCCCCTTTTTATGTTAATTGAGAGCTGAGATAACCACCTGTCAGTGACCACGCTGGGAGGTCTAATCCCCCTGGCCAAACTAGTGCAGACAGGCTTTAAATGAAGATAAAAGTAGATAAAATGAAATTTTATGAAAATAAAGTCTATTTAATTTTAGGTACTGTAAAGAACTGCAAACCCCCCGAATATGTTAATCTTACCTCTTTCTGTCCTACATTCTCTGTCAAATGTAGTGATTTTCAATATTTCAAGAGGCGATTTATACTAGGCCTACATGTTAAATTCTTGAACCAGACCACAAGATATTTCAAGAATACACAACATTACAAAAGAAACAAGTACTTACTTTCTTACAGAGTTGACTCATGAGTCTTGAGGAAATCTTGAGGAAATTATATTCTACGGTCCATATTACACTAATTTACTTAATAAGCCCGGTCCTGGACTGGCTCACATTAACAGCGGAGAAACTTAGACCTGAGTCTAACTTACTTTCTAAAACCAACACCAGACCGCAACAAAAAATACATAAAATATCCATGAGTCGGGGCGGAGTCGGTTTGCCGGTGAGCCTTGAGCAAAATGTGTTCAACCTAGTGCTCTTTGCAGACAGGAATAAATCATAGATTTTAATTCACGACGGTAAATATTTAACCTTAGTACGTATACAAAAGGATTAAGGCAAGTGTTTAGCGTACACAGGACGATGGAAAACTGGTGGAACTTGGGGTCGAGATGGCCACCTAGATGAAAGTAAAGAAATGCCCACTGATTGGGAGACCAGCATAAGAGATACAGAAGGTATACGGAGATTAGCACTTTGGTGGTGTTGCGCCTCTGCAGAACCCCATTGGTAGCTGGTTTGGCGTTCTTGATTGTGACCTCTGGTGTTGCCTGCCCTGTGCCTACTAATCCATCATCACGTCCGGAGGCATCGATCGGTGATGCCTCTGTGTTGATGATGCTTTCAGGTCGATTCCTATTGGCCTCTGCACGTGCCACGTACGCTACGGCTGATGATGATATGCTTTGGCCACTGGCAAAAGCCGACGGCGGAGGTGTGCACTGTCGGGAATGCGGAAAACCGTGGACTCTGTCGTTGGCAACTCTGTTCAGGTGTTGGAAACGCTTCAAGATGGCAAGGAAAGAGAACGTCATGATGCCAACGGGTATTAAGTACTCCCACAAAAACAACAAAATTATTAGGTAGTTGTAAGTCGGTGCGTACAAGCATTTCCTTTTATCCGTCACCCTGTTGTGCAAGATTGCATTTATCATCTGGAAAAGAGGAGCTAAGAGCCAGGTTAGAGCTGCCAGAATGTAAACGGCGCGTCGCTTGAAATGGGCAAGGTACCATATCGGATAAACCACAGCCAGGTAACGCTCAATTGACAAGGCCACCAAGTTGAAGGTGGATATGGCATAAGCACCGAAGACAATAGCTAAAGATTTCCAAAACTTACAGAGGAGGATCGCTGCAAAATTGGTCGTATCTGAAGGCTCCAGTCCTGCGAGGTGTGTTATCTCTGATGCGACAAGGAAGGAAGAGGCGAGAAAGTCGACAAGAGCCTGGTTGGCGATTAACCAGTTGGTGTGGTTGCGGAAGGAATGGCGACGGAGAATGGCAACGCAGACCAGGTTTCCCATGATACCGACGCACCCGATGCAAAGAAGGCTTATTCCAACTGGATCAACTGGGGGCCGATTATTTTCAATGGTCTCTTTTCCCCATGTCACATTCATGTTTAACACAATATCCTCGAAAATTCTGAATTAAAAATTAGCTGGAGAGCATGAAAAACGTTGTCAAGAAAGTGCATAAACTAATCAAGGCGATCGCCTATTGCCTTCTCTGGATAACACAGTAATAATGATGGTCGAAGATGGCCCTTGCAAGTGATAACGCCATTAACAGTTCGTGAGGCATGTCAAAAAAAAAATCATGCAGCAATTATCTAATACATCTGCTCTCTTTCTCTGGATAGGAAGGGAATAGTGATAATCTGACATGGCTCTAGCAGGCGATAACGTCATTATCAATTCGCGAATCATGTCCTGTACCCTATGTTTGCGAAATGTAAACCTGTCGCCCACATAAATAGATTCTCCAGCGGTAGAACAGTGAGGCCTGAAGACTAAAATAAAGGGGACAAAGAAATCGGAGCCGTTTGAACTGTACTGGTAAACTAGCTCTTCCCATTCAAGACTTTGGCCAAATTGCGCACCCGTGCATCTTTAAGTGCCTGAAAGCATGAAATTAAACGCTATGGAGTACACAAATATATATACACATGAAGAAAAGAACCTTATGTTTCTGCTTTATTACGTGTTCGCCAAACCAAATACAGTCAAAAAGTATGTCAGGTAATGGTTCTAATCTTAATAAGGTATTACCAGAGAGGAGGGATGACATGTTCATATGAGGAGATCAGACTGAAAGTTTTTATTTCAAAGGACTGATGAAATTGATTGATTTCACCCAAACACCCGGGGGAAACGCGAGAGCGTATAATAGCTCGAGTAATCCGATATCTTCTGACTACCGGCTATTAGAGCTCAGTGCGTTATTTGTTCCTTTCCGATTTCAACAAGACAACCACACATCACGAAGAAATTGTATCCCCGTTGACTGTAACTGTCTTTTTCTATTTTGTATTATTCTTAATTATTTTAATACTTTTCGAATGTTAACATTAATTGTACGTTTGTGGGACATACATGTACAATCGAATCAGCCATTGTGAGATATTTTCTTGTTTCAAAAGTGTTTGTGCGCAATAATTGTCGAACTTCGTCTTTGTGGAGAGGTAACAGCATTTACTTTGTAAAATTATTTGAATTTAACGCCCTTCTGGCTCCAAACAGACAATTTATTTAAAAAATGCATAATCGCAGTAGGACTTTATGTAAGTGTACAAGTGTACGTGTGATACATTCGAGTGTGTGCGTGGGGTTGAGGGTGTGTGTGTCTCTCTCTTCTTTCCTCATGCATTTCTTCGTTTTACCCCTACTTTTGGCTTCTTATCCTTCCTAGTGTATTCCTTTGTTTTTTTGTCTCAATCTCTTTGATCCTTTGATTCCACTTAAAGTTAAACCTGACGCTTGTTCAAAATCGGTTTTAACAAAGGTAGTACAATCTGAGGTTTAAATTCATTTTTTCAACCATGATCTTAGACACAGAGTCAGGTTTAACTGAATTAATAGATTAAAAACATTTATGTTTTTCATTGTGTAAAGCTCTACCAACTGTTGAGTACATTAATAGCTTACAAACAGGCATGTTCCATTTTTACCAATATTGAGTAATACGTAAATTCAACTGTTTTGGGATTGTGAGAAGAACACTCAAAATGCAAACTTTTCATCACGTGTCAGATTTCTAGATGAAAACTAAATATTAATTGATGTGCTTTTGTAATATCTGTCCTCCATCTTACATTTCCTTTTACTTCTGTATTTCTTTGTTTTGTCGATCTTTCAGATCTTCTGGGCCCCATTTCACAAAACTTGTCATAAGTGACAAATGACAGTTTTTGTTATAAGCTAGTGAAATCCTTGCTTCTGATTGGTTACCAGTAGATATGTCACTGATTGTTGTCACTTGTCATTGAAAAAAGGGCTTTGTGAAACGGGTCCCTGAACTTTCAGTCTTTCAGACTTTCTTGGGCTGACGGTCTTCCAGGATCTCACATACTCGCATAATTGAATAAGATTTATCAGATGTCCGGCGGGACAAGTTCCATTTCTCGATGAGTCGGCCTTCTGGATTTCTTTACCTTTGATAACGTCACGGCAAACCAGCATTTTATTGACTTTTCAAATTTCGCCCACTTGTAACGTGTAATTTTCTTTTAGCTTGTCTCACATTCATAAGTAGGAGATCTAGAAGATGTAGGACGACAAAAGTCAGATATACAATTTCTTGAAATCGTTAAATGTCCGCGAATTGTCTACAACTTAATTCTTTTGGAAGCAAGAGAGGCGTAAACTCATGTACGTTCAGGGAGGATTAACTCCCTTCTGGATCTAAACAGATGTAGTATCATAGAATGTAGATGTAAAAACATATTAAACGAGGTAAATGGCTGACACAGGCGAACAAAACTGTGGGTTGGGGGAGGGAGGAATACAGCTCCCGCCCCCAAAATTTTGAAACTGCAAATACATGCAGCTCATATTTAGGACTTGAGAACATGGAGAATGTGTATTCGTAGTTTTTGTATTTTATAAAACATATTTCAGCAAAATATGGATGTATATACATATACATACAGTATATTTCGATAAAGTTATAACTTCCCCCCAAAAAATATAAGGCTAAGATAATAGGCTTATTTCCGAAATATAATTTCGAGAATTATATCAGAGAAAAATATCTTTGTTTGCTTGCTTGCCTGTATGTTTGTTTGTGTGTTTGGGTTCTATAATGTAAAGGATCTTTCTGGAATTCTTCCATCCCTCCCAGATTCGCTCTAATGGGAGGGGCAGACGAATTTTTCATGATGTCTATTGTTGTTCGGAGATATTTAGGGACACCCGTCAGCCCCCTGAAACGTCGGGGGATTCTGACACATGTGTATCTCTCTCTCTCTCTCTCCTCCTCCTCCTTTCTCTCTCCGCCCGTCTAAACTGTTTCCGGTAAAATGGTTTTCTAAGACTAGGTTTATTCATGGCTCTTTCCTGAGACAACTTTGTTTATTCCTGCAAACACGATTCCAGTAAAAATAGAATATGAAGACAATTAAAATGTGACATTGAGATGTCACTTATGAGACAACTAAGATAATCAATAGTAGTCCATTCAAAATCGGCGATGCAGGGACCGAAAGATATTTCCCTCACGTTTTACACGGTGGAATTACCGATGCCTATGATTTTAAAGTTTCAGCCTTGTTGGTGATTTCTATCTTTTGTATCTGTTTCTGCCATTCATCTTGTTTTTACGACACAATTTCTAACCGACCCCGTCTACCTGTTTCTGCCCTCAATTTGTCTCTTAATCTCTCGCTAGTTCCCCCTCTCCCTCCCTATATTTTTTTTCGCTCCCACCTTTATACCATCCATTTTTTTTCCTCCCTTCGCTCTAAAATAATTTAATCCAAAGAATCAAATACACAATTATCATTATTTACTACATAATTACACTTTCATAATAAATTCCAAACATTCATTTATTTAAATACAATCGCATGACTTCTAACTAAAGTTTTATCTTTAACTCATTACACTGTCAGTAGCTCGTTCATTCTTTGTCACTCTCTTAACATATATATTCAAACACATCCATTATCGCACATCATTGTTCTCTCGAAGCGCAGTATCAACTAACGCATATTTCATTGTTCTCTCGGAACATCATTTAAATATAGTAAAAACTAACGTTCACTTCATTCTTCTCTTAAAACGTCATTTGAACACTCTATCAAGTGACGTTCAATTCATTGTTCTTTTGAAACAAATTTCCGTCGCATGTTCCAATAGCAAAGAATAGGCCTGTTTACACTATGCTCTAAAACATCATCATGTTACGATGACAGTAGGCAAAAGAAATCGTGTAGTTGCTAAGCATCATCGCGATCTTCGGATGGTAGTGTGTATAAGCCTGAAATAAAATAAAACAAATTTCTCTTAAATTTCAACGTGGCAATGCACATCGTGTTTATTTTCACAAATTGTGTGCTTTTTTCAATAAGGCATGACTTCCAATATTATTCAGAATTACGTTGGAAATAAAAACGAAATGACGTCATCCTATGTCAGGCATATAAGATGCCGCCTCGTGTGCAAGGAGCATTATATAACAGGTGTCATGGAAGTCTCCCCTGCCTTCTTAATGATATGTCTATCTCGGGTGAAACATGATTTTGCTTAAGTGGTTTTATCAGCGCTCATAATTTCTGGCAGTAGACACAACCTGGAAAGAGAGCGAGTGAGAAAGAGATAATGAGAGAGAGAGAGAGGGAGGGAGAGAGCGGAATAGGGGGACGAGGGAGAAAAAGAGAGAGCGGAAGAGGGTGGCGAGGGAGGGAGAGACAGGGAGCAAGGAAGGAAAAGATATATAGATAGAGAGACTATATGAGCACAATCCGTGTTGCTCGCTTTAAGGCCTTTGGAAAGATTTATAGTTAGCGAAATGAGATCAATTAAGCTGGTGGAACTTTGATGTCATCTATTTTCATATTTATCGAAGTAGCAAGAAGATGATCATGACATAAGGATCCAAACTGAACTTTGCAAAATCATAGTTAAGCTTCGAAGAGGGAGACGATAACTTGTTTACCAGTCATGCTAGAATAACATTGAAATGCCAGCAATTGCATCTCAGAGATTTGCAAGTTGTCGTTTGGTAAAGAAAGAATAATGAGAAGCTTAGGATTTTGCTTGAAGTGGGGAGGAGCGGTGGATTTGCATTTTATCAAGGGATTGTTTATGATTTTGCTGTTGTATAGCCATTATGGATTAGTAGTTTTTTTTAAAGTCAGGTAATAATTGCGAGAAATACAGGCAAGCTATAATCAGACTACGAGGTCATCCATCCTTTTTGCTCTTTGGTTGCTAGAGTTGCTATTGTTGCTATTTTATCGTCTTTTGATTATGTAGCTCAAGGGAATGGCTGTATACTGTGAAGTTTCGGAATCATCAAATTGATGAGACACTTACACGATCTTAAAGAAAAGCAAATGGACTTCAATCAGAAATGGGCGTATGGAACTACAGACATATGTGGCATGACTTTAGTCCAAACCATTCAGCTATTTCTCGTTTTATTTTGAATATAAGGGAAGTTGAACAGCAATTTTTTTCATGGGAATTTTTTTTCATGAATTTCTTCCAAAACTAATTATTTTTTTTTTTTAATGAGAAAGGTCACATACATTTTTCTTAAACCTAAACCAGAATTCATTCTTCTTTTCAACTGGATGGTGAAAGGTAGGTTGTGTGGTAAAAAGGAGGGGAGAAATGCTTGGCATCATCCGCAATTTCAGAAAATATCACTCAATCTTACTAGAAATCTAGAACTCTGAGAATCACTTGGAATATATGAAGCTAATTAAACGTGTGGTAATCATTTCTCGACCCGAATGATAAACGGCGAAGATTTGAAAATATAATGGATTATACAATACACTTGTACTGTGGTTTTCAAATATACAATGTATATGTGGGTAGACGTGACATATATGCAATATTCGTTCCAATCTAAAAGAAATAATGAAGAGTGTAAATGTGCTTTTGAAACAACATAGATTAGAATTACACAATGTGCGTTTGGAAATAGCGATATAATGTCTATTCGTATTTAACACAGTGAACATTGTGAAGATTCCAAATATACACTCTTAAATTGGGGAACAAAAAAATGAAGATCCAAAGTATACAATGTGCCATTTGAATAAACAATGTAGATTTACAATTATGTATATGAGTTTTGAAAGGTGAAGATTTGGAATATACATACAATTTAGATTTGGAATGAACAATGAGCATTTGAAATATACAGTGTGTAATGTAGATTTAAATTAAGAAATGTGCATAATAATGTGACGTGAATTTGTAAATAAATGGTGAACATTTTTTTTCTCGAATATGCAATTCACATTCAAAATAAATAAATAAGATTTTAGATATGGAATACCGATTTGGACTAAACAATATGGATTTTTAGATAGACTATGCCCGTTTCAAATAAACAATGTAATATTTTGTATAGGAAATATATACTTGGGCTTTATCACCAATTTCCGTCCATTCTGTGTGACATTTATTTATGATCTGATTGCATAGTGCAAAGTGCATAATGAAATTACGTAACAATACTTAAAGCACACTGAACCCACATATTAATCATGTTTATATACACTATATACATTGATAACCACACGTTTATAAACATTATACATCATTTTCCCGTGCTTGGTGGAAAAATGTATATATATATATATTCTTGAGAGATACAGTTTATATCTGATCGGAACTTTATTGATCAATCTGGTGGGTCATAGAGATTGATCAATAAAGTTCTGAGCAGATCTCTCAAGAATAAATCATGTTGTCACAATCATTTCATTAAAAGAGGTAAAGAAACATTATTCCAAATTAATGGGCAACGATGTATTCATAACTTCTCCATATTTATATGGTGCACGTTGCTAGGCAAAATTTGGAAAATGTTAATCTTTTTTTGACGGTAAACAGAAGTTAAATATATGTTATTCACCAAGGTAGTTTAAATATTGTCGCAAAGACTACTGGTATTAATACAAACA
Organism: Mesocentrotus franciscanus; assembly: GCA_037976565.1. NCBI lineage: Eukaryota > Metazoa > Echinodermata > Echinoidea > Camarodonta > Strongylocentrotidae > Mesocentrotus > Mesocentrotus franciscanus. The sequence goes on along the minus strand of CP137686.1, from coordinate 15,980,798 downwards.
CTAAAAAAATGTCTTTAGGTGTAGATAACTACATTACTTCTGTATTATATGCCATATTTTTGATAAAAAATAACACGATCGCATCTGTTTACACCAAAAATTTGATGGCAATTTTCTCCTAAACTGTATCATAATGTGAAAGAGGATGTCATTTAAGACACATGTATTTCTGCAAGGATTTTCAAAACAAATGTGTTCGAAGACAAATATTGATTAAAAAAAATACATAATTTGGGTTTTGTATTGTACGCAGAAAACCGAAATTCAACTCAATGGCAATTTCAATAGCCTAGTGTATATCCTATAGAAAATATGCACTGATTACATAATACGACATTACCATGTTCGTCCATTTTAATAGGTGACGCTCGAGACACTTGAAATTGCCTTTGGTTGATTTTTGTTGTTGAAGGAGTTGCAATTGTGTTAAAGCCCCTCTAAAGTGTTGGGAGCCCCAAATTCGCCAAAAGTTTGATGGCAAAATTTCGCTTTAACTGTATCATAATGTGAAAGAGAATGTCATTTTAAGACACATTTCTGCAAGGATTTTCAAAACAAATGTGTTCGAAAACAAATATTGATGAAATAATACATGATTTGGGTTTTGTGTTGTACGCAGAAAACCTAAATTGTGTATTATTTCATCAATATCCGACTTCAAACACATTTGTTTTGAAGATCCTTGCAGAGATGTGCCTTAAGTGACATCCTCTTTCAATCACATTATGATACAGTTTACGAGACATTTTGCCATCAAATGTTTGGGGCTCCCAACTCTTTAGAGGGGCTTTAAACTGTCATTTATATTATGCAAGATATGGTCATGAATTTGATATGTACATAATTATTAAGGAAATCTGTCCCGTGCATTTTAAATTGATTTGACCTATATTTTACAAATTATTTCTGATAAACTTTAGCACTCAATTGACCTCTCGAATTAGTTATTTATTTCCAACATGTATGTACATTTTCTGTTGTGATTAAGACTTGGTGTCTTAATGCTCCAGTATCGTTAGCCGCACTGCTAGTTATTACTAATTATTAACCAAACTTGTAACATCGGTCATCGGTAACACATTGTGTAATGCAAACCAGATGTACACATGTACACGCACACACACACACACACATATATATAATACCATTTGTTCTGTTATCAAGCAACGCAATTTTAGCGCAATGCGCTCGTACGCATTATTTGTATATATTTTGTTGCATTTGTTTGTAAATTTTAATTTTGAATTCACTATCTGAAGAAATAAAATTGAAAACCGGCCATAGTGAAGAAGAGAACTCTTAGGGATTTTTATTTCAATTGTTTTAATTATTATTGATATATAAAGTCCTTAAAAGATAAGTAAAATTAACAGAATCATTAACCTCCTACAAATTTGGCAAAGGAACCTGTTGAATACTAAACAGTAACAGCATGTTTAACTTAGAATCTTAAATTTCAAGATCAATTTCTTCAAAAGCCAAACTAGTTATCATATGACACTGAAATTCACATCATACTTACTGGATTCAGTTGGTAAATTCAGCTGAAAAGATGGTATAATATGTATTCAGTTGAATTACAAAAGATTTTATCGACGCATTTGATGCGGTGCGTTAATGAGAATACAATGAGCTTTGACATTTGCCAATCGCTTAATACTGTCTAGATGTCAATATGGGAGGAGGTTTACTGAAGACTCGTCAAAAGCTCATGATTACAATAATCGTTGAGTGACGGGCTCGATGGAGTATAATGACATCAGAGTTAAGTGCACTATACCATGCAATCAATGCAATCAAATTAGCGCAGATTTGTAGAGATTGGCAATTCCGACTGTTTCAGTCGCGAGAGAAACGTGCCAGGAAGTTCCTCAGCATCGCCCTGGCCTCGTTGCGGTACACCTTCAAACGGAGCGCGAACAAGAACGGATTAATACATGTGTTGAGATTCCCCATGATGACCAAGAAGCGATACCACGCGGAGCTGAAGTCGACGTATCCTCCAAGGTTGTACTGCAAGAATGTCCACTGGTTAGGAGACCAACAGACTAGGTAGATGACGTACATGGTTAGGAGAACCTTGGTCGTATTGCGCCGTTGAAGCGCACCTGCGGCGTCCTTGTCCGAACGAGCAGGCGCTCCAGAGGTGTTCCCCTGTCCAGATGATGAGGGTTTTGGAGCGTCGTTGGCATTGGATTTATTCTGATCGCCAGGCGTCGAAGACTTCGTTGTGTTGATGACTGCAGGAACTTCTAGCTGGTTACTCGAGGATTGCTGTGCTGCCTCTACAGGAGGTAGGTCATCACTCTTGGTAACAATGCCATTGGGTTCTGCACTGTTTTCGGTCGGATGTTTGGATGGCTGTGGTTGTTCGGAAGTTCCTGGTTGAATCGAAGTAGACGGTATCGGTAAAACGTTCATCTTCTTGAACTCGCCGGCACCTCGCCCATGGGCCACTTTGTTCAGCTTCCGGAATTTACGCAGTATGGCCACGAAGGAAAATGTCATGATGCACGCTGGGATGAAATAGTCCCAGAAGAAAAGCATGGCGAGGATGCCTGTGTATCGAGGCGTGTAGAGACAAGTACCTTCGTCCGTTGTATCGTAATGCAGAGCAACCAGAAGGACCTGGAATATGGGCCCAAGCACCCAGGTAGAAACTATCAGCAGGTGCACGGCACGCTTCTTGAAATTCTGGAGGTACCATATTGGGTGAAGCACAGCCACATAGCGTTCGATGGATAGGGCCGCGAGGTTAAAGGTGGAAATCGCAAAGCCACCGAACACCAAGACCAACGAATTCCAGAGGTTGCAGTAGACCCTTGCAGCCAGACCGGACTTCTTGACTGATCGGATTCCCCCAACATCGGAAAGGGTAGAGGCGACAAGGAGCCCTGATGTGATACAGTCGATGATGGCTTGATTGACAATCAACAAGTTGGTGTTGTTTCTCACCGAATGTCTCCGAAGCACGATGACGCATGCCAGGTTACCAATAACACCAAGCATACCGATGAAAACCTGGCCAACTTGAATAGGAGTAGCCACAGCCCATCCGGATTCTTCTTCGGGAGCTTCGGTAGGGGTACCATCGTAGGACATGGCATCAGCCATGGTGAACAGAACGTGGGCCTTCGACGAACAACGAAATGATGTGATGTAGTGAAATTTTTGATTTATAACGGGCTTTTTTTTCATGTGCCAGTTTTTAACATGACGATAACGCTCCAATCAAAAGTAAATGCTACTTGGATGCTACGGACAAATAAATTGGCAACACGTCATATCGCAAGAGGCGTATAGTCTCTTTTGTAGCTTGAAAAAGAATTAAAAATAGTGCCTGGATCAAAGCACATATGTCCGATTGTGGTTCGCTCGATCAGACGTTATAAATGCGAGCTTAATGGCTAAACATATTCTAAGGAAATAAAATGAATAGTATTCATAGCGTAGTTTCTTTACTATCTCTCATTAAACGTTACATGTTCTCTATTTGCCACAGGTAAGTGCACTCTGCTGGCTCCGGGTAAAGCGACAAGCAGTTTTCCACGCTGTTTATTTGAAGTTCAGTGTATCTTATGATAACAACTATTGTTTGTTGTCGCATCAAGAGGCTTGTTCTGATTGCAGTTTAGCACAGCTCTGTTGAAAATGCTAAAGAACAAAGCCTTTATAAATGTCATGGGCGAATGAGGTAAATACCAGTAGCTAGATGGTACACAAAATCATTAAACATCTCTCTCTTGTAAAGAAGAAATCTTTTTGGAATTCTCATGAGGATGGCATGGCGTCCAAATTTTTACATTCCAATGCGGAAAGGTCTCCGGAGTATCTTACAATAGAACCGTTTTCTCATCCGATCATCATCAATACGTCATCGCAATAGCCCATCCTTTTCGAAGAGGGTTGAGATGGCAAAATTATATCGTTATTATCATGGCATACCAAGTTTGATTTCTAGGTCATGCATTTTAACCGTTTCTCTATGTTTTTGCTTTTAAATAACCATAATTAGTGTCAAAAACCGATGGGTGGATTTTGTCGTAATCGCTTTAAAACACTTTGATCAGTACGCAAAGCCTGGCTGCGCCATAGGCCAACTGCCATGTATTACGCCTGTGGCATTCGCAGGAAAGTGTTAACAAACGAGTTAAGAGTTTGGTCTAAGGGAAATCCTTCGTGTAACAAAAAATGAAATAAAAACGCCAAAAAATGTGTGACGGAATTTGATGCACTTAATTTCCAAACGTCCAGTAATTATTAAATATATATTCAAAAGCACTCAGCTTTTCGTCCAAAAAAAGGCAAAGGAAATTCCACTTTCCTGCCAAAGGTTTGGAAATGCTCGTATTTATCGAGGGAATTGTAAAAGCAATTGCGACCTGACTTAAAAAAGAAAAAGATAAGGAAAAAGAGCAAAAATGCGATAAAAAGAAAAGAGCAGGTGTATTAGGTCTTGGAAAAGAGATTATACCTTGGACATCCTCGGGGATCGAGGTACCAAGTTACGGTCGAAAGTAAGTTAAAAGCATGAGAAGTATAATTACCTTGATTTTGAAGATAATTTATTTATTTATTTATTTATTTATTTCTGATATTTATACAGGGTGGCACATATCACCAATTCGGTGGTATTCCATGAGGCCCTGTTTGGTAAGAATAAAACAAATAACAGAAACAAAAACAAAATAGATAAATACATAAGCATATAAACTGGTATAATACAAATTAATTGGTATCCTCATGAAATAACTGATCATTCAAGAATTATCCTTGATCATTTAAAAGAAATATGTGAATGGAAATTTCAATTCAAATAGAAAATACATTAAAAAATGAAAATAATAAAGAAGAGCTCTTAATATGTACTTACCTTTTAAAGTAAGTGACAGATGATGATTTATTTACATAATTGCTTTAAAAGCGTTACACGCTCGTTGGTAAGCAAACCAGGGGGGTCTACGGCTTATGTACTATCCAAGGGACTTGTAGGAGAATTAGTGCCTTACCTATTCGTTGTTTTTTTACGGATATGTAATGAAATGCAATCTTATTATTTTGTTTGTAGTTCGTGTAGTACGATTTATTTGAATAAACATTTCTAACTTTTTGAATAAAATTATCAACATTCTACGTCACTATGTAAAGTGCATAGTGACTTTACTGCTCTACCAGAGCCATCATGGTTTCTCGGTAATAAATTATACAGTGAATTTGGCATTAGGTAAATAAAAGATACCTCAGTCACACCACTCAACTATTTCCAAACCGATGAACTTTTTGGATATTCAAGTAATACTCCAGTCACACCGACGAGACCGACACCAGATCGACAACAGACCTAACTAAAAATTTCATTTCCGAGGATGGCCGAGGATCGGTCGGTTTATAGTCGGTGTGAAATCGGTTTTTAGGTGTGACTGACTATGGTATTAATATATTATTGTTCGTTCGGTCTGTTGTCGGTCTCGTCAGTGTGAAACCGCCACAAAATCCACACCAAATGCAAACCGACCGAGGTTTTTTTTTGCCATTTACAGTCCCTCGTCGATATTGTATCGACCGTGTCGGTGTGATATCGGTCTCGCCGGTATGAATCAGTCTTAACCTATTCTACGCAGCCAATTACATTAACCATTAATGGACAGACCTCCTGATAAAAAATACATCTGTTATGATCGCCTACAGCTTTTTAATTTAAAAGCAGGTTGTTTTGCCTGCAATCAAATTTAAACGCAGTAGACGTACATCTACTTCAATTTCGGCATGTTTGATTTGTTGATAATGCTGCAGGCTTTCTTTCCGGCCCGATCACATCTTTCATTTCTTGTTATCCTCCGTACCATTTCCAACCCCAACCCCACCTCACCCCCCCTCTCTCTCTCTCTCTCTCTCTTTCGCCATTTCCCCCCTCCTTCCTCGTTGTGTTTACCCCGTTCGAACAAATTCTATTAAGACTACCCAAGATGGTTTCAACTGTAAAGCTAACCTTCTCAAAACGTGCCTTAATTGTTAAATTATCCTCCGTGAGCAGCTCTCTTTGTTACCTGAAAATCCGATGACAAACGTTTCTCTTTTTTCTGCTTATTAATATTTCACCAGACCGATGTCACGGATCGATAGGAACCGGTACGGTGAGGCTTTTCAGGGATCAAAAGACTCGAAACCGAACGTTAAAAATCATTAAAGCCTTATAAATAATTCTCATCTACTATCAAATCCAAACAGATACTATCAAATGTCAATCGAGGGCAGGAGGTTTGTGAAATAGAAATTCTTATCATCGCATTTTACAAGGAAGGTTACTGAACTTACAGAATCACTTGATTTTCTTTTTAATATTTTTCGTTTCCTTCATTCCTCAATCTAAATCGATATGGAACTGTAACATTTGAAAGATATGTCTCTTAAATAGCCCGTTCACTCTACAGGATACATTTTTCTGGAGTAATAAAGCTTTTAAAATGCGCCCTATAAAATGCGGCCTTCCCCCTTTTTTTTTGCCTCTTCATACCACATACCAATCCATTAACTTACCAATAGGTATCTTATATTCTTAAACGCAATGGAAGTTGAAAAAAAGTGGTTTTGACTGTGGAATTAGTAGAGAATGTAAAGTATAAAAACGGTACATATTCACATTAACATTACAGTCATACAATGATATAGAGAGGAGAGGAAAGGAGAGGGAGAGAGAGAGAGAGAGAAAGAAAGAAAGAGAGAAAGAGGGATACAGAGAAGAGATAAAATTGATCGAAAAGGACACTTGGAGATCGAGGGGAACAGAGCATGGAAGAGAATGCCATTGTTAATTATTTGAATTGGTTAGCGTGCGTGAGGGCAGCCAGTCCAGCTATACATGTACATTCTAACTTATACCATTACTGAGAGAGAGTTTGCAGAACCGTTGGTGAAGAATGGGAAGATACGAAGTGAGATAAAGGGAGACTGAGAGAGTACATGAAGAAATTGAGAATAAGCGGAGGGCCAAAGTCAGAAAAGAGAGGTTTGCCTGCCACTACCGCATAAACTAAGCACACCTTGTTTATTCGAAAGATTTTATCATAATACACAATATTTCAGAGGTGTTTTTTTTTTAATTTGTTGCGAACAATCCTAAATCGGAGGGGCGTCCAAAAAGCGGCCTTTTGACGAAAAATAGTATTTTGTAAATTATATTTTAAGGGAACCTTGAACCACCATGAGTTTGGTATCATATGAAAGAGAATTAAATTATCTAAATTTTGATACCAATTTCAACGAAATTGGGATTAATTAACATCGCAAATTTAGGTAAAAAACATGATTTTTGTGATTTTTTTCCAAATATTGAATTTTAGCAATAATCGTTATTTTCCATATATCAAAATCGGAGATATGAATTTTTTTGTAACTTTCCAGGAATTTGCCAATATACAAGGATAATATTCTGTCAAAAGGAAAGGTTTATATCTTTTTTCAATAAAAAGTTATAGCAACCCAAAGTTATTGATTCGATTTCCACAAAAACAACATTTTTGCCCACATGTGTATTAACTGCATGCATATACGTGTATTAGTGTATTGATGACCTGTTTGGTGTGTTTACATCGGGTTTTAAAGATAACTTTTGAGTAAAACCTCTAATCACCATGGATTTGGTGTCAAAAGATGGATAATTAAAATACCTTCAAGTTGATATCAATTTCATTGAGTTATGTAGTGTGTGAAATAGAAATTTTGAGCCAAAAAGGTGCTTTTTGTAGATAATTTTCCCTCTAATTTTGGCCAGTATCTCGGTATATTTACTGGACAAAAGTGATTGGACATTTAGTAGTGCAGAAAGTTCAAGGGATTTGGACTGCTGACTGCAATTGATGAGTACTTCTTCTGTCCTCTGGGGTGTCAGGAAATGTGGGCATTTGCATTTGCCCCCCACCCGCCCCTTTTGTCATAATCTTGCCCATGACCAAGACAAGTTAGTCCATGAACACGAATAAAGTAATGCAGACAGTCCAGACAGTTAAAAGGATTAGGCAAGGAGAGTGCTTAGTGCAATTGATAAGTACTTCTATACTCTGTGATGTTTTAGAAAATGGGGGCATGGGCAGGTGCCTCATCCCCCTCCCCCACACACAATTAACTATTATTTGACACCCCCCCCCCTCCATCTGTCATCTGACCGCTTAGTTCAATCTTGTCATGGTAAAGACAGATATTTCAACATAATCAAAGACAGATCATTAACAAAAAATCCTGCTTGTGATTTAGCTGGGATTATATAAACAGCCCACGAGACCAACAATGTAGGTCTCTTGAACCCTCAGAAAAATTGTCAGAATGCCCATAAAACTGACTGGTCTTGTGAATCCTCAAGTTATTTTTCAGAAGACCATGCATAATGCCGAAGCGTTAATGTGCTGTAAATTCTTTTCAATACATGTGGATATCAAGTCTGAGCCAAACATTTTTTCTTTTTCATATTGAAGAAAAAACATATAAACACTTCTATTTGTGTTAATATAGAAAAATTACTTAATTTACAAGCATTAGAATACAGTTTATTGCATTGATATTTATTTGCCTCATAAATATACATGTATGTACAAAAAGCAACGTGTATATTTTCTGGCCTGGGGTACTCGTATTTAAAAAAGGTCCATTTTTCGGAGGGTAAATGTTTATGAACACCCAAACCTCTTATACATTTAATGACAAATTATTTTAATGAAGACTCATAAGTCCTAAAGCTTAGGGTATTGCTCCGAAGGGGTGGGCATGGGGAATGAACTTCCTATTTTCATTTCTGAATATTTCCCGCACGGGAGTCACTCAGGCCTTCTTGTGGTTCTGAAAAGGAAGGGTTCGCAGATCAGTGTTTTACCCTAGATTGTTTTAATATATATTTCATTATTCACCTTGGATTCGCCTAAGCAGAAAGGAGCGACATTATGAAAATGCCTTAACTCGCCTTTCTTTCTAAATTTGGACGTCTTCCGATCACCGTCTAGCACAACTTCACTATCAAAATGAATTTAATATATCTTTGGATGCCGTTTCAATGTGGTAAAATTAAATATTTGTTTATGTCCTAAAGCAACTAAAACTTTTACAGCTTTGTCGAAAGATCGAATAACCAGATAACATCTAGACAGGCCTTTTTATTTTTCTACATCATGTCTTTGACACAAAACTTATTTGATGTTTCCAGGGGCAGACTGGGACTGAAAATTGGTTTTTAAAGTGTTATGCGACCTGCCCACTGAATATGTAAGATGCATATATCAAGTGGCCCTCAGACCACAAATCGACTGGACCTTGATCCAGCCAAAAATAAAGAGCTGCTCGTGGGGAAAATTCCCAAACTCCCCACGGCCAATCTGTCTCTGGATCTTTCCTTATAGGATACGTGTATCTTTTTTCTTCCCAAAATGACAAATTTGTCACTGGCAGTTGTCAGTGGAAGCCCCTTGTAAAAAGTAAAGCACAGGCGTCGATTGAGAGAGAGAGAGAGAAAAGAGGGGGGATGTGAGGGGTTGACACCACGTCAACTGAAGAGTTTGATAAACATTGTATCATAGCATTTAACGAAAAATCTTCAAAATCTAATGAGGGATTTGTTTTTTCTTGAATATTCTTTAATCTGGTGAGGAAATTCAAATTCTAGGGATTTGTTTGTATGAATAACTATGTCATTTTCTTATTTACCCAAATGCATTCTTTATTCTTTACGATACATGGTGATTCAATTCTCAAACATTCATCCCACACCCATTTCCATTATAAACATTGTCTTCATGTCTTAATTTATTTCAAAATTCAGAACTAGTTTGCATTCTAAACACATCTTGGTAGTTTTACATTTAAATCCCCTTTTTATTTCAAATTGGGGTGGCGGGGTTGGTGAAACGTTCTTAAACCCATCTCCAGGATGTGCCAGGATGTACACTTTACCAAAACTAGGGACTTAATAATTCCAAGATTTGTTCCACACTCACCCCATTTAATACATGCATAATGCTGCATTTATCCATCATTTTCTTCAAAATTAAGAACTTCTTTGCATTATAATCATGTCTTGGTCATTAAAATCTCAGACTATTTATGATGTGGGAAAGGACTCTTTCCTAACCTACATGTATTTTTGATATATCCAACATTTTTTTCAAAAGGAAAAATGCATCATTATTCGTCTGGATAAAAAAAAAATCTCCACACCGTTCCCATTATCACGATAGGCCTGTAAGCTGGGTCTTCTTTCCATTTTCTTCAAAATTTTATTTAGGTCATTGGCTGATTTAAATGAGCAATTGGATTTTTTTAATACAAAATTTAAAAACAATGTTCTCTGCATCCCCTTCATTCTCTGAGTATCCTTCTAATTACTCTTAACGTTATAACATGGTGTGCATCATAGCAAGTCTAGGTAAGGTAGATAATTAAACAGAATCTATCCATGTATGTGCCTCGACTCCTTTTTGGGGCTGGCGTTCTGGACAGCCAGGATAATGCCAATATCTTGTCAGAACATAGAACATAGGATCTTAGCCAGGAGGCTTGTTCAGGAGTGAGGAGGCGACACCAGGCGAAGTGGATTCGCTACTCGCTAGTGCCCTTTGGCAAGGCATTATTCCTAAATTCCTCGGATAGGACTTACGAATGTCGGTACCCTAGTTGCTTACAAGCATACACATGTTTTCTTAGTAGTCAGGCAAAATAAACCATCAAACCAAACATGGCGACATTATATTATATTCATGTTGATAGATGCACTAACTTGTCTGGGTCATGGGCAAGATCATGACAAGCGGCTGGAAGGGGTGGAGGAGTGGAAGGGGTGGAGGAGTGGGAGGGGTGGGAGGGGGAGGGGGAGGGGGGAACTGCCAATGCCCACATTCCTGAAACATCCCAGAGTACAGAAGAAGTACTTATTAATTGCAGTTAGCGCTCCAAATCCTTTGAACTTTCTGCACTACTAAAATATGTCCAATCACTTTTGTCCTGTTAATATACCGAGATACTGGCCAAAATTAGAGGGAAAAATATCTTGGTGGGGGCAACTACCAATGCCCACATTTCCTGAAACATCCCAGAGTACAGAAGAAGTACTTATCAATTGCAGTCAGCGCTCCAAATCCCTTGAACTTTCTGCACTACTAAAATATGTCCAATCACTTTTTTCCTGTTAATATACCGAGATACTGGCCAAAATGAGAGAGAAAAATATCTTGGTGGGGGGTGGGGTTGGGGGGGCATATGCCAATGCCCACATTTCCTGAAATATCCCACAGGACAGAAGAAGTATTTATGAATTGCAGTCAGCACTCCAAATCCCTTGAACTTTCTGCACTACTAAATGTCCAATCACTTTTCTCCAGTTAATATACCGAGATACTGGCCAAAATTAGAGGGGGAAAAAATTATCATACAAAAAAGCACCTTTTTGGCTCAAAATTTCTATTTCACAAACTACATAACTCAATGAAATTGATATCAACTTGAAGGTATTTTAATTATCCATCTTTTGACACCAAATCCATGGTGATTAGAGGTTTTACTCAAAAGTTATCTTTAAAACTCGATGTAAACACACCAAACAGGTCATCAATACACTAATACACGTATATGCATGCAGTTAATACACATGTGGGCAAAAATGTTGTTTTTGTGGAAATCGAATTAATAACTTTGGGTTGCTACAACTTTTTATTGAAAAGAGATATAAACCTTTCCTTTTGACAGAATATTATCCTTGTATATGGGCAAATTCCTGGAAAGTTACAAAAAAAAATAATTTCTCTGATTTTGATATATGGAAAATAACGATTATTGCTAAAATTCAATATTTGGAAAAAAATCACAAAAAATCATGTTTTTTACCTAAATTTGCGATGTTAATTAATCCCAATTTCGTTGAAATTGGTATCAAAATTTAGATAATTTAATGCTCTTTCATATGATACCAAACTCATGGTGTTTCAAGGTTCCCTTAAAATATAATTTACAAAATACTATTTTTCGTCAAAAGGGCCGCTTTTTTGGACGCCCCCTCCGATTTAGGATTGTTCGCAACAAATTAAAAAAAAAACACCTCTGAAATATTGTGTATTATGATAAAATCTTTCAAATAAACAAGGTGTGCTTAGTTTATGCGGTAGTGGCAGGCAACTCAAAAACTAAGCATGATATTTGACTTTGGCCCTCCGCTTAGAAAGGAAATGGAAAGAGATTAAAGAATAAACATGAAAACACAATATAATAATTTCAAGTAATATTATCATGGCAAATAAAATATCCTTTAATTACATTCTGCACAACTGTATGATACTATTTCAAACCTGAAAAATGGCATGACGGATAAACAAAATCATCCCTTAAAAATTCTGGAGGATAACATACACAAACCAATGAAAGCATACCCGTTCGTGTTTTCTTTTCACGTCGCTCTTTGCAAATCGGCACGAGTACTTATGATTCCTCAGTGTCACAACAAAAATCTAGACAACTATTTATTTATTTATTTATTTATTCATTTGTAGTTTTATTCTTAAGGGGTACCATTGTCGGTTACAAAACTGCTTTCAACATTGGCCTTGTTGACCTAGACAATAATATGATTAAAGATTGGAATTATTGAAATGTCATCGAAAAAACTACAACAACAACAAAAATCAGCTGCAAATAATTATACATGTATTACCATTCACAATAATACAGTCTTACATTTTTCTTACATATTCCATTCATTTTGCGGGCACTCATTACTGATATAAGATAATATTATAGGCACAAGGCAACAGCATTAAACATCAGAAAATGCAAAATAAAATTTTGAGCGTTCCTAATTTCATTTATCAATCGATAGTCAAGCTCTTATGTTTAAGGTACATCGTACATAAAACTTCTGAAAAAGAACAAGAGCGGTGTCCACGAAACCAACAAATAAACATATTTCAGTATTTAACAAGAGCCCCTTTCTTTCAGATCGTCTCATACATTTTTAAAATAATTGACCTATTCATAGAGTTTCGTACAGGAAAGATGTACAGTGATGTAGGGAGCAGAAAATACAAATACACATTACAACTAGACATGAATTGTCATTTAGACAAATTAGGTGATACGTATTCTAATTTACACCATGAAGAACGCATTTTCATCTAATTGTATGCAATGCTCCTCCAGTCATGTGCTATCTATATGTCAAGTTTTAGCTTCGGAGCATTAATCATTATGGATAAGATTGAGCCAATATGACCTTTGACCTTCATTTACATGAGGTACAAATGTAGTGTGCGTTTTCGTTCATATGGTGTCATTTCATAAAATGATCTTTGCATCTTGTTGTACAAGTTTAGCAAATTTCAAGAGCATATGCGGTATGGTTAGTGAGATACTAAACAATGAAGTGTTTGACCTTTGACCCTCATTAACATATCCAAAACAATATTTTCGTGATTTGATGTTTTTTTAATGAAATGAACCTCTTATTCTGGTCTACAGGTCTGACAAATTTCCAGTACGTACCATGCATGTATAGGTTATTGAGATACTATACAGTACACAATATATTTGACCTTTGACCCTAATTAACCTAATGAAGTAAGCATTTGGCAGTTTCGTTTTACTTTATGAAATGTTTGTTTTGTCAATATCCATCTACATGCAAAATATGAAGTCAGTAGCATCAGCCCTTATGGAATTAAAGACAAAAAACATATGCTACTGTTTACCCACTATTTTAAACAAATTTGGATTCCTAGCTTCAATCAAAAACATCAACATGATACGTACCAGATGTACGTATCACCATCCAATAACAATCCTTCTTAGGTTTATGCTCAACTTTACACTAAAAAATGAAAAGAAAAAAAATGGCGGAAGTCGAAAAGGAAGGGGGGTTGAAGAAATGGGGAGTACGTCAATATCCCATTTAATATGAAGCCATTCCCGTATTGTTTGTTAGTGTTTTCCATTTCTCTGTTCCCCTATGAATTCAAATTTCTTCCTGATCTCCATTTACGCGAACATTGAAATGCTTTAATGGTACCTAGCTTTTTTCAACTCTAAATGATGCCATCATGTATGTAGAATACATAAAATATCAATCCAATCAATACAAGATTAATGCGTGGCTTGCCAGGGGAATCAAATTAAAGATGGAGATAGTAATGTACCCTGGGGAACTCAAGCAGGTCTCCTCGCGTCACGGAGACCTTGACTCAATATAACTTCTACGTTATATTACACGAAATACATGAAATATGGCTATTTCAGGCATTTCATGAATAATATTATTAATGTAGCGAGTCCATTATGATTTTTTGTTTGTTTTTAAGTTGTGTTGAAGAAAAAAAAGTATCAAATATAAAAACGGTGGTCTTTGAATAAAAACTCAATCGCAAACTATTTAACGTACAATAAAGGTGGGCGTGCATCGTCTTCGTGTTTCATTGTGTATATAGGCAAGCACTCAAACGCACAATAGGAATGCTAATGGAGTTGACTTGTTGATATCAATTGACATAATGAAAGAGGGGGAAAAGAGGGGGAAAAAAGGTTCTACAAGGTACCATTTCAAAAGATCGACCTCGATATTTTCAAGAAAATATTTATTCAGTCAAACTTTTAAAAGATATTTGACCTTCCGTTTCCTGAACGTATTTATACAAACATGTACGTGAACATAATCATCACAATCATTTGAGTTTTCCCCATGACAAATATAAACCTACTGGTAATCATGTGATTAGAAAATAAGAGAAACTTAAAAAAAAAAAACATTTAAGAAAAAATGCAGAAGTGGTAACATGTTTTGTTTATATTCTTCTTCCATGCACTGATCACATAATTCGAAATTCTTGTCGATGAATTTTCTATCTGTGACCATTTCATTGTATTCTAAAAGTCTGCTTTCTGTTGGTATATTAGGTGTCCTGAAAACTTTTTTTTGGGGGTAGAATATGAGAAAACTGGATCATGCACATATCAAATTCCTATAAAATTGAAAATATGTGCGAAATTTGGACATCCCCATTATTTATCAAAGTGATAAATATCATGTTGGGGAAAAAAACAAAAGCACAAACAAAGGAACACATAAACGCAACAACAAACATGTACAATTGCATAGGGGATAACCATTTCGAATGCCCCCATCCAACTATATTGCTTTTAATATTCCAGTACTTCGTATTGATGATACATGTAATACCTCTTTACGTGCTCTGACAATTTCACAAGGATTACCCCCAATGGCTACTGCATCCTTGAACAGACAAATAAGATGCTTACGTGTACTTTGCATTATCGTTGTACAGATAACAGTTTACGATGAAAATATGCCCAAAATAAACGTTTAGAGAGAATCGTATCTGTGAACTCTGAATTCAAGTTAGTATGCATACAAATCAAATGGAGTCAAATCAAATGTCATGATATCATATGTTTTGTATCAACGTGATAGCCCTACTATGGCCTGAAAATTAGTAGACATTCAGGAAAATGGCCCCATGGTGTCACTTCGTGTTTAAAGGGGGTAATACATGACTGTAAGCGGAGTAGAAAATGATCAAGAACTTTTTTCAACAATTCATGATCTCTTTTTGCCTGAAAACAGGTACAAAACAGGCTCTAAACATAATAAAACCCTATTTTAGCTTATCATATACAACTTAATTCCCAAAATGTACCCTATTTTCAAGGAATTTTTCTGGTGTTATTCAAGTCACATGTTCCCCTGATGAATGACCAATTTTGTTTTCTGAAATTTTAAGAATCTTTGACATACTCTTTTTTTCTCAAGTCCACAAACGCTGAAATATTCTCCGAAATTCTCTGAAATTACCCCTTTCCGCAACATTTCACATACATGTAGTCAGCATGTAGTGATACCACCGGGGTAGAATGGTACTATCAATATCAATTTGTGTTTGTCATTCTTTTTCAATCTGTTGCATATATGGGACACAAAAACTACATGTACCTAACATTTTTTGAGATTATTATTTTGACTTTTGATAGGTCTTACACTAAGTAATGCAATCCATATTTATCACAAATCTTCTGCTGCCTTGAAGCAGAGTGTTTTCAGCAGCCTTGGCACATGCACACACAAGACAATTCATCTACAAGAGCATCATATCAATCAAAAATATACAATACTTAGTCTCTTTGTATATAAATATATAAAATATCAATAGTCTTTCTTATAATATATATAAAAATGTACAATCACATATACAGAATACTTGGAGAGAATTGGAAGCTCAATGGATTTGAGAGTCTTCTTTTCTGCTAATGAATTCATCCATACCATAATACTCAAATCGTCGTAGTATATGGCTATTCATCCACATGATAATCTTTAGATGGCACAATAGTATCTGCCATTCATCCATGACATAATACTTAGATGGTGATGGTATGCTATTCACATTGCACCACGATCCATGCTTAGCCTCATTTCTTTTTCTGTAAGGAAATACAAAAAAGAATAGATGGAAAAATAAAGGGTACAATGGATAAACAAAACACTTTCATTCCATTTAGGAGTGTTTTTCATTTATTAATTTTGTATTTGGCAAGTTTGGGGTATATAGCTAAAATTTAGAATTGGTTTGCATTCTTATGTGATTGAAGAAAAAGTGACGTAACGGATTATAAAATAGCAACACAATTGATATAAAAAGTATGCTTCAACTATTCTCTTTTTTAATTTTTTTTCTTGAAATGTGGCGAAATTTAGGTAATTTTTCATGTATCATTAACATGGAAGATCAGTGAATGTCATAATTTTCTTTTTTCTTTCAGGGTTTCTTTTAATTAAATCTTAAAAATTGTCATATTTTAACCTTCATCGAGAAATCTGAAATTCAATTTTCAAGTTCATTTTCTGTGCTTTTTCATGCAATGACTTGCCAACAATAATTGTTTTAAAAGCGTCAGTCTTTTGATTTGTATTCCTCAATATTATCTTCCACCGTTTTGCAAAGTAAAATTTAATTGGAGTTTTAAATCACAGGAAGGTTTTGGGATAGCGGTTTTAATTGATTGTTAAGAAGTGAATTGTCAACAATCCCAATTCAATTAAAAAATTGAAAAATGTATAATTTAAAGTGTAAGCAAATTCTGATTTTCCTGTTTTTTGTCCTATGTAGCTTTACAAATTTTGTTGAAAGATTTAATTTAAGCAAATCACTGGAAAGCTTGCAGAAGACATTTTAACATCAATTTGTTTTCAGATTGAGGCACAAGAGATAAGGCAAATAAAAGCATTGCCAAACTAGGTCGTAAACTGCACCTGTACATGTATCTGCATGCAGAAGGTAATAAATATTAATTTATTTTATTTTTTTCTTTTAGGTCATTTTGTTTTGTTCTGTGGTACTCGATGAAGGAAACAAACTCAAAGGCTATGCTAAACTAGGTCATATATTGCACCTGTAGCTGAGCAGGAGATAATCAACAGCATTTATTTTCTCTTTTAAATGACAAGACACCAATCTATAAATGTTTGTTTTGCTTGCCTTTGGCCAAAAGGGGCTAATTTAGAGATACAAATAAAGAAAAACTGTTTCAGTGTGGTGCATGAAGACTACATGCATATATAGACCTTTGGATACTACTATCAAGGAGATTTTTAACAAATGAAGTTAAGTTTGAATCTTGCTATGCTATGGTTTTTCATAACCACGCTGCATACTGTATGTTTGGACATACACATACACACCCACTGTAACACCTGTAACCACTTTGTGAACAAAGTTCTGAATTCCTTGAATAACTTTTGA
This sequence comes from Mesocentrotus franciscanus, assembly GCA_037976565.1. NCBI lineage: Eukaryota > Metazoa > Echinodermata > Echinoidea > Camarodonta > Strongylocentrotidae > Mesocentrotus > Mesocentrotus franciscanus. The sequence goes on along the minus strand of CP137686.1, from coordinate 15,963,027 downwards.
ACTTACATTAGTACAAAGAGGAACAACATAACACCACAGCAATTTGGAAAGTACATGTAACTTCTAAATATTTAATAACTATAATCAGTAGCCTAGCAGAGCCAGGGTAATATGGGAGTGCCTCAAGCACCTTGCGCGATGGATATGTGCGCTCTTGAGTTATCCAATATTATTATTACTACTTTTATAGGAACTTGAAGGCAATCAGAACAATTTGTATTTATTCCAAAACATAAAGACATAAACAAAATTTATAGGACAAAGGGGAAAATCTTCTCAGCTGATACTAAATATTACTCCATTCATTTAGTAATTGCAAGAGGAAACAATCAGCAGAAAAATCATGATTGACAGGAAGGAAAAAAATAAGATAATGATATTATGACCATTATCAAGTAATAAGTGTCAACTTTGCCTGCCCAGGGAGGTTGAAAAGACCCCCAGGTCTCTCCTCCTGATATTACTCATTATAATAGGGATGTGCATGTGGACACATGGGTTTCTCCCCTACAAATTAGGTGTTTTGAAGCAATTTCCTTTTTTTTCAATTCTTAAACAATGATTACAAGAACAAAATTAGCCATTTTGAATGGCAACAGAACAGCTATAGTAAAGAGAATGGTAAAAGAGACTAGAGTGCTAGACAATAGTAGAAAAAGGCAAAAATGAAGAAAAAAATTATAAAGCAATACAGCCCTGACTTCTGCTCACTATGAAAAAGAAGTACATGTAGAAGTAGTGGTTAATATTATTTCATGAAATAGTACAAGTAGAAATACATCTACATGAACAAGTAGTTAATTGTAGGAGTATTATCAATATTATTATTATTATCACGCCAATCATAGCTATGGCTTACCTTTTTCTTGCCTTTGCCTTTTTTCTTCTTCTTTTTATTCAGTCCGGAACCAAGCTTCATGATTTCTCCGAACGTGTCTCCGTTCATCCGGTGAGTAACCGCGACCTTGACTCCATCCAGCCCGGTTTCTTTCCTCGCCCTTAGTCCCTCCATGATCTCTCTACCCCCTAAATCACCAATGAGATTGTCATCCAAGTCCAGCTCTTGAAGGCATGAGGAATTTTCCACTAGCCTGTAGAGGGGGAAGGGGGATGAGTTGATTAAAATTATAGTGATAATGAAGTAACTAAAGATTTTAACTCCATCCAGCCCTGCCTCTTTCCTCGCCCTTAGTCCCTTCATTATCTCTCTCCCCCTAAATCAGCAATGGAATTGTCTTCCAAGTCCAGCTCTTAAAGTCAAGAGGAATTTTCCACTAGCCTTTGAGGGCTTGGGGGTAGTTGATTAAAAGTATAATGTGATAATGAATAATCCCTTGATTGAATATACTTTTGTGGGAACAGCTCAAGTATATCCCGACACAAGTAACCCTAACTCTAACACTAACACTATATAACCCTAATCCCTACCCTAACTCTGACCCTAGGGCCTAACCCTGACCATTACCCTAACCCTGGTCCTTAACTTAACCCTAACCCTGACCCTAACCCTAGAACTTAACCCTAACCCTAGCGGGATAACTATGACCCTGACTCCTGAGCCTATGATCTAACCTTGCACCTTACCCTAACCCTAATCCTGACCCCAAACACCTTACATGGTAGTGATACAACAATAGTATTCTGCAGTCAAGCCCTTTGTTGTTTACTGCTCTTTTAGGACTTGCAAATGTATATGTAAACAAGCAATTCCTTTGCATCGATCTAATGTATTTTATAGTGTTTTCACCAGACAATGCAAAAGATAGATTAATAGGGGGCAGGGTACAGTTTACCTCTACGGGTACTCTGTAAATCTTATTTTAGAAAAAAAGTTCTTTCCGACATATTAATGATAATAGTTCCATGTACATTTATATCACACACAATTCCATCCCAAGGGATTCTCAAAGCGCCTATAAAGTAGAACTATTATCCAGGCTTTAGCCAAGCTGCCCTATAAAGGCACTTGAAGCATGCAAGGAATTACTTGCTACTAGGTACCTATTGACTATACCTGGTTTGAGAGTACGTGGCAATTGTTGATTATAGGTTACGACAGAAGTGCTGCAGCTGGGACCTGAACAAGCTCTGATTGAAATCAGTTTCCAAGGGCAAACCACTTTTTGAGACTCTCCCCCAACAAACACAAAAAAACAAAAAATGTATCTCAAGAAAAAGAAAAAACATTCTATACTAACAGAAATATTCAAGTGAAGGTGTTGTGGTTCCTCCACATGACTTTTACTCCAGGGTTGAGGGTACGAATCCCAGCTTGGCACTATTCTCCTTTTGGCAAGACGATATACCACATTTACCACTCTCCACCCAGGTGAAAATGGGTACCGGTACCCGATGTGTTAGAGCAGTACATAATAATACTACTAATAATAGTTACACTTATATAGTGCTTAATATATAGTTCCGTTTCTAAGAGCTGAACTATGTTTACAGCGGCATTATAGCCAGGCTACCCTAAAAGGTGCTCTGGCATTTGAAGAATTTCTTCCTACCAGGTATCTATTTACATCACCTGGGTGGCAAGAGTGGCAAATGCAGATTAATGTCTTGCTCAAGACATTAATGCTGTGGTGGGACTCAAACCTACATATGACCAGATCAACAATGTTGTAGTGCAAAATTAAAGCATCACTGACAGACATGAGCCCTTATACAAGAAGCCTTCATTACTGTTATTATGAAGTCCACTAGCATCTCATTCACAGTCTAGTGGGGGAAAACTAAACCAGAGAGAATAGATACTCACGTTCTGAAGAGCCTCATTGCTATGATAGGTGCGTAAGTTGATCCTTTCCCGTACATGTCTATACCGTTGTCTGCTATGTGGAGTTTGTAGATTAAGGGACCCTTAGGGGGAGGGCCAGGGGGCTCTTTCGATTTCTTTTTCTTTCCTGCAGAAACAAAAGTTATACTTAGTGGGAAAAACAAAATTATGCTTCACTTCACTGCTACATGTATATGCAGTGTGGGTCAATAAAAGGAAACACATACTCAAGCTCCAATAGCAAGTAAAAATTCTGATATGTATTATAATAGTATGATACATGTAGTTGATAATGTCTTCTTTCATTTGATAAATTGCACATCAAATTGCAATCACAGATGACTTTCTTTGTGTGTAAAGCATGCCCAAATTGCCTCTGCTCAAGTTTGGGATGAAAAGCTTGGGAGTGTTCGGGAATTAGCATGAGAAATCAAGCCATTCATACATGTACATAATATATAAATGGTGAGGCATCTACTCAAAATAAAAAGACACACCTACATTGAATCACTGCAGTTTGATGATGTTTGATGATAGTTTGACTTGACTGCTAAGAAAGTATGTATACGCTTGTAAGCAACCAGGGGACCGACAGCTTAATTAGTCCTCTCCGAGGGACTTGATAATGAGGATTAATGCCTTACCAAAGGGCATGAGCACATTGACTTGGTTTCGAATCTGGGACCTGCCAGTTACGAGACCACTGCTCTACCACTGAGCCATCGAGCCTCCTCAGTCTATAAGGATAAAAGATTTTGAAAGCAAAATCTTACCTTTCTTCTTCTTTTTCTTTCCACCTTTTGAGCTCTTGGCTGATGATGGTTTTGATCCTGGTTCATCGAAGGCCGTCCTTACTCGACTCCTTTCTTTTTCTGTCAACATGAAGACATCAGGGAGAGAGACAGAGAGACAGAGAGAGATGAAACATATTCCTTTGTTATCATTTGAAGGCATTCTTTCATAACATATGCAAGACGATACAGGTTCAGACAGCCATGGAATTGCACTGCTCAGCATATGTCCACATACCTATTAAAAAGATTTTCAGCTTTTATCTTTCACTTACGATGGACTTGATATAATTTGTTTTAAATTCAATGAGAAATCTCAAGTCCTTTTATCAAGAAATCACAATGGGATTCAATGATAACTGCACTTTTAATATTGATGCATGATAGTAAATTCACAGTTCGTCTATCAAAATACTGATACATTTTCCTTACTTAAAGGTACTATGTCCCATTTGCAGGCCAAAAAAATAAAAAGGTTAAATTCCAACAGCATTTGAAAGACAATTTACTACTTTAGAACTTCCCTCTAAACGAAAGGGCTTGAAAATGGCTTGTAGTGTCAAATCGACTTAAGTGATTGCAATCACATAAGTAATAGTCTGATTTTTAGACCCTTTTACCAAATGGTTGAACGTTTTGTGCTGCACAAAGATTCAATCAGTTTGATTTTGGCCATTACAAGTAGTGGGTTATTGAAGTAAACAAATGCTCATGCATGTACCTGTTACAGCTCATTTTATGTATGTTATTACCAAAGAAAAAAAACTTGTCAGTCAGTCACTCAATAGTGTTCTCTTTGGTTTGACAGTGAAGTCTAGAAGATAAACAGGTTTCCTTGCATAATTTGAATACTAGGACACTACTAATGTTTAAATTTCACAGATAGGACATACATGACATATTCATAATTCCTGCAAAGTTATACAGAATTTGATATTGGCTGCAAAAGGGACATAGTATCTTTAAATGGATGGTCAACAGCACCCCCTTTCTCTACCTCTCTCTCCCTCTCCATTTCTCTCTGTCCAAATATACATGTACATGTATCTCTCTCTCTTGCTTTCTCTAGCTCATTCGTTTCTTTCTCTTCTTTCTCTCTCTCTCTGATTTTTGTCCCCCTCTCTCTCTTTTAATTTTATAGCAATGACTTTGCTTTGTATTTGTCTACTGCTCTTTGTCTCACTCCCTCTCTTCTCATCTGTCTCTCTGTCTCTCTCTCTCTCTGTTGCCCTCCCTCTCTTTTACTCACACATGTTCAAATATCACATTTTACTCCCTAGTTCTCTATGCTCTCTCTCTCTCTCTCTTATCCTCCTCTCTTGTAATCTCTGTCTCTGTCTGTCTGTCACACTCTCACTTCTTTCTCTTTATCCTACCTACCTGCTAATAAAGCTAGAGCTTCTTCATCTGCTTTTTTCATGGCATCTTGAGCTCTATGATAGCTCTCTGTTTCAGCGTGGTCAACTGCTAGTCTTATCAGTTCAGACACACCCTCTGCTTCAAGGTTATTACCATTCAGGTACACTTCCCTAGGGTGGGGCGAGAAAAGGAAAGTCAGAATTACACATCCTCATCTCCAAGTATAACTTGTTATTCTGTAATCATAAGATTGCAATATAAAGATAATTTGTTTGAGTAAACTGTACATTATCGACTCTAAAAAAAGGGTTGTACAACAATGGCTCCTTCGACAATGGCTACGCATCAATATCCTACACTTATCAAATTCTTATCTTCAACTCCAGATCCAACAAACCCTAACCCTAAACCCTAAATCTAAACCTAACCTAAGACCCACTTGTAACCCTAACCCTAAATTTAAACCTAACCTAAGACCTACTTGCAACCCTAACCCTAAATCTAAACCTAACCTAAGACCTACTTGCAACCCTAACCCTAAACCTACACCTTTGACGAAATAAAGACCAGAGGACGCAACGTAAATGTAGTAGAGGCAACAGACAAAATGATGCAATCACTCAAAACTCTGCATGTATATACCTAAACAGAATTAATTAACTTGTGTGCATTTATCTATTCCTACATATAGTTCTTTAATACTTTTGAAAATCTTTGGGGATTATTTTACATTCACAATTGTATACAAAGTTTTGGACTTTCTGTTGATCACTGATTGAACCCTTTCAATGTCCCTTTGGCTCTCAACAGCTTCCGTATTTACACAGAATACTCTATGATCTGAACAGATTGGCACTACTGAATGTTATGTTCAAACACGGTATTAATGCCCTTCTGGCTCTTGACAGATAATAAGCTTGAATGTAGCAAAGTGGTGTCACTTCACAGTCAGAGGTGTAGAATATGATCATCAGTGGAATCGAAAATGAGCCTCTACTTGCATATTTTCAAAATATCACCCCAATTTGCCTGAAAACAGGTACAAATTGGGTTTTTCTTAAATGATTATATTTAAAACTAGAATCCTGTCTAAGGCTCTTCGATTACACATTCACAACAACTACTCTACATGAATTTTGCAAAACTTTGCTTGCTAACATTTTGTCTTAAAATTTCTTGCTCTTAAAAAAAAAAAAAAAAAAATCCAAATCCAAAACCAAAGAACTTGCCGGTACCCTTTACAATGTTTGCAAACATCCCCAATCATTACTCCTTTTTACATGAAATTTCTAACTATAATGCGTACACAAAATCTATATGAAGTTGTACCACTGCATTTTGGTCATATTCACCTACCTGATGGCTGTTGTTGAGACGACCTGACCCAGGGCCGTTCCACTCTGTACCCCTAGATCACAGTAGCACAGACTTAAGCTTATAATGGTCTCGTTCTTCATCAGACCTTTACATATTCCTATGCAGCCACTGTCACCAATCCTAGAAAATAGAGGAAGAGGTGGAATAATATTTTAGAAAAACAGGAATAACTGCAGAATATCCCACCACACAATAACCTTATTGTAAACCCTAACCCTATTCCTTGGAAAGTTTGGTAAATTCATATTGCACTCTATTGCATGCCAAGCAGCTACATGTTATGATAATTTACGTAACAACCAACAAAGATAATGACCAACCAAACTGTTGAAATTAGAACATATCAATTCACCATTCTGACTCAGTGTTTCACCATCTTTCCAACATAAACAGTGTCCATAAAGAATGTACCAGGGCATGCAAATTCAAAAGGGGTGAAAATGAAAGCAAAACGTAACATTTTGGTTGACATATTCTTCTTTTTTCTGCTAGGAAGAGTGAATACCCCTTTATTATTATTTTTTCATTCATTTTAAATGAAAAACAAATGTTCAACATCATCACTGTTCAGAAGCTCAATTTTTGTCCCTATTTCACCAGGTGTCCCTATTTACTCTGTTTTACGACAAAATGGTGGTGGATGTGAGATTGCACAGCAGTGGCAAGAAGATGCAGATTTGGGTGAAAGAAGTTTAATGAGCTGGCCTTGATCCTAGCTGGTAGAAGGTTTACCAAAAGAATAAAAGGCAAGATCTATTAGGCTTGTGTTACAACAGCGATGGTATGGTTCAGAAACATAGCATGTGAAGACAGTAGAAGAAGGTATCTTGAGGAGAACAGAGAGAGCCATGATACGGAAGATAGGTGGTGTGAAACTGTCTGATAGAAAGAAAGTGAGCTCATAGTAAGGTTGGGTCTGAAAGAAAACTGTGGTGGAAGTGGTAAAGAGAAGTGGATTGAGATGAATGGGTCAAGTTTTGAGAAGGGAAGATGATGAACCTGTAAAAAAGCCTGATATATGAAAGTGGATGGCATAAGAGGGAAAGGAAAAGAAAGATGGCGAAGAAAGAAAGCATTAAGGTTGGTCTAAATGAAGAGGATGCTCAATACAAGAAGAAGTGGAAGAGGGAGGAAGTGTTATCATGGCGCGAAATTCAGTAACCCCTTGTAAGAGGGAAAGCGCTGACTTTAATCAATGATAATGATGATGGTGATGATGTTGTTATATGTATATCTTATTTTAATATGTTTGCTGGTTAAAAAATGTAACAAATACTTGACCTACTTATTATAGTCCAGGGAGAGAGTGGTGAGACTGATTAACCCTGCACAATTCCTCAGGAGTCTCTCAGCTGCATATGATTCTACATTACAGTCGATGAGCTCTAATCTGGAGATGGGGTAGGGGCCTTTCTCCATCATCAAGGCCTGCGGTGAACATTTATCATATAAATATTTATCAACAACAATTTATTTTTCTCCAATAGGTACACTGTCAAAGCTTTTTCCCTTTTTTTAATACATACAGACTGTCTGTTCACAGCCGGAAAGGCATTAACTCACATAATTTATTACTAATTTAACACCCTTCTGGCTCTCAACAGACAATATGAAACAAATTCATTGTTATGAGCATATTTAAGGAGCACCAACTACATGTGCTCCAGACAACCATTATGTACATGACACTCCACACAAGTGCTATATGAAAAAACTCCAGCCAAAACCACAATACATTTCTAGAATTACTTGGAATTGTCATGTTATTTTAAAACATGAATACCACCATATTCTAATTACTTGCAATTAAATGTAAACTTGCAACACAATGTACATGTACTTTGAGAGAAACCTGTATATTTGTTTACTTTATGAAGATATATCAGTGACAATTAAGAAGAATATGAGTATCGCTTCAACAGAAAACCCAACATACATGTAAGTACCATGCAAGAACATTATTAATACCGGTACTATTTTAATCATATTTTTTCATGGGGAGAGGCGCGATGGTAGAGCAGTGGTCTCGTAACCTGGATGGAAACCAAGTCGATGTACTTGTGCCCTTTGGTAAGGCATTAATCCTCATTACCAAGTCCCTCGGAGAGGACTTTAAAGCCATCAGTCCCCTGGTTGCTTACTTACAAGCATACACATGCTTTCTTAGCAGTCAGGTAAAACAAACCAACAAAAAAAAAAAAATCAAATCATGAGGACAATTCCTTCTTCCATTTTCGGTACTACCAGAACTCAAGAATACCTTGCAATGGTCTAATGCATAACAGACAGAACTCTGTATACTCACTAAATTGGCAACGTCGGCATGCTTGAGAGGGATGTCCCATGCATGGAGTTCTTTGATGTACTTGAATCTCTCAGCTCTGATGGCTGAAATCAGGGGGTCAAGTTGGACGTTGGTCAGTTCCGGGTCCTCAAAGTCTGGAATCGGCTCCAAGATGAACTGATTGGAAAACAGAAAAAGACAGCAAAATATTAACATTGTTTAAACTTGTTGGATTACATCCGTGTGTGTTTGGGTGTTTAAATCTCTCTCCCTCGATCCCTGTTGTTTTCTTGTAAATGACAAAATCTCTTAACTTTGAGATTGAGAATTCTTTTTCTCTCTGTCTTCCTCTCTTTCCCTCTCAACATCTCTCTCTATAATCTATCACTCTCTATGCCCCCTCTCACATCCTCATCCTCTATCCCTCTCTCTGCTTTAGTTTTTTCCTCTTTCTATGATTTACCGTATCTGCTTTAATAGAAGCCTGCAGAAACTTCCTGTTCATTAATTGTATGGGTAGGTGTAGAACCACATTACATGTAGTTGGGCAGGTCCACGCTATTTGGATTGTGACGTACGGGACATTCAGAGACTTTAAACAAGAAATAACAACAGATGAAATTATTTATATGGCTATCTTTTGGTATGAGTCTGTGGCTATTATGGGATAGTTCATTTGTGGAAAGTTTTAGTTCTGACCAATTCTTTAATTAATTTTTAATGTAATTAATGTGCTGCATGATGTACGTTTTTAATAAAATACATAACACAATGCTTACAAACGATCCCAACTTAGATGTGAGTTTTCTGTTTTCTCGATTTCTGTGACTGTAGCACCCCTAAAATGGTTGGTCTGTAAAATTCCAATTTTGGGATATCATTCACAAACCTCAACACTATCTGAAATCAATAAATAAATCAATATCAAATTTACCTTGACTGCAAGCCTGTTGTCCTCAAAGCAGTCCTTGAGGAACTTCTTGAGACCAGGACAGACAACAGTGTTCTTGGCCTGACACTGGGCAATGTAGACCCTCTGGAGCCTTTTGACAACGTCGCCAGGGTTCTCTAGCATCCCCTTGGGCTTCTTGCTCTTCTTCTTCTTCCCTTTCCCCTTCCCTTTTCCTTTCCCTTTTTTGCCTGGCATGTTGTAAGCTCTTAGTCTTGTATCTGCTTACATTCAGTGTATGTTTAAGGCACCCACGTTTGAGTCTCCAGGGATCCTGCAGTCACTCCAGCTGAGAAATAAAAATTGTAAGAAAGAGAAATATTTATTTGACAAGATATAAGTAGAGCTGTCTTTATCTTTAGATCTAAAATTTCAATCACACATTATTTTTAAAATTAGTATAAATATTAGCCCTATATTATCATCATCATCATCCTTATCATCGTCATCATTAACATTATTATTAATGATATATTACTACTACTACTACGACTACCGGTACTACGACTACTACTTCTTGTTCTTCTTCTTGTTCTACCAGAGGTGTTGTGGTCCAGTGGATAAGTCTGTGTGAACCACATGGTACAGGTTCGAATCCCTGTTGCAGAACTGATGTCTTTGGCAAGACATTAATCTACATTTGACACACTCCACCCATGCAGGTGAGGTAAATGGGTACCTGGCAGAAACTGTAAAGGCAGCAGTGCTGAATTAAGCCAGGGTAATAATAATAATGTAGCATCATGACTGGCTAGACATGAGCGCTTTACAAGACTCCACTATTATCATTGCTATTAATCTCATTATTAACTCGAGTGCAGATCTTTGCATTTTTCCAGGACATCCGGTAATAAGGTCATAACCACACATACACTGTAGCTGCATTACTATTCTGGTTGTGTATTAAAAGCTGTGCTATTGATTCTCAACATTTCAAACACCACTGTACAAAACTCAACTAATTTCACTAAAACTCAGTAGTTTAGTGACAATTGATGACACCTAAATAGCAGTAAAATACTTTTTTTTCAACTTACCGATGTTAGAAAGAATAATTTAAAAATTCAAATTGTAAGTCTACTGTCAAACTTGCCGATCAGCCACATCTGCATGATTGTCTGCATTTGTGTATTATAAGTGTATTGACTATTCATGTGTGCAAATGCTGCCTATTAACACGTAGTGCACCGCTAGAGGTCAATACGCATTACCATTAGCATTGACTCACTCTATATATATGCTTTGCTGGAGTGGAAAAATAAAGAGATCTGCAGCCGACTTTCCAAGCCTGTCATCCAATTTTCATCCTCCTTCTACAATAACTTAATCTAATTACTTTGCAATACGACATTTCCAGTGTGTAATTTGCACACTTTTTCAATATCATATGACGTTCATCATCATCGTCATCCCGATCCCCATCAATCATTAATATTTAACGTTTCGAAAATATAACTGCGCTTTCAACGAACATATCACACAAAAATGTAGATGTGGGACCGAAGTAATTTGGTTTAAATACTCCTTCTCCGTTCATCTTTCGTCTCATTTCTATCCAGAAAAAAGTCCAAAGAAATCCAATTAGCTAAAAAAATATAATATAATGATATCACACGATCTACTTACATAGTGTTTGACGTTGGCCCGTTTTCCTGAAGATTAAAATCAACATTTATCGGCAAAATTCAAGGCTTTCCAGAATTGTTTATATTGTCGTCAATGCGACCCGATCGACCGTAAATGGCGCTAGACTGGAAACTTTGTTCATGGTCACTTGAGTACTCCCCAAAGCTAAATCATTACCGGTAATAATTTTTATGAGGTGGAAAAAAATCCCTTCTTTTGCTACCTCGCATTAAAAAAAATATCTACAATTAATCCAGAGGGGCGGATAGGGTTACTTTTTATTGAAAGCATCCCTTTTCCCTCTTTCTATCATTTTTTTTTTGTCAGGCCATGTAGGTGGATTGTGGGTTTAAAAAAATCAACGCACCAAAATCGTCGAGATAAATGCCATTTGGCCATACGTGATCCTGAATTCACGTTTTGTCTTCATCCTGCGATCACATGTTTGAATAAACATTGTATAAATGGGTAAGCTATATTCTCATCCTCTACACATTTATTCTCTCCTCTCTCTCTCTCTCTCATTTGTTTTCAGGTGCTGCCCCGTCCAGGGGCGGATCCAACCGGCGACTCAGCCAGCCAGCAATATGTGAGGAAATATTTAGCGGCGACTCAGCCAGCCAGCATGTAAGCGGGGCTAGGGGAGGGGGGCTAGGGGAGGGGGCTAGGGAGGGGGAGACTTTAAAAAAGGTGTTCTTATATTTAAAAAAGCGCCTGACTTGGTCACTTACCTCTCCCATCTCTGGTCCCCCTCTCTCTCTCTCTCTCTCTCTTCTTCTCTCTCTCTCTCTCTTTCTTTCTCTCTCTCTCTCGTCCACCTCTCTCTCTCTCTCTCTCTCTCTCCCTCTCTCGTCCACCTCCCCCCTCTCTCTCTCTCGCTCTCTCTCAATCCCATCCCCTCCCCTCCCTCCTTCTCCCCTTTCTTCTCTATCCAACCCCCTCTATAAACCACACACACTAAGATACTCAAGTTGACAAAATAGATCCGGCAATTCATATAATTATAATCAAGTGATAAATGCCTCACCTGAGATTTAATAATTTTCTTTGACATAGATTTGCTCTTAATTCGCTTTGCTGAATATCGTTTTGATCGTTTTTCTTATTTCATCTTTCAGGTGCCTTGATTAAACTGCTTAATACATAGAATAAATTATTCATTTCAGCATTAGTACATTCGGTATTAATGACAAACAAAACTACATCACTTGCTGATGTTCAATGTTTCATGGCACAGATTACAGTTCTTCCAGTTTGAAATAATTTTCTCTAGTATTTTTCGTGGAGCTGATTTCTTACAATTAAACAGCAAATATTTTGTTAATGATTACCAAGAGATTGCACTCATTTCACCCTCGATCCGCATATCAATTCACATTTAAATGGGTTTAATTTTTATTTGATTTTTAATAAATCTCTTGTTAAAAAAACATGTAGGCCTATAGCACAAATTAGATGAGCAAATAACATGGATGAATAGCGCCTTTCCTGCTACTAGTATGCGATTACAGCAAAGCTGTTTTCCCGAGAGGTCCAACAAGGGAAACATGAGAGTGAATGAATCGTGCACAGATCTTGGAAAGTTGTAAGGAAAATTACTAGGCCTCTCATTAGCGCTAAAAGATACTCTTCTCTCATTTCTTGTGCATTCATTTGGCAAACCCTTCATGGACAAAAACGCTTGCTTTATTGAAAAATTCTATTTTCAAAGGAGCGTCAACCATTAACACATCTTGCTATTGTGATTAGATTTTATTTTGCTACATGTCCACATTCACTTCTGCACAAATTGTAGTTTTTATTTCTGGCCATTATGTTAAGGGCTAGAATATTGCATACTCCATGCAACACCATACTTGCTTTATACCACTTGCAGGAATTAACAGCCTATTTAAGCAGTTACACACCCGCGAAAATTATCATGATCTTGAGTATAGGCCATCGCAGGTCCGTGAACATACAGAGTACATATTTTTGCCACGTTATTTCGGACTAATAATAAATATTGGTATGGAATCGCTGTGAAAAAGCTTTATAAGACAGTCTTTTGTGTCAGTTGCACACGAGACGTTATTTGCTGACGTAGGACTGCGTCATTGACTTAATTACACGGTGTTAATTGACGCACCTTATGAGGGAAATATCATACACAAAGTGCTCTCTAATGACAGCCGATTCATTTGTAGAACAGCTATTCAATCATTTTGAACCCGAAACTCGTCAATTTGAACAGAAATCAAGTCACCTTTAATATCGCAAATTCAAACTGTCAAAAATATCCATTCAAATATGAATGAAAATTCTTGTAAGTGTCCCGCGTACGAATTGTTCTATTCAAATTTGAATAGATTCTATTAATACATCTTCAAGAGATTTTTTTCGAGATGGTGAGTGTAACATGAGCAAAGCAAACTTTACATTAAATTATTGGCGTATGCGCGAATTGCCTTCAAAGATTTAATTAGCGCAGGTAACGACGCATATCGAATGGCGTGTCGTGTGCAACGGGCTCTACTCACGTAAAGTACTTCCTCCATTTCCAGATATAAAAAATAATATACTATCATACTAAAATTATTTCAGTAAAACAATAGCATTTTTTTAGAATATACGAATATCAACATATAACAACACAAACATTTGCAACATATATGGTATTTTGATACATTCTATAATAATTTATTTATGTAGAATTATCTTTAAAGTTCCTGTCAGAAAGACGTACGAATGCATAAGTTTTTCAGTATTATAAATGAAGTAGTACATAGATACATAATATACAGCACGGTATAATATCGGATAATCGATAATCTCAAGAAATGATTTAATACCAGGAAAAAGTTATCTTGCTTTTTTAGAAGGGAGCTTTATACGGCCTGATCTATTTCATTAAATATAAACATATTATGAACGAAAGTGTTTACACACCTAAGTCACTCGAATATGAAAACTATTCCAAAGTAAACTAAGAGAAAAATACCCACGAAATTATTAAAGCGACTATATTTGAAGATTCTTGAAAGAAGAAAAAATCCTTTTGATAAAACGAGAATTTTCTCTAAAAAATTAGTTTGTTCTTGAAACACAAAACAGAGGAAAGTACATTACATTCTCCTCGTGTACCAAGGAAAACATAAAACGATCCTAAAGGAGTGAGAAGAATTGTGAGAAAAGTTTGTTACATTCCACTATTCTCACTGCAGCGTGAATTTTATTCAGGATTTCACTTTTATTATCCACATTATAATATAAATATATAAATATGATTTCATTTGGCTATCAATGCATTGTAAACTTAACAAACTATATGGTGTATTATGGGCCGAGAGCTAGAACTGGAAATTGGCATGGACAAAGTAGTAATGTGCCCTTTTCTTACCTACCCCCCACCACCACCAGCACCACCGCCCCATCCTACTCCTCCATTGCTGACGGTTCAAATACACATACATAATCAAATGAGCCTATTAAGTATTCTACAATCAAATTTAGCATGTTTAGATACCGGGCGAGTCTAACGTGCAGTTTGGCGAGCTTGGTGCTGATATTCCAGAATCGTCTGTTTGGATGCTACTCCTATCAATGCTTTCATCAAGGGTTGTACAAGCTTCACGGACAGCATCTAGACCGAATCTCTTTGAGGCCTTGAAGACTGACTTGACGTCTCGCTGCGATATGGCTATCTTGCCGGTGTAGAAATAGTTCAGAACCTTGTGCAGTGTGTCGGGGTTGATCCTCTTGATGAAAACGTCCATTGTTTTCGAGCCATCAAGCTCTCTTTGGCAAATTGCTCCAAGGGATGGGCTGTGGACTTGAAGAATTACCCGATGGCACGGGAAATCGCGCGTGGCTGTTCGCAGGACAACGTCGATGAGCTGACCCTCCTTGCGAATTTTGTAGAATTCCCGAAGCATCTTAATAGCAAAAGCTCGATCTTCAAAAGAGAACAGTTCTGATGAAGCTGAACTTGGAGCGTCGTTAGAGGATTCGCTACTACTTGCCGATATGCGTCGACTGACTGAAGTAACATGATCAGGTAAATATAGAATACCGACATCTGGATGCTTCCGACCGAGTTCTTCATTGAGGCTTGAAATACCTTCTAAGAGTTCCCTGGCACCGTTGGCCTTAGGACTCGTCACTATGTGATCCTGGAATGGCGATACTTGCGCAGTCTGAGGCGACTCAATCAACGGCGAAGCGCCTAACAGAGGACTTGGTGAAAACAGTTCAGATGTTTCGCTACCACTGAATCCACTTCCACTACTGGACCTTCCACTTCCAGGGTGGAAGATCTGTTTTCCGGGTGCCCGGGTAGGAGTCCTTGATCGGTTTCGGTTATCTCTCAAAGAGCGGCCCAGATAAACATGACAGGCTTCACCGATCTCTGGGAAACGGAAGACGGACGCTAGTTCTTTAAGTTTGCGGACGCGGTCTCTGCTGATACCGCATATTGATCCAGTATAGGCAAAGTCCACCAAGTACTGCATGATGTTCATATCCACACCCTGCATCTGGATGATCTCTCGTCGCGAGATTCGTCCGGATTCGCTAGAAAGCATTCCGCGGAAGTACAGGCTGCTGGCAGCCATGACCAGCCGATGACAATGGATCTCGCCGGTCGAGAACTGCAGAATCAAGTCACTTAGTAGACAATCCTTGCGGAAATCATTGAGTATTCTCATTACATCTGTCGCGCGAGGGGCGCCAATCAACGTGGAGCTTCCGCTAGAACTCACCGTAGAGGACGCGCTAGACATACTCAATTGAGAGTTCAACGAGCCTGCCATCTTGTCTGGAGGTGAGACAGGGCTCTGCCCCTTGCCCTTTGGCGTCGAGGCCCTTGGAGGGGAAAACTTCAACATGGGGATGCAGTTCAAGTCCAATCGAATCCCGCAATGTCCGTTTAACCGGCCGTCGCGATCTAGACTTGTGTCCCTCTCACAGCTCACCCCGCGTCGGTTCTGACACTGCCTTGTCCGACCTGAAGCCGAGGCTGACCTGGAACGACGACTTACAACACGAGCTGATGGAGCTCTGGCCTTGGTGTCCCTGTCGGACACACCTTGGTCACGAAGGGACGCCATGATTGAGCGTTATCTGGAATAATACGAAAATGAGTGGATACAGTGAATGAGAATATATCTTGACTGTAACATCAAATGAAAATTATCTTGTTGAATGTATCCGGCAATTAACCTTGATATATCACCCGGGACAAGGCTAACACAGGTATACAATTACTCCACACGAATACCTCCTAACATCTACCTTTCTCCGGACAACTATAACATTAGAAATCCTAATTATGCACATGCAGGATAACTATCCAGGATTGAATAACTATTGTCCAAAAAAAACCCCGTCACATTAAACTAGTTTATCTAAACCTTTATGAAGATCATGTAGGTCAAACGGAAATTCCTAGAATAGCTAGAATTGCAAAGGGTGAACAACTATTGTTTTGTTTATATAGAAGGGAGAAGAAACAAAAATAGCACAGTTGAAAGTTTGTTTGGCCTATTTGAAATCTGAAAAACAGATAAGGTGATTTATATAAGGGACATAATTAGACAAAATAGCATTTATATTGTATTGAAATTATGTAGAAATGAAGGTGAAATATCAAGTACACACCCTCCCAGAGAGAGAGAGAGAGAGAGAATCGTACAAAGAACATTGGATAGGAGTACCGTGGGATCGCCACGAGATGGGGTAAGACACGACGATCAGTTTCAAAGAATTAATCAGATACAACGTATTCGATACACGCAGAGGTTAATTCTATGATTGCGAGCGTGCAATGCAAGAATTTAGGTAGAAATAGGAATATGTGGCGGCAGACTGGTTGGGGGAATTGCATCATCTCCTCATCTCCCCTTCGATCCCCTCTCAATTCCCCTCCCCTTCTCTCTCCCTCTCTCTCGCCTCTCTCTCTCTCTCTCTCTCTCTTGCTTTTGCTTTTCCCGTTACCACCGTCCGAGGAGGAGGCGGGGGGGGGGGCGGAGTGCCCCAGTCCCCTGTTGATACGCCAGTGACCGTGGGTGCATTCACTTAAAAAAAGGAAAGAAAACCGTCACATGTAGTGTAACCTCTCCATTGAAGATCGATTTCCTTTCCCCTCTCCCTATTGCCTCTCCCTTGCTCTTCACTCATTATTCTCTCTTTTTGAAAGTGTTTCGATTGGGCATACGGAATCCCGGGGCCCATTGTAGCTGCACCATTGACCAAAGGTGCATACATCGATGATGCAAGAAAATACGACAGTCATGAATTATGAGGCACAACCTCTTCATTGAAGATCCACATCGCAGCGCGCATGCATGATGAGGTATACCGGTCATGACCGTCCGAGATTTAACACCGTTGCCATGGTGATGGAAGATATTGCGCATTTGGTTTGCCAGAGAACAGAGAAGTTGTTCAGTCAAGAAAGGGGCCTAGCAAAAGGTAGTGTATACTTTAATTTCATTGCTCATCATCTTCTTCAGCTTATCCTTCTTCTTCTTCTTCTTCTTCTTCTTCTTCTTCTTCTTCTTCTTCTTCTTCTTCTTCTGATCTTCTTCTTCTTCTTCTTCTTCTTTTTCTTCTTCTTCTTCTTCTTTTTCTTCTTCTTCTTTTTCTTATTTTGAAGTAAACCTTTTCCCTCCCGTTTACCTTTCTCCTTTTTAAAAAATATTTGGCGCTCCTCCTCAAACTTAATTTGAAATCGAATATTCGAATCATTCCACAGAAAGGTCAGTTTTAATGTTTGATATTTGCAGTGGAGTAATTCTTAAAGATAAAGTTGAGTTCTGGTCATGCGATTGTATTGTGAAAGAAACAGTGTGGAATCGATCAGAAAAGGTTGATCATCTAGCATATAAGTATTGGTGTGTACTGCAAGGTTCTGGAATCATCAATATGATAAGAAATTTGGCCCAGTCTTGATAAAGTTACAAGCACTGTACACAGAAAGATGTATATGGGACTACACAAACATGTGGCGTAAAAATCCGTCCCAATTTTTACGCTGTTACATGCCATATTAAAAATATTAAGGCATCTGAAGAGCCATGCTTTTCAGGGAACATTTTTAATCTGATGTTCTTCCACACTTGCATGATAACAATGATAACGCTCACAAATTATTTTTCACCTCTTCCCAGAACTCAACCTTCTCTTTAAACGGTATATTCTTGTACGTCTATATTTTGGAGGTTGCAAAAAGGATACAGTAGACATACCTTTAATGGTTGCAAACGTGTTCTTGGTCAAAAAGTATAGAACTTTGTCCATTTCTTTGATACCAACACTCTAAAATATAAATTGTTAAAGCACAATTTAAAAGTGCTGAGGAATTACCACTGTTTCAAAATGGTAGATGAACAATTTTAACATGCTACATCTGATATTATGAAGGTTTGATCTGGCATGTTAAAAGTCTTAATCTACCCTGTTGAAAAAGTAGTCACCCCTCGGCCCTTTTAATTGGGGATTTAACATGTTAGCTTTGGAGTGAAATCATAGCATATCATCGTCTGTAGAAAAAAAAATAGAATCGAATTCATTTTTATTTCAACCCATTCTACCAGAAAAAATTATAACATTTCATCGTCTGTGGAAATAAATATAGAATCGAATTCGTTTCTATCTCAACTCAATCTATACCAGCTATTCTGAAACCTGTTTGAATGTAAAGAGGTATTACCTCTTGGTCGTATATACATGTATTCCAATTCGAACACTGGCTTCGACTATCATAACGCCAATCTCTCATCCTCAATGAACCTAAGCAGTGTCAAAGGGACAATGCTCTAAGAGAGCTGCAGAGTTTGATGCACGAGGACTGTGCGTGGACGAGACAGATTCGCCCTGATTATGGTAGATTGGTGGGGGAAGCGCCATCGTTTAATCTCATTTGGTTCAATAACTTATCAATGATTGAACGGCTAGTGTACTGTGTCGCTTCGGGGAGAAAGTCCGGTTATTGACAATGTATCGCCTCCGGTAAAGGTCACTTAGGTGTCCCTACAGTATAGCGGAAGGATGCATGCTGTTAAGGATATCCTATGTTACCAGAACATTGAGATTAATACTTCATGTTTGCATGGATTTCAATCAAGAAATTGAAATTGAATGTGAATTTGTATAGGGGCGTAAGATGGTGAAGACTCGAGGTAGGGGCAAGCAAAGTGCTCTCTGTTCACCTTTTCTCTTTATTGGGAGAGATAGGGTTGCTCATGCAATTTTCATAATAATAACCATGGTTGCTTACATAGTGAAAACACATTTACGAGACCTGTAACCATGGTAACTTAAATGTTCTCAATTTTCTTGTTCGTGCTTTTTAACAAAACATTTTATCGATGGAGAGAATAGTCATTATGATGAAGGCCTCGATAATCTAGTATGCTATTCAAATGGTAATGTTATACTTTCCAAGGTTGGTGTAAAGCATGGCTTGCCATTTCATAATTTTCTATCTCATTCCTAAAAGGTCCCCTTCCAATCTCTCTTTATCTCCCGCTCCGTGTCCATTCCCATACTCCATCACCATCCCTCCCACACTCATTCTCTGCCTTTACATTTCTCCCTTAACCTATCCACTCATTCTTACAACCACTCACTCTTCTTCATCCACTTGTGCTTTGCAAATCTCAGCCTCATGAAAAATACCTTTAATAATACCTTTGATAATGTTCATCGGAATTTGCTTCATCCGCTAAATTCTCATACCATGCAAACCACATACTTATTTTTCACATCCTCTCTCTCTCCCTCCCTCCCTCTCTCTCTCTCCCTCTCTCTCTCTGACTCCCTGCCTGTTTCTCTCAACCTATCCACTCTTTTTCGCAATCTCTCTCTCTCTCTCTCTCTCTCTCTCTCTCTCTCTCGACCTATTTTACTTTCTGCATTGAGCTCTGCAAACGTCTATATACACGTACTTTATTTAGCCTCACGACGAGAACAGATGTACAGGCGTTGCAAACAAGATTATGCTCAAGGTTGGATATGTTCATCAGAATATATTTCATCTGCTTATATACTTTCCCAGCACACTACATCTGTATTCTCACATTACCCTTGGACCAATGTTCTATTTTAAACAGTGGCGTAGCGTAGGCCAAAACACCAAGGGGCATTGGCATCGGGGGTGGGGGAGCGGTCTTACTCGGGGGATGCAGTGCGAATAAGGGCCATTGATTAGGGGGTGGGGAAGGAACATGATCGCATAGACTTTCAAAAAAACAAGTCAAGGCAATTCCAATAGCCTAACGTATATCACATCGAAATCATGTCCACATAGCGTAACACGTCATTGTAATTTTCGTACATTTCAATAGGCGATATACAAGGCTTTTGAATTTTGCCTTGAGTTCAGTTGATTTTTCGAAAGTGTGTGCGATCGTATTGACGGTCCTTTTATATTCATGTTAAATTGTCCACTTCCCTTTCTCAATCCATCGTTCTTTCTCTCTCTTTCTCTATCACTCTCTCTCTCTCTCTCTCTCTATATATATATATATTGTTGGAAGTGGCAAGTACCCTTTGCCCCCCTCTAGCTATGCCACTGACTGGAAGCACGATCTCCCTGGGTTAGATAACAGCTGCATGGGTGGGTGTAGTCATAGTGACGAAGTGCATTTGGAGTTCACCCTCAAATCCAAATACCAGATTATAAACGGTATGGTAGGGTACAGAGATGGAGGGGTGTAAAGATGAGACTCAAATGAGTGTCGCCACCACCCCCCCCCTTCCTCCTCCTGTATCAAGTTTCAAGAGTGCAGACGTCGCTAGAAAGTTTTGAAAGGAAATCAAACACCTTTATCAGATTTGGGACAACACTTCCGAAAGATTTTTTGAAAAGGATGTGGGGGGAAGAGGAAGGATGTATGCACAAAACAGTTATCGTGTTTTTATAATTGTCACTCCCATCCCCTCCCCACTTCTTGAGACATCACTGCGATCAGGCAATTCTTTCGAAAAGCTCTCTTTGGCAAATTGCTCCAAGGGATGGATAAGTATGATTATGATATATATTTCCCGTCGTATATATTATGGCATGTACTGGATAACATTAAATCAGTCTAGATGTATATATTCATTGTGTTTTTATTTCACAGGGCCCCTTGTAGAAACACCAGCATATTTTTGAGAAGGCTCTTTGCTTAAATACTGTTTAAAGATATACATAGTTAAATAAATAAATACACACCTACATACATACTTAAATGAATTAATAAAATAAACAAACAAATAAATAAACAAATAAATAAATAAATAAAGGAATTAATAATTAATAAAGCCATAGGCACAGACCCAAATATACCCCACGTCTAAACAAATTTAAATGAGGCATAGAACAAACATGTCGCATGCCAGGCAACTATCTTCATATCAACAAAAGACACTGATGATCTATGCTGATGTCTGATATGCTCCATCCTATGCCTGATTGAAAGCAAAGCATTAAAGCCCCTATCACGGATTTGCAAGCCCTCAGAAACTTATCTCAAAATTTATGTGTAGCTGCAAGATGAGTTTATGAAAGATGGTTTTGCAAAATTTCAATTTATTTGGTTTTCTCTCCACAAGTGAAAATTGTAGCCCTCATTTTGTACACAACAATTGGGGTGAACAACATTCAAATGTGAAAAGACAAATGACTGTAATTTGCCTCCATACTTTTTTAAAGGAAATTTTTATTTATTTATTTTGTAATTTTTTTTGTACAACACTTATGCCCTTTAACAAGTTTTGAGAATTTCACCTTGCAAATCCCTGCGACGCTCTTGAAGCGATCTATCAACTCTTAAGCTATCTATCAACTCTTGATTATATTCACTTGCCTGCATGTGAAAGTGACAGATGAGCGGACAACAGCCGTGAACCTTTATATCAATTACTGGTCGGGTAAAGCTCAGGGGCGGACTAAGGATTCCGTAATAGAATGGGGGCATCTCAAAAAAAGTTGTACCAAGGATTTTTTTATGACAAAAAATGAATAAATAAATAAATAAATTAATAAATACATAATTAAATACAAAGTTGTCATCATATTTCAGGCGCATTTCGAGGTTAACACATGAAAGGGGACCCAAGGGCACAAGAACACATGCAATAATATGGGCACATTTTTTCGTTTATGTACTTAAGGGAAGCCGCAAGGGGGACCGATCGGTACTCCGTCAGTGAGTTAAGCTCAATGGAGAGATCCATGTAAAGACCATGGAATCTCAGGGGTATTTAAATATCCCTCCTATCCCACTCCCATATAGAAGACTGTCTAAGCGGGCGCTTCGCTCGAACATTTTGAAGGGGAAGGTCGGACAAAATTTACTTACAAGTTTGCCAACAGAAATTATTGCGCCCAAGCAATGAAATATTCGTCCTCAGGCAACAAGGTATTTGAAAATGGTTTATTTATCTTTTAAAATCAATATTAAAAAGTACAGCCAATATGGCTGCCCCGTCTAGACCTTTAATCATTCATGAATATTTATATCCGTTTTCCAAGTAACGTATATTTTTTCTTTCCTTCCAGCCACATCAAATCAGACACGTACAGTATCAGGAAGCGTATCAGTATTATATTGTAATACAGCGGAGAAGTCAAGATCCCATGGAGAAAGGGTTTGTGTTTGATACGTCTCCATATACAATCAAATTATATTCAAATATAAGAAGGGGCATTAATTCTAGCAATTGCGATCCTATATAAGGAGGACTTGACAAGTCAACTTATGATAATTTATTCACCTACGTCTGAAATTTATTTTTCAGCATGGATAAGATTTACCAACAGGAATTTCAAGCGGGAGTGCCGCAACCCCCATCCCTTAGAGACGCCCCCGCCCACACTCTATGATGTTGATACACTACGCCATTGGTCGGAGATGAAGATTGACGCGAGTGATCAGGGTATGTTTACTGCCGGGTTTACTGTCCATGAAATCTGATATTTACAGAGACCAGCGGTATTGGAAAAAGCCTGTCTGTCAACATGTACCTCCGTAGAATGGGTTGTCTGGCAGGCATTGCGGGAAGAATAAGATGCCCCAATCAAGGGGCGAAAAAAATTGTGTGTCTGAGAGAGAGAGAGAGAGAGAGAGAGAGAGAGAGGGGGAGAGAGAGGGGAGAGAGAGAGAGAGAGAGAGAGAAAGGGAGACAGTGAGACAGAGAGAGAAAGAGAAAGAGAGGAGAGAGAGAGATAAAGAGTAATGGTATATAGATAGAAAATAAATAATTTAAAAAAAGAGAGAGAGAGAAGAGAGGGAGAGCGGGAGGGAGACAGATGCTAGGACCCCTTCTACACTACCCCTAAAATCATAACATAGCATGTTATCTCCTCCAGCCAAAATATACTAAATATTGAAGAGAATATGATCACTCTTAGTACCATTCTGGTTGATACATTAAGATACAAGTAAACTGTTAGTTTCCTCAAGAATATTCAGTTATTCACTATTTTAAGCAAAGTTCACTGAGGCCACATCACGTATTCAACCCTTTAACGTGTTTTTTCCTTCTAAATACATTTCGTTATCAGAAATGATAAATTACAAGACGAAACTGTGTCATACCATTAAGAGGTACAATTTTATTTGCATCATTGACCAAATAAGTATAACTGAATAAACACAGATTCATAAATTAAACTGAATCGATATCTTGCACTACCAATAAAGCTCTGAGTCACTTTAATTTCTCGAAATTAATTGCGCGTCTCTACCATTAATTTGATTTTCCTTTACAAACTACATTACGACCTACAATATATAGGTATTTATCTTCAGACATACTTTATGTTCACTATTTTGGGGTGAAGGTTTCGCAGAAATGAAATATATTTGTCAACTGCTATGTTTTAGTATTTTTAAATTATTGAGTTAGAATTGTTCCCCTGTAATATATTTTTAACCAAATATTATTTTTATCTTCTCAGCTATGATTTTCCATTATTGAAAAGAAAAGGTTTTGTTGTTGAATTAAAATATCTTTAGAACTAGCGCTTGGTGCATAATACATGTACAAGCTCACCTGGTACGTCACAATATCAAAATATAGCTGCGCCCGTGTCATGTTAAAGGCTTTACATCATGCCAAGAACATCTTCATTAATATATCTCTTGTGCATTTTCGTAGGTAATATTGTACATCAATAGGCAGGAACAAATCTCATCTTTCAGCATACCTACACCTATTCTATGGGGTGATGTTTCCTTTAAACCGTTTGGTAATGTCAATATGATTTGTATGATATTGACATTGCCAGCATAACTTGTCCCTGTACAGACACTTGTTAAATGATAATAAATAACCTTTATTCACATGGATAAGCCATATGCATATGGTTATAAATTATACAGTCAATAACAACATTAACATCTTAAAATAGAGTTGAAAACTCAACATATTACAAATACATATTACAGTCAAACCTGTCTATAGCGACCGCCCAAGGTAAACACAAAAAGTGGTCTTTGTAGACAGGTGGTCTTTGTAGACAGGTTCCTTTAGTACATGTTTCAATGAGAAACCATTTTCAAGGGAAACAAAAAATGTGGTCCTTGTAGACAGGTGGTCTTTGTAGACAGGTGGTCACTAAAGCAGGTTTGACTGTATAACGTTTCGCAGTTGTGAAGGCCTTTCAATTTTAAAACAAAAGAAAAATGGAACTGAATTTTGCAATAGATACACTTTAAAAAAAGAGAGGAATATAAATGTTAGAAATAAAGGTCAATATCACAAGGGGAATAAAGAATTCTCCCATTTATATTTCAAAGCAAAGCAAGACATCATTCATCTATTGGACAACTTGCGAATACCTCTGTATGCTACTAAATTACCAATAGCATGAATAGTAAACTCTTTCATCATAGCTATAAGTTATTCACTTAAAACTAGTGTTGAACAACATTTATAGAAAACAGGTTCTGCAGAAAACTGCAGAAGTATTGGGTTCATGTGGCAAATTATACGTTTACTTTCAGCATTCATCATCTTGATATCCCCTACGTTATTTTACAACCATTATAGGTCACTGTCGACTTCGTTTTTTTATCATAATAATATTCTCTTGACTATGACAATCTGATTTGAAACATACAAGAGCGCATGGTTGATGTTAAACCCTTTTCATTTCTACGCTATCTGATATTCATATATTTGGGGGCAAATCCTTCGATACATGATTGAATTCGGATTGAATTCGATTGATACAAGCAGAAATTGAGTAAAACAACGAGCAGTAAATCAAACTTGCTGAATATTGTAAACGGGTATCATATAGCTACTTTCTTATGCACAACCAAATGGCAATTACCAATTGAATACGTGTACACGTGATGTTATGTACGAGCCTCCCGTAGTAGACTCTGCGTTGTATAGGCACGTACTATTGCAGATCTATGCAATGTTCTGTACAATTGAGGTATCCAAGGCCTTGGTTATGAGTATGAATTCGACAAAAGATACTGTTATCAGTTTGAATGCTGAGATGTGGAATCACATAACGAGATTCCTTTTGTAAAAAATGTTAAACAAAGACTTAATGATGCCGTGGCTCATCCATTTATAAAAATAAGAATTTGAAATGCGGACGACATTAAACCAACAAAACATTGGGGGAAATGGAATAATACCCCCAAAATCACGACCTATGGGGGCGGGAATTAGTGCGTCATCTCTTATCTATTTAATATTCTACTCTCGGCGAAAAACGTGCATCAAATTTTACATTTGGGAGTATGTTGCTAAACAAAGAAATCTGACGAAAATGTTTTAAAGGTAATTAAACTTGACATTAACTGCAGCTAAGGGGGGAAAAGGCCGATGGATGCTGCGAATATATTCGTAAATACCTTAATCATGTTGATTTTGTATTTATCATATGCTTTAGCAAATGCAAAGTGTCTATCATGTCAAAAATAGAGAACGCTGTTATCCAGTAACGTTCTTGTAAGCAGGAGTAGTTGGTGTATATAATATACCCATTCTCAATCCATATAGTACATGTACATTGTATTACAGAACGTGTTCGGTAAACAACCAAGTCAAGTGGTGCACTGTTTTGCGAGACAGTATTGACTTTATGAACTGGAATAATTATCGAGTTTAATCACAGCGACACCTGCAGTCAACAGTGCAAAGATACAGTCCCATATTGATCGACAGAATCCGCTTATTAAGACTGGTGTTGATACGACACACTAGCAGGCTGGTATAGGAGTTGTTTAATAGTGGCGCATTTAGGGTTTTCTGGCCGGAGGGGGGATAGAAAGTCTAGCATCTCATAGAGGAAGAGATTGAAGTAAAACAGTGGCGACTCCATGAACACGTTTAAGCCCCCGCCCCTCCCCGCTTTGTGAAACCATCGGTCATGCATTTAATACACATCTGAGTAAAGATGGTGTGTGATCTCCCCTCTACATTAAAGCACATTCCGTTTTCTTTCTTTATTTCTTCTTCTCCTACTCATCATCTTCTTCTACTTCTTCTTCTTCATCATCGTCTTCTTTTTCTTCTTCTTCTCAATAGTTAATCTGTCAACATAATGAAAAACAGCTACAGACCCATCTTTTTCCACAGAGCTTATACATGTATATATATTAATTTTCCCCTCATGTTTTTTTTGCAATGTAAGCGCTATCACGGTTATTGTACTTCCTTAGTGTTAAGCGCTGTATAAATGACCATTTTTATTATTACTATTATTATTATTATTATTATTATTATCATTATTATTATTTTTAGTAGTAGTAGTAATATTCCTCTTCTTCTTTTTTCCCTTCTTCTTCTTCTTTTTTTCTTTTCTTCTTCTTCTTCTTCTTCTTCTTCTTCTTCTTCTTCTTCTTCTTCTCCTTTTCAAATTAGTATTGCCATTGTAATGCTTTTTCATTGCTTGTCTGAGATTTTGTGTCTAGACTCTTAGTCAAAAGTTCCTATATTCGCAAGCATAATGTAATTACAGAATTGTTATTCCTACGCCAGATTGAATCGATGTGGTGGGAAAAAATCCTAAAGGAAACCGATTCTGGTATAATTAATGTTTTGATAGCCCAATAAATCAATCTTGAAGATTAAAGATTTCGTATTGTATCCACATCCAATGTATAATAATGTACTGATGGGAAAATACATATATGACGCATGTTTCTTTACGAGTGTTTAGTTAAGTGATCTTAATCAAATCACAGTTAGTACGGACAAAGGTCCCTGGTAAAGGTCTCTGTTGGGATATAGCCTGAGTAGGTGATATACCAATAGGGTCTATTACAGTGGTATAGCTACGGGGGCAAGTTCCCCTTATCAAATGGTGAGGGGAGAGAGGAAAGAAAGGAGAGTGGAATGTGAAAAGAAGATGTTACGACACACTCCTGGAATTAAAATGAATTGTCGATTTAAATTTCAAATTCAATTCAAAGTCGGATTCTAATAATTTATTGAAATAAAATCTTGACATAGTAGAATTCTCATTAAAATAAGACAAAACATATAATTAGGGAATTTTAAACAGAACGAAAAACATCAACAAAATAAAGACATGTATCGAAACAAAACTGAACATATCAGATTAAATTCGACAAAAAGTGACGTTTCGTGTTGTTGACTAAAACTAAAGCAGAGCAGTCAAATTGCAATATTTCATGAAATTCTTTTTCATTCAACCGTAATCAAATCTTTCAACGTGATAGGGTTCACCGGGTAACACCGGTCCCCACCCCAATGTAGAAGCCCCTCGATATTTGGGCCTACGCTACGCCCTTGGTCTATAACCGTGCAGCTGAGTGCACTTTTAGCAGTGTGCAGTGAGAAGGGCACTCACCCTATCGTCCCTAGCTTAATAACGATCAAATGTCATGAGTTAAAAGCAATATCCGATGGATATTATTTTTCAATAATAATGTCTTATGTTCGAGGTTGCCTACAACCATACTTTAGAAAGGTTATCTCCACATCTTGACAAGTTATGATAATGGGATAGTGATTGAATTGATTGAATAAAAAATTGAGATATTACCTATGAATTTTATACATGTTTAAGGAAAAAATGATTTCTGGATGGCGTATACATCTTAAGCACGTTTGTCCTTAGCCCCCTCTCTATCTCCCTATTAATGATGTTGGATATATATATATATATATATATATATATATATATATATATGTCTAACTCTAACTTCCCCGTCTCTCCATCTCTCCATCTCTCTCCCTCTCTCTCTCTCCCTCTCCCCCCTCTCTCCCACTCTCTCTCTCTCTCTCTCACTTTCACTCTCTCTCACTTTCGATTTCCATACAGCCTCGTGAATAGTAGAAATGTTGCCGCCCATTCATGTATAATCACAATTTGATTGGTAATGGTCACACCTTAATCAGCTGAGACTTTTAACATTCCTTCTCAACATGCTGTGCATTAACAGAGTGGTCTACATTCTTGACCTTACACCCCCGGGGTGGCATTGCAGACAACAACCCATGAGATGACATGACATTCTCTTACCGTGTTATCCAAGTGAGATGTGGACACAGGCATCTACATGGGGCGCTGCCACCGTATGGAATATCCAACATTTATTCCATTCTTGTTCAGAGGTAGTCCAACCCATTGATTGTTTTAGGTCACATTCTAAGCAAAGACAAAATCGCTTGAACGCCAAATAATTCCACGTTTAACTATGATCCCGCCATTATCAATTATGTCAACGCGAAAGCTGGAATAACTCATCGCTAGGGTCTACACAGCCGGGAATCGCCCGTACATGGTGGTCGTGTACATCAAGTGGATAATAACATGCTGGATGGGAGTGTATTATGCGGAATACACACAGCTCTATTACGAGATACACACACAAAATCACGTTGCTCCCCGCGAAGGGCACTGCATTAAATGATGCACCTGCGGAAAAGCAAGCATCCATTTCGCCGCCGCCGCCTCTAGCTCCAACAACGTACATGCGCATGTACATGTATATCTTTTGCAGTGGAATGTTGAAGTCGGGAGCATCTAATAATTGGAGGCTTGTGAAAGATTAGTCGAATGATGGATGGGATTGGATGTGAGATGGTGTAAGATGAATCGATGGCGAGTGCATGGATTAAGCCATTTGAAAAGTAAACAACACAAAGGTCCAAATTAATCCAAGATCATCATAATTATTCTACCTTTCCGTATAGCGTTCATTCATGAATGCCTATATATACATGAACTTGGAAAACAAAAATGAAAAGGTATTTTCATCTTTTAAAGCCCGTCTGCACTAGTTTGGCCTGGAGGGATTAGACCACCCTGCTGGTCACTGACAGGTGGTTGTCTCATCAACTGGTATATAGTTCGAACCCATTATTGACTAGCATGTGGTTAATTGGTGCAAAATGGAAACCTGAAAAGTGGCGAAGCTTTTAAGTTTTGAGGCGCCATAATTAAATTTAAGTTTTTCTATTTGCCATGAACAAAATCAAAGCATATTATTGTAATATTTTGTTGTATCTGTTCAAAGAAAGGAAAGTAAGAGTAAGCTAACATGTAGATACAAAATGAAATGCGTTGTTGTCGTTGTTTTGTTTTCTTCATAGAGCCTGTAGGGAATGTAATCAATGATTGGTCGCAATAATATTTGCTCTCTCTCATACCACTTTCTGTAAACTGTCTTCATATTCAGAGCATAAGTGGAAGTCATTTTCAGCCACATAATATGGGTAGTAGGGTGAGTAGACGTGGGGGCGGTGTTCAAATTCATTTTCACGAAATGCTATCATTATGTACTTGGCGCCAAGGGAAATCAAATAAGTCAAATCAAATCAAGTCAAATCAAAATCGTTGAGTAATCTCAAATGAATAGTGAAAAGAACTCCATGAAAAAAAGTAAGCTTAGTTTAGGAATATGCATGTAAACGCCATCACGACCCGGCACATGGGTAAGCCATACATTGTGTGTTTCTGTTTTGTTCAAATATTGCGTTTTCACGAAATGCTATCATCAGCAAATAGAACTCAATGAATAGAGTGCGGTTAGTTTAGAAACATCAATATATGCATGTAAATGCCACCACGACCCGCCACATGGGCAAGCCATATACATTGCGTGTTTCTGATTTATTCAAAATTTGTATTACCAATGCAAATTTGTCTTTCTTAATATATTTGAGGTGATTTCTCGGAGTATCTAGCCAATAAAACCGTGCAAACACGCCTGAGTTATTTTGATCAGATAAGTTAGAACAATATTTTAAAAGGGGGAAAGAAGGAGACAAAGGTAGCCCAGCCACATTGAATCAAGTAATGGCGCCGTACAAAACTGTTCATTTCCATTGGATTGTTTGATAAGTATACATTTGAGCAAATAAGAGACAGAGAAATCATCACGTTTCCTTCTTTCCTGTCTTTGTAAGTATAGATTTTGTGTGATGGTGATTTGTTTATTTAACAAAGGGCTACTTTATATTTTTGATTACGGAAAGACGTTATGAATACCATCATAATTATGATGATAAGAAATCGTATATTATGCGCGTGTCAGGGAGTTGAATATTTCAACTGCTTTAGATATGACTTGAAAATCGGAAGAAAAAAGCATGCTCTCTTTGCCCATGAAGTTTCTCTAACAGTAACACAAATAATGTGTTGGAATTAACTGATAGTTACAATACTACATTGTAAATCAATAGATTGTAACAGAGACATTTTTATCAAGTTTATACCGTCAGTTGCGACGAAGATATCACAAAAACTTGTCTCATATTTGAACCTTTTTGTTTGAATTTACATCCATCAACATACTAGACAAGCTCTCCTGATAAAATACACAGAAAATGTTTCTTTTGAAAGGTTAAGAAAGAAAGGATTTTGTTTTGGTTAAAGTCTTGAATGCGCATGAGTCATGCATTCTGACTTTACTTTATCAGACAGAAAGGTATAAAAATTCATGCAGAGATCATTTACTAGTTTATTTGATAACTATAGAAAGATGATAGGTACTTCAAAGTCGAACAATAGCATTGCAGTCCGAAGGCTTACTGAAGCTTTGTAGTGTGTCAATGTTAGGTATGTTTTTTGTTGATTTGCAAGGAAACGCATTTAACATTAAGTTCACATTCACTACCGGTACTAATGTCAAATCAGGTTCGTTGTGTGGTTTTGTATTGTTCACAAATTTTATTGTCAGTATGGAATGCTGTTCAAGAAAAATGCCATTAGTGTTATATACAGGGAAGTTTATACACGGCTACACGATAATGAAGTATGCGTATCTCCAATATGTCAAAGGTAACATCAGAACCATTATTTCCCCCATTTCCATAGTCTAAAACGTTTCGTACTTTAAAAATAATCTTAGAGTTCATTTTAAATCGTTTTAACATCCACAAAGTCAATGAAAAATATGTCATACTCACTCATTTGCATGGCCATCGTGACTTGTGTAGTAGTAATAGCAGACAGAAAGTGGAGCGAAATACAACAATATAATGTAAGAGCACTTTAAAGTTCTAGCGTGTGACTCATGTGTCTAGAAAAAACATGACCTAGCAACGCGACACCAGAAAGGTTTCTGAGGCACAAATGTCTCCTATTTCATCATTCGAGAACACTTCAGCTGACTCGGGTACAAAGTGGAATGTTTTGACACCAATAAATCTTGTTTTGATGATTGAACGAGAGCGAAAGTGAGGTGGTTTGACAATGTTTGAACCTCACATCACAGAGCGAAAAGCCCTTTGCACTCCAAACTGTTAAAGGAAGTGCACGCGGAGTGTGAAGTCTGAAGAATGATAATGTACGTTCCAAGCAAAGACAAAAGCACTCGGACAATTACTTTGTTTGCAAGTCTAACAACAATATGAAGTGTCTGGTTGCGGCGTACAAAAGACCTTCCCCAAGATCGCCAAAACAAACGACGGTAATATTTGTAGAACACAATTCGGTGTTTAATGAAGGATGTTCTGTTTTATTTGTCCTAGCCGAGAGTCAAATACTTCATGTACCAGTAATGGTTGTGTTGAAAATTCGACGAGACTAAAGATCCGGCCTCGCCTCTGTCTGATAAGTCCAGAATCTTCTAACCGAGCAGTCAGTTCTAAACTGGTTTCCTAGACTGTAGAAGTTAATGCAACATGCATAACAACCAAGTTGCAGTTGGAGTGGGCGTGGTTTGTGCGAGAAGAACTAAATCTGCTCCCGTCCAAGTTGATTGGACGAACGCCGGTCTCTATTGCTGATAGAGCGAAAATATTAGCTCCGAAACACGGTCAAGTACAATCATATATAGATAACGGTGATGAAATACAAACTTCATGAAGTTGATAACGAAGAAAGATTCTGATACCTCGTACGTGCTCAAGGGGTGGGACTTTGTATTTGAGATTCCCACAAAACAGGACCACTTCACAAAGAAAACGCGTTGGTTCTATTCTCTGTTTAACAGTAAGATGTTGGAAAAATATTGATGATGCACTAGACTTGCACAATACTGAATTACTAAGTAAAGAAACGCCTGGTAGTTCCAAGGTTTTACTCCAGTCACTGGTTGTTGAGTAATTGGTACCAAATGATTTTTAATGACAAATACTGGTACAATCATGATTGTGTTGTCAGGCACATTACTGCCTCGGTCCGTTTTGGTCCACCAAGTTTAGAATCCGAGCAATGAAATGGTTTCAAAGCAAACTGATTCACGTTGAATAGGTGATATTTCGATTATAAACTCGTGAATGACAACACCTAAAATATTGCGATTTTTTTTGTCACTCTGCGGGACTTTTTATAAAAAGCTGTCCCCATAGACGAATTTTGATCATGTATCTGCCCGTCACTCATAAGTCATGTTGCAGATTAAAGCTTTATTGATACTTTCTGATATTGTGCAAGCATTTTATCGCTGAACATTTTGGATATTCAAAGGCCAAGTCTTACCCCCTTCCCCTCCCTCCCTTCCAGAGAGAAAAGATAGAGAGAGAGAGAGAGAGAGAGAGAGAGAGGGGGAAGGGCAGATGGAGAAAATTGTAGATAGTTACCATTTCATCTTCATAAAATTAAATCAGCAAAAAGTTAGGTTCACTTGAAACACACTAACATTAAATAATTTTACTTGAAAAATATGTTCTTTTCTATTTTTTTTTGTTTGTTTTAATCTTAATTTTGAGGGTTTCGGAAGAGATCCGGACTTTTCCATTTGAATTGTATATAAATGAATAATACCTTTAAAATAGTTTGTGCTTTCATGGGGCTGTACACAAGAGGTTATTAACAACACGGACCAATGCGAACGTGACCGCCTGAGCCAATACTCAACATGTAGTACGAGAACACTAAACAGAGTTTGGTACAGACGTGCTGCAAGCAGCTTTCCAACAATGGTTAATTTTTCTCCCTTCTCTCAACAATGGTTTTTTGGTCCCGCCCACTAGAACCCTAGAATGGAATTGATATTTGAAATATAAACACAGTCCTGTTTACGTTTGACTATGTACATGATTTATGTCGTATGACTGAAGTATGATGAATATCTTATCGGTGTGCATAACATTATTATTATTTCATTACTCCACGACCAAACATAGGTATGACTTAAACAATATTGTTTGCATAATACGGTGTGCATAAAAGGGTTTATAAATAATTTCATGTTTTCTTTCATCATTTCATGATCAAACAATTTAGATGAACTTAAACAATACTGTTTGCATGATATAGTTTGCATAATGGAATCTGATTAATGTTAAGTTCATTCTATTTTTAAATATATCATACAGTATGGTTTAAACATCATTGTTTTCGCATTAGCTCCATTCGAAAAAAGTTCAAACAAAACCATATTGATAGGTATATGACTTTCATTCACTCATAGTCTCATTGAAAAGAAAAATAGGTAGAACAGACATTATTTTGAAGAAAATGGAGTGGGGAGAAGAATGAATAAGTGAAATGACGCTTGAAATGACTGCAATCAGGTATTCATCTTTAGTATTTAAAAAAAAAAGTATTTAGCACAATATCATATCGGTACAATTGATTTAGAATGTATACCTAATATCCAGTTTTTGTTAAAAATGACTTTAAATTAGTAATAATACTAGAAATAGAACATGATTAATGTATGGTCATCAACTATAGTGAACACCTCATCGATAATCATTTACTCTTATATTTAGGTTTCTGCTCAAATACTTATTCATTCATCATCATCATATCTTGATTTTAAATATATTTCCCATTCAAATCAAGGCCATGTTTGTTCAAATATGACCTTTATTGACCTTTAACGATGGCTATAACAATAAAAAAATGCAAAACTGCAGTAATGTATGGTTGTCAATTATATTGAGCACTTCATTACACATTTTCTAAGCTTTTTGCTCAAATTCTCTAAATAAATAACAGTTTCTCACGCTGCCACACATTTTCAATTATTCTTCGTTTGTAGGCTGGGGATAAACATCGATAAAAGACTTGTTTGTAGTAATCACCTTTTCAGAAGTACATTTAGAACAAGTGCACTTTGTATACTGTTTTCTTCTCTACGGATTTTCTCATGCTTGTCCAACAATCTTTTGTAGCTTTTTTCTTTCCTTCCTGCTTTTTTTAACAGGATGTGGGCATAACATGAAGAAAGGCTGGCCTTGCGAAGATGGGAGGGAAGAAGTTCGGAGGGAAGAGAGGGAAGGGAATAAAAGAAATAATGACACAGTCGAGAAGTTGAGAGGGCGTTAGAGATAGAGGAAGGAATAGTATACATCGAGATATAAGAGGAAAATATAGAGAAAGACGACAGGAGAGAGTGACAGAGAGAGAGAGAGAGGGGGGGGGGAGAGGGAATGTGTGTGTGAGAGAGAGAGAGAGAGAGAGAGAAAGAGAGGGAATCTTTCCGGACAGGATCTTGTGAAATAGGTTTGAATAGCCTGTACCTGCCGAAGTTTACATTAAATTAATGTCCTGTCAATTCAATTTTATTTCCCCTACATCGCCCTTAACAGCTTTCCAGAGCAACTAATGTCTTGGCGTCATTTTTTTTTCAATTACAAACGTCATAATGGTCCCACAATTTCTCTATTTTCTCTCGTTTCACATTTAAAAATTTCAAATAACGATTAATCTTGCTGCCAAAAAATATCTGTCGGCAAATTAATCAACTGTATACTTGAGACCTTTGACATATGGACGCGATAAACATCTTGATTTGAACAATACAAGAAAATCATAACGAGATGTACTTTCCCATACCTTTTCCATCTTGTTTTGTTAGTCTTAAAAATATTTTAAAAAACGTATGTTTTTAAAACTAGCAAGAGGTGTATATTTAAATGCAAACTAAAACAAAATTAATTACACGTACATGGGGTAAAAGTTAATGATATCATAACTTTTGTACAGATTGTTTAAATAAGGGGCTTTTCACCGATGTCTTAACCTTAATTTGTGGGTCGATTCAAGAAACCTTTGAAAGTCCACTGTTGCTAACGAACATGGATCGTTACGCGGTTTTGTGGTATCAAACCGTTCAACTGAACCTTTAAAGGTTTTAGATTATTACTATCGTTTAAGCAGCCCTTATACTGGATGAATAACAACAACTTAAAGATCAATTACGACAAAACTATATGCATGTTACTAGGAACACGTAACATGCTTATCAAAATCAAAGAACAACGGTTGTCCCAAGTAAAAAGCTTAATATCTCGGTGTACATGTGGATGAAAAATTAAAATGGGATGTTCACATTGAACAGACGTGTAACGAGCTAAGTGAATTGGTTATTTATTTGTGTAGACTAAGACAATTTGTGAATATGTCTGAATTGAAATTAATCTATAATTCCATCATATTATCTCACTTTGATTACGGGGATGTAGTATGGCAATCTGCCAGCAGCTAGTAACTGTTTAATACAGCTCCAAAAAAATATCAAAATAGGGCCGGTAGAATAGTACTAAAAGTTAACCCTTATTCGCATACTTCTACAAGTCAAATTCATAGCTGTCTGGGTTGGCAAATGGTACGTGAAAGGCAAAAAATCCATTTATTACTCTTAACTTACAAAACATTAAATAACATGACCCCTGAATATTTGAAAGACATGTTTGAGTTTAAACCCTCGCCATACTCCCTCCGTAATGAACATAACCTCTCTTTACCAAAGCCAAGAACTAATTATTGTAATTTTAGTGTACAGAGCTTCTTTTCAATATAATAAATTATCCCCTGATTTGCGTCAACTACCCACTTTTGCCTCCTTTAAGACTAACTTAAACAGACTATAATCACCCTATTGTTGTACCTCTTTATGTATGTATATATATGTATTTTTTTAATGAATTATTTATATTATATTATGTTTTCGACTGATACTTTGTAATTATTTATTCTGTTCATTTCTAATATTATTTATATTTTGTACATTGTATGAACTGGCCCCATGGAAGACCAGCAGGAACAATATGGTTGCAGCTGAAAATGGGCTACCACCCGTATTTCATCCTTTTTCTCTGTATGATTACTTTGTATGTATTTTATCTGATTTTATTATACGGAAATAAAAACAACAAACAACAACATACTACATGTATTAATTTTGGTCGAGCAAATCATATGAAAAGCTTGTAGCTGCAAGGAAAATGCGCTTCACCAAATACTCTCTGGATTGGATTGAATAAAGAATAACCATAAACTATTTAAATGCACTTTAATCAAAATTTAGAGTATAGAACATGATTACCGGGTATGTAAAATTTGGAAAAAACTATTGGTAAACAATTAATGAATAAATATCACATGGTTCCAGTGTTGTCTATTTTGACACGTGACTAAGGCGTGCTTTAATTCAATATGGTGAGTTGATACAAATTTACAAAACAAGACATCAACCAAACTAACTTTAGTTCATTGCACAACATTGATACTTACATCAATAAATCATTACCTTCATATTTCTTTAATTTTGAATACACATTATATCTATAAGCTGCTATACACGATTCTCTTTCATAACAAATAACATAATATACGAAATTATGACCTCTGAGGCAAGGTGGGTAAGATTGAAGCAAAATAATTTCATAATTTCAGTAAGAATTAAAACCATTTGGCTAAAAGATAAGTTTCGCCTGGTTTGTTTCCACATTTTAGTGGGTTTTTTTAGCCTTATTTATTAACAGATGAGATTAAAACATTTCATACATGTTGATAAAAATCAGGCTGAAGAAAGAAATGCTTATCTAGGAGAAAAGCGCATATGCAAACAGATTTGACAATGACAATGACTTTTAAAGTAAAACGTAATTCAAATTAAAAACTATTTAACTGCTATTCGATTTACCCCGAAAGACCTAGAGGCTTTTTACGCCAAGGCCAGATCCTATGTCGTCCATGGGACCGAGCTTGTGTAGTGAAGAATGGAGGTAAGCTTTACGCAGGCTTGAGGTTTTATGAATAGCAGAGACTGTCCTTAAAATATCACACATTAATATAATAACCACAGAATGATAAACCATCATTTTCTACTTACGAAAGGTCAATTACGCAGGAACAATCTCATCAATGCCAAACTTTTGCAACAATCCCTTCAAGAATAAGTCCATGATTTGATCAAATTTACACAAGTACACGACCTTTGTGTAAACCTTTGGCACTCGTTCAAACAAAATGATACACTGTATAAGTTAAAACCAAGTCCATGAGTCATTAACTCTTTTAGGTGTAATTATAGACTTTGCCCAGCCTAGACATTATATCAGATAACGATCATAATACATGTATACATTTTACATACACTTCCACGAATGATCAAATTTTCTGTTCTCATATTAAAGAAAAACTGCATAAACCCTCCATAGAATATCGAGTTGAATTCTACTTGAATTCAATGCACACTATCGGTAAAAGTTAAAGAGAATCATGTTTCCTCCATTTTCCATGTGTGCCCTATGTGCAGGGTTTAATGTTATCCCTTTTTCAAATACTCCTTAACCATTTAGCTATAGAATGCCAGGTAAAGTGTTTTATAAGGTTGATTTCATGCATTCTACCTACAGTACAAAGTGTTTTTTTTCAGGTGATTGGTACACCGTAACACGTTGGCTACTGAATTCTCTCTTTCCAATGGCGTAATACAGGAACACCCTTGTTCCTGTACGAAATGGATTAATCAAACATGTAAGTTAGCTAGACAATGAATTAAATTAATTACAAAATACACAATGAAATATAGAAAGCACACTTTATGAATTGCACATAATCCTCCTATCCAATGACATTCATGTAGTACTTTTTAAATGGAACTGCTACAAACAAAATAAAAGGAATGTTGTGATACAAAACTATACAAAAAAAAATTAATAATCAATAGCTCTTGAAAAGCAACATTAAAAACTACACTTTATGACAAATTTCTCGCACCAAATATATGACTCTCATGCCTTCCCTGTCAGGGCACCTTTGATATACTAGTAAATGGTGGTATAACTTTCAACATATGCATAAAATTCCAAAGTTTGAATTGCAAATCAAAAATAAGGGAGTAAAAAAAAATACCACAGGCAAATACTTCCTGACAAGGGTCATAATGAGTGAAATAAACAAATGACTCAATGCATACTTTGAAGGGAATAATGGGTTAAAATTTGTAAGTACTCATTCCACATTCATTATAAATATAAAGTAGTAAAGACACAGGTGTTTGTAAGTGAGGCACAGCTAATTTAGAATGATCAGATCTCAATAACATATGTATCCTTCTTTAACTTTCAAAGCAAGGCTTATGGTAATTTGGCCATATAACAACAATCAATACGTTTATAATCTATTTCATTGCATCAACAATACACAATATAAACATTGAATTACAATGAATTAAAATGAGTTCATGACTACGGTAGTACTGAATAAAAGATAATATAAGCCATCAATGCTACATGTTATACAATAACATGAAATACAAAAGAAAACAAAACAACAACATTACAACACAGAAATCAATCATTTCAATTCCTTTTAAGTTCTTCACTACATACAAAATAGCACACAAGCATCTTGGTATTCCATGTTTCCTTTATAACATCCTAAGATACAGGTGAAAAGTTGACTAGGAAAGTTTTGGAATGCATACTAAAATAGAGTTACTCACACAAATCTTTACATTGCCTTGCAACCCTTTGCCATACTTTCAAGTACATTTTAATAAATTAACTTTGAGAGAGCACTACATGTATATTGTATCACTACAATGTAGCAGCAAGTGTATTCACTATACTATATTATAAGAATAGCGAAGCTTGGCGGCCACTTATATCACATTTTAAAATTTAACATTTTTACCATTCTAAACTACATGTATAATACAAATTTCCAGATAATAAGCAAATAATTACCGTTGGTGAAGTTGATGGGACAAACTATCACTTCCGAGGCGATCTGGATGTAGCTATCTTTCCGAAGCGAAGCTGAGGAAAGATAGCGTATACATTCAGATCGCCGACGAAGAGATAGTTTGCCATCGCTTGAAACCAAAAGGTGATTATTTGCTTTATATTCCACATCAGAAACATTTCACTTCTTCCGTCATTTAAGAGCAACAAGTCATCAATTAACAGCTAGCAAATGGTGTACGATGCGTACAATGCATGCAGTATGGTGGTGTGACCATAGTTCGCGCGTGACCAAAGTTTGCGTACTAACACTAAAAGCGCTTAAAGAGGAGAGCAATACGCAGCGTATACAATTAAAGTGCGTTGCACTCGGTAGATAATACTACTATCTACCGAGTGCAACGCACTTTCACTGAAGATAGTAGTACTATCTACGCAGTGTAACAAACTTTTCTTCTCCCATCAATGATGGGCGAACTATCTTTCATCACATGATTTCCTTTTGACCAATCGTAGAGCAAGACTCTTAGTATGTGGAATATAATGTTATCTAAAGTTGAAAGAACATGAAGTATTGTGCATGTATAGGTGCAAGATACCTTTATATTTCTCAAGATACGTTTTATATTTCTGAAGATACGTTTATATTTCTCAAGACAAGTACTGATTTACAATCAATAAGATCCACAACATCACCAACTTACGTGTACATGCACATGTACTTAACATCTGTACATATATAATAAATATTAATAGTTGTCTCTATATTAAATTGGCAAAATATCAGTACTTACATAATCTCTTGAGATCAAGCTACTTTTGGCACCTGTCTACACTGATGCGAAAAGATTTAATGATAAATTGTTAATCACGTAAACCTATCAATACATATAACCTCGAGTTGTTCATACATTGTTATGAATAAATGTCTTACAACACACATTTACATGCACATGTTTACAATCTATATACCGGTATTCTACATTACATGAAATGTAAAACGTATTCAATGGGTCAAGAAAAAAGGGAA
Organism: Mesocentrotus franciscanus; assembly: GCA_037976565.1. Lineage (NCBI taxonomy): Eukaryota > Metazoa > Echinodermata > Echinoidea > Camarodonta > Strongylocentrotidae > Mesocentrotus > Mesocentrotus franciscanus. Next base: position 15,922,491 of record CP137686.1, on the reverse strand, counting down.
ATGTATGCATTTGAAATGTGACCTTTGACATGTCTTGCTTGACCTTATCTTCATTCAAACCACTCCAGAGTCTGCTTTAGATGATGTCTCTTCATCTTCTACTATTTGGGTATTGCTTCTCTCTCTGGAGTTGGATAATTCCCCATTCTCTCCACTCGCCCCGAGCTCGTCCAGTTCCTCTGCTGTGATGTTCGTACTGGCAAGACTATGGGATCAAAAGGAAGATGGAGATCAATAATCAGAAGTGAGTCAGGGAGATAGGGAGAGAGAGAGGGGGAGACAGAGAGAGAGAGAATGAGATGCTAGACAGATGTAGTCAACCAGATTGAGATACAGCTAACCTACTAATCTGGGCCCTGTCTTATAAACAGTTGTGATTAAGCACAACTCATTTGCGATTGATATCAATCGCAACTATTGACATAAGAGATAGGAAAGTTGTGAATGATTAGAGGACTTGCGATCGATTCACATCAATCACTAGTCTTTATAAGACAGTGCCCATGAGTGTATGAACATGAGTGTGTGTGTGCGCATGTGGGTGGGTGGGTGGGGGGGGTGAAGTGGGTGTGTGGGTACCAAGGACACTCATAAGAAATGCACCTTTACTTTGACGAGCACTCGCAAAGAGAGGAGGCTCTTTGAGGCTCTTTTATATACGGTTTATTCAGGAGCTCTATTTGCACAGAAAATGTAGGTCCTCGGTTAAGCTGTAAATTTCTAGATCACCCTCGGGATGTAACATTCCTACAAACATGTGTGTCCTCACACATGTAATTTACATTATAGTGATGTGTACATACATGTATGAGTCCTAGTATAATGCATATGTGTGTGTAGGTTTGTGTGTGTGGGTAAGAGAGAGAGAGATACAATAATATCCTAAAATCTATAGGTTGAGAAATGATACAAAAGACAATGAATACAGAAGTCAAGAGAAACAGACAATCGAACAGAATGGTAACAGATATAAGGGAAATCATATTACGAGAATTCATGCTACACATTTGAAAAATATAAAGCTGGATAGAAAAGTATAAGAAAATACAAAATATCTAAAAAGGAGAGAAAAATATGAAAAATAGAATAAAGGGCAGAAAAATTAATGGAAATATAAAGACTAAGGAGAGCAAAATGAAGAAAAGGATGATAAATAGAAAGTCATCATGATACTTACACTTGATCTTTCCAGTGTTGGCATTCTTTAGTGATCTCATCCACCTGATGCCTTAGTTGGTTCCTCTCTATGTTCATCTGAGCAAGGTGTTCAGCAAAGTCCACAAACTATGGTAGTCAGGAAGATAAAATATACAATGAATAAGAAAAAAATAAATATGTGTGAACACTATAAAGACATCGTGCAAAAGTTTGTGAAGACTAAGGTAAGTATATGAAAGAAGACCTTTACAGAATTCTATGGCAGATTTTTTCTCCCTCAAACTACAGGGTTTGTAAGATTCACAAAATGTCAAATCTTAATTGTGTTTATATTTTATCTTCATTGTGTCTATATTTTAGAACAATGACATTATATATCCCTAGTTTTACTGGTATATAAATACAAAAATTAAAGAACAATATTTAGTAACGTATTATACATACTCGCAGGCCGGCCATCCGTAGCATGCTATAGTTGTATGCATACATGCATCTTACATAGCATATGAAGAGAGAATATATCTTTATAGCGCTGGCAGAAAATTATTGCTTATCATTATACTGATTTTCATGCTTGCAAATTTTCAGGGCAAGGAAAATATTTATAAATATCATCTATGTAGAAATTCATTGTTATTAAATATTCTACAAGAAATAGATAATGTAATACATGAAACTAAAAATAAAATAAGCATAACATTTCTCTGGAAATATACATGACTATTGTAGAAACCAGTGTTCAATTAACATTTCTGAATCATCATATACCAAGAGCTCATCCTATACATGTATGAAATAAGTTTTTTAAAACATAATAAACTTGGTAAAGAAAACAACAAATAAAAGGATAAAACACAAACATGAACATGGAGAAAAAACATGCTAAAATTACATATACTTGCTGATCTATTGCATAAGCATGCTTAATATTTTGAGCTGTATGCAGCATTCAATTATTTTTCCAAGGAAAATAGCATGCCATATGCCTGCCTACTTAAAATGAATATGGTTATATACATGAATAACGGCATGATGAAAATGAATTTATCATGAGAAAGTTGAACATGTCTTTTTAGTTTCTTATGTACATGTATGAGTGGCATCTCCTGTTTCTAGACTCCCTTTGGAATTTGTCAGTAATTAGACTGAATTTTTATATTTAATTATCACTGCAGCAAGCAAAGCTGTTTCATCTGGTTTCATCTGGTTTCATCTGGTTTCATCTGGCAATAAATTATCTTTATAGCACTTTAGAGAGTGAGCTGCAGTTGCCTGAATTAGTATCTTCTTAGATCCGTCACTTAAAAGGTAATTTAGACCTTGTTATGGAGACTAGAGCTCATCGACATGCAGAATAATGATTATCATGCTATATGCTTTCAAGATCGCAATGGCCATGTAATAATAAAACAACACTTACAGGAAACACGACAGGACATCAAAAATTGAAGGAAGGTGAAAAAGGAAAAACAAATATTAAACTTGAATTTGTAATACAAGGGTAAAATAAAAGATATTTGGATAAACAAATCTTTAACCCCCCTTCTGTACCACTATATAAATGCAGAATTATACCAGTACATGTACATGTACATGAACTTTTCACAATCAAATTTAGAATTTGTTAAACTGGTATAAGATATCATCAAAATGTACTTTTGCAAGTATCAAGGAGAAACGTTTCAAAGTATGATACAGAACTTTCAAGAGTTAATATTTTTTCTTTTTCTTTTTATAATTTGTTTCCATGTTGAATTTTACCCTTAATATTTTCATAATGGAAGTATTTATTCAAGTTCAAGGATAAATGTCCTTTGAATAGATGTACTACAACATAAATGAAAAGTTGCTTACTGATTTGGTCACAAAAATGGTTAGCAGATGTTAAATATATCCATGTACAATATGTATATAGGTGTACTTCTAAATGGATGATATGGTACTGTTATCGCTGTTATCCCTAATCGTCTTCTCAATACAATAAGGAACTGGTGTTTGGTGAAAAAATGACAACCTGGTTGATGAATGAATCCATGGGTTAGTAACATTGAATAAAGAACTACATGTAGACAATACTCCTTGTTGGAAATGAAAAGGTTAGGGTTATGATACATCCACAAAATTCATTCCTTCATTTTCATTCAATCATCTATTTTATTTCAGTGGCAGCATAAAAATACAACAGGAGAATTTGGAAATGAGGAAAAACATAAAATACTACATAGAGATGGATACATGTATGCTGGAGTAGGTAGCAGCCAAAAAAGAGGGGAAAAGGGCCCTTATGGTAGGCTGACCAAGATATGAAAGTAGATTAACAATTAACAGGCGATGGTTTAATAATGTAACTAACAGTGGACCGTTTTCACATGTACATTTTTTGGAGTATATTGACAATATACTCCAAAAAATGTGACAGTTTGGGGCGTTTGATCCATGACAAGTAAAGATTTAACTTGCTATAAATGGAATTCCGACCCAATACACACGATACACTATAACTGTGACACAAATTGCAGGTATATTAACAGCTGGCCATTTGTAAAAAATTGCTGTAGGTGCTATAATTTATCGTAATACATATATTATGACATTTGGAATCAAATGACTATTCTTCATAACTATCAAAATCTGTCACATGATGGCATAACTAGTTTCTAGAATGACATGAGCATTAATAGTGTTCTATACAGAATAAAAATATTAGTACATAAGCATTAATAGTGTTCTATACAGAATAAAAGTGTTAGTACATGAGCATCTCAATGAAAAATTAGTTCAAGAGAAAGAGATGTTATTTGAAACAAGGGATGTACTTTAAATACATTAAACAGAGATACAAACAATTACGTTTTATGTGAATAGCATGTTATTAGTTGTATATATATGCAATCAGGTGTTAGATGTTAGGTGTTAGTTGTTAGGTGTTAGGTGTAAGGTGTTAAGTGTAAGATAAGGGTAAAATTATTTATTATGTCGTAAGGGACCAGCACCATATAAGACTTTAATGTTCTTTCTTGCCGGTCCTCATTCATATATATAATTGTATTTTGTGTTTATCTTTCGTTATGTTGTTTGTATGTTCTTTACTTATCTGTAAATATCAATGTTATAATTATGTATGTTTTTATATGACAAATGGAATAAAATGAAATGAATATAATGAAATGAAATGAAATGAAAATGAAGACCAATTTATGCCACGCAGAATGAATTTGGAATATTACAGGTCTAAGAAAGTTGAAAACTCCTTTTAAATGCACTGTATGTCATGAAATATCATATTGGTTGAACACTTAAAAAAAAACACAAACACTTAACAAACAAAAAAATCATTTACAATTACATGTAGCCGGATTAAATCTCAAGTGAACTTTTCCCAATTTCTAGCATTCTAAAAAGCATACTTCATAAATGGGTACTTTCATCAGATTTTACCATAAAACTACACGTACATGTAGTATAGATTAATAATTATTGAGTCATGCTAATGTGGGGGAGGGAGGGGGTGGGTGGGGTCATAATGATTATGATCACTGATGATGATGATGATGATGATAATGAAGACGATGATGATGATGGTGGTGGTGCTGCTGCTAGGAAATCTATCATGACACAAGATGAAACCTCATTCCACAGAGATACTAAATGAAAACACTTTCTTCTCAAATGGTTTTAGGGGGTCTGGCCATAGTTCACTAAATATGAAATTAGATATGAAATATAAATATAAGTAGTGGTACTGTGGTAGCCTGTCAAATATATAGTATAGAAATTGTTGGCTGCCTGCATGAAGGCTATATGAGCTAAGTATTGTCTGTAGCAGTCATGGCCTTCTTGCCGGCAGCCAATGTAATGATCATTTTACTACTTCCCTGCTGACTTACTTGTACTCCAGGACGTTTTTGAGTTTTCTTCATTTTCTCCTGGATTAATTTTACAAAAAAACATCCACAATATCATTTAGAAATAAAGATTAGATTAGCTTTGGTTTAGTTTTTACATGCAGCATAAAAGATGAGGCGATACTTTACAAATGCTATTCTTGACTAGATATGCCATATATACTTCAATTTTATAATGCTATTAATAGTCTCCACTACATGCGGAATGAAAATAGGCAATTTGAAATGACTTCTAATGAAAAAGTGCCAGCCTTTATCTGCATGTGTTACATAGCACATTATTTTCCCATGGAAAGAAAAAGTTGACAAAAGAGTCCCTCGCACAGAAAGCCCAAAGCCGCTGATTTAAATGAAAGTTCAAGGGACAGTTGAGTTCTTGTTTAAGACCGCAAATGCATTCAAAGCTAGTGCATGATTATTGCTCTTATTTGCAATTATGACATTTCTAGTGCCCTTTTAGGACCTAAAATTGCTATGAAGGTAATTTTAGACCCCAAAATGTGTGAAATTTAGATTAAATCCGATCATACCAATTCAGTTCCAATTTCAAAAAAATATGGTGACCGTTGATTAATTAATTAAATTAATAATAACAACACACAGGCCGGCTGGTTGTGCAACACAATGAAGCCAACAAAAAGCCAACATTGGCATTGGCTGGAATAAAACGTATAAACTGATTTTGATCAAACAAAGATGATTTTGTCATTCAAATTGTATGCTCTTTCAAATTTGACACTCAGTTTTTCATTATCTCACCAAAAATTTTTTTTGTGCAGCGCCCTCTATACCAAAATTCACCTATCCCTTTAATGCCCAAGATTTTCATCAATCTCAATGTACAGTGTACATCTCTTTTAATATCTCTCTTTTTACTTTCTCACCCTCTCGTTTCTTTTTTTTCAAACTCTTTTTCTTTCTTCCTCTCCCTCTTCCTCTCAATCTATCTATTCAATTCCACTTTTTGTCTCTCTTTATCTCTCTTTCTCCCCCTTCCTCCTCTCCCTCTTCCCAATTCTCTCTCTCTTTCTCCGTCTCTTTTTCCCATCTCTCTCTCTCCCTCCTCTCCATCTTTCTTACTTCTTGTTATCCTTTTCACTCTACCTGACACCTCTCTTCCCTTCATTCCTTTTCTCCCAAATTCTTAAAATACTGTGCCTATCACTTATCCAGTGTGCACACTCATATGAAAACCACATCCTGTTTAACAAAACCTCTTATGGATCATAACTGCCACAAGTCTACACAAAATTTGTTAACAGCCAATCAAATGCAACAATTTCAGTAGCTTGTAACAATCTTTGCAGATGTGTAATTGATAGTAAGTTTTGTGAAACTGGGACCAGGGTACTCACGTTGACGGCTTGCTTTGCTCCTTTCTGTGCTCCTTTTTCGATCTGTTTCAGTTGCTCCTCCTCCACGCCAGTCTCAATCAACGTCTCCCTCATCCTTGACCTCTCCATCTCATAGTCATCGTTGACCTGCTCCAGCTCATGGCGATGTCTATTTAAAAAAAGATATTGAACTTAACAACCTCAACTACAGAATGGGTCAATGCTATGTCAATTTAATAATGATTATGCCCTACATTTTGATATAGTTGTAAGAATGAGAAAAAGTTAAAACAAAGAATAATTATTTGGTTTGACATCACGAACTGGACAGGATTTTCCTAGAGAGGAGTCAGAACAAGACATGACGAGCTAAGAAGATGAACACTGGGTGCATAGCTGCTCACCCCAGCACAAATTGCAATCTCTTCCTTCCTCCCACCCTTTCTTTTTCTCTTGACACCTTTTTCTCTCAAAATCTTTCTCACTTCGCTACTCAGTCTCCCCCTCCCCTCTCTGTCAATGTCTCTCTGTTTTCTTGTTGTTCAATTTTGTCTGTATTTCTGCTTCTTTACATCCGTCTTCTGTGTGACACTTTCTCAGTCTCTCTCTCTCTCTCTGTCCCTCTCCCACTCTCTCCATTTTGTAAGGCTTGAATACTTGGCGTCTTTCAAGATTCTGCAGCTCCTCATACATCTCATCAGCTTTCCAAATCTCTTTCTGTCTGTCTGTCTGTCTGTCTGCCTGTCTGTATCTCTCTCTCTCTCTCTCTCTCTGTCCCCCTCCTACCCTCTCCCACTCTCTCTTTCCCAGACATAAGGCATGAATACTTACTGTCTTTCAAGATTCTGCAGCTCTTCGTACATCTCATCAGCTTTGGTCACTGCCTCGTCTCTCACCCTCTCTGAATCCCTCAGCTCTCTCTCCAGCCTCGCCAGCTCCTCCAGAAATTCATCAATAGCCTCTGTGTCTTCGTCGTCACTCGCGGACGATGCCCCACTGTCATGATCACTGTCGTTGTTGTACGTGTTGGCTCGGGCGCGGCTGGCCAGCGTGGCGGAACGAGTCATATTCATGGGGGCACCATTGCTCTGAGGAGGATGGACAATAAAGACTTCTGTTAACCCATTAACTACGGGAACCGGTTGGTGTATGTACTAAGCCTATGGGGATAACGCAATTCAGTTGTTAAGAGGTTAATTGTTGGTGTTACAGAAATAATTGGAGAGAAAATATGTATCTTTTGTCTGTGGCATAGAAAGACCAAATTACAAGGAGGAAATATTTCACTTATCATCTTCTAGTATATAATAAAACAATAACAAATACATAAAGTTCCAGTAATTCATCAAACAAAACTGAAGTTCCTCAAGGTTTCATTTATAAATACATTTTTTTAATCATCTCACTTGTAAAAATGTCAAGGAAAATATAAAATACTCTCCTTTAATTTTTTGGGAAGGTGACGATATATATGTACAGTGCCAGTGTATATGGACAATACGTGTAGTATCAATGGGTGGTATTCCGATAGCGCGAACTAAGTTAAGCTCGGCTTAACTAGTTCACACTTTTATGGAGTGCCTGTTGCCAACTCATTTTCCCTGTTCAGATTATTTTAATCCTGCAATGAAAAGTGTCCCAAAAAATAATTTTGCAATGAAATGGGAAGAAAAAGATAATATGAGTATGAACTGAATTTCAATAAAGTCTTTTGTAGATTATCTTTGTCATGAATATTGAAGGAGGAAGATGACACCTAGCATTCCATAGAAGTGTGAACTAAAATTCTTGTTTAGTCTGGACTTAGTCCCAGCTTAACTTAAGAGAATACCACCCAATGCCTACTAAAGCTACTGATAAATTCTAAGTGAGCTCAGATAGAAATTAATAACTTAAGTATTTCATAATTCATAATCATTGAGAAAAAGGAATTCATAATCTTCATTCTAATTAGCATTAATGTTCTAAAATTCTGCAATGCTGTATGACTAATGGCATTTTTTTTCCCGCCTGTAATTCCATTGTAAATCACAATTTATGACTTTATATTGCATCTCTTTTCTAATAGTGGTTACAATTCACACCAACTAAATGAGCCTCCTGTATTTGAAAGTGAATATATAATCATCATCCCTTTTAAGTTGTCTTTATATAAACAGTAATTTGAATATTATATGAATTTGTTTGGATGAAACTTGTAATGTGTTCATCCAGAATACATAAAAGTATTAGTATTGTGAAATTGTTAGTACAAGTTTGGCTATTTTGTAGTGTCAATACCGATATTCGGGTAAATAAAAATATATTATGATAATATTAGTACTTCAATATATTTACAGGTATGTGTATTAGAAATGAAATGGATATAATTCCAGATGAAATTTTAGATGAATGTTTTAAATCTAATACTGTAATACATCACTTGAAATGCTTTGAGAACTCATGAATAATAATTGTTAGTATGAAAATGATGCGTGCTAACGAGTTCATTATACGATCTATCCACACTTCAGTTGAGACTGTATGCACCTATTGTATGAAGCCTTCACGCTTTGTATGAAAGGTGCAAAAACAGCCTCAACAAGAGCGGGGAGATACCTATAATGAAAGAATGAAAACATGCATCATTTGTTCTATACATTGAAACTCCTAGATCCTTGTTATTTGATGTAAAAGAATGAATTTCAAGATTGTTTTGTGTCATTATCCCTGACAAATAAATCTGAAGTTTAATGGGCTTACTTTAGCGCGCACACACAGAGACTAGCGCACTTTCAACCTCTATTCATGTTTACGTGCAGTGCTACGCAAGTATTAAGGCCCACACATAGTGCACGCGCACTTACCTTTATGTGCACATTTGTGCATCGCGTACTTAAAAATTGTGGGTTATTACTGGAAACAATCGCACACTTTTTCATGAAAAAGACGTGGGATAGTGTCAGTAAATGAATCACACATGACTGTGTTTGATCAATAAATTGATTAGGATCTAGGAGTGCATTGTATAATAGTGACTATAACAATACACTTTGAGAAGGAAGTATTCCCTTTATCTTGGTTACAATGTAGCATTAAAATAATGTGATATAAAAACATATATAGGAGAAACATGTAATATCTCACAAACTATGATGAGGAACAAATTTTAATTACCGTACATACCCCAAAACATATAATACAATTATTTAGCTGAAGAAAGAGGAATTTTATTTAACTTATACAATGCACTTTGGTCTAAATCACTCTTTTTTTGTCTTTAATACTTTTTGATACACCTTTTTTTAAACATATCATAATGGTATTTTAATCTAACTGTATTTTTAGCAGTTTGCCATTCCAGTCATGATAATAGTTTAATTGTCCACTATACAGACTGTATGCAAAAACTCCCTGAAAATTGAAGTAAAAATTATTTTGCACTGTTGTATAAATGCAATTATGCCTGTTCCATTTTAAACAGAGGAGTAACTTCAGAGGAATACTACATTGTTTTCACCACCTACATAAATCTTTTTTGCAATAATCTTTTGGACTGATTTTTAGTACATATATTTAAAAACAAAGAGTACCTAGGTGTATAACATATTCACATGCAAGATGAAAGAATCTCAATGTATTTGTCTTGTATATTACATGTAATCAAAAGAAAAACAAGATAGAAACAAAGATTGCGGTTGATATCTTTTTTTTAAAGAGCTCCTGTTAGGATACTCTCTGTCGACTGTTTGAAAATAATGTACAATTATCAGAAAATGGAGCAAAGAGAAAGCTTAAAAATAGTCCCCCAAAGCAAAAACTCTACATGTGAGTACAAAGATGTCCATATACAAATTATACTACATCCTAATCTGCGCTGTATCCATATCAATAATATGAAAGCTACTTTCTACCTACAATGTACATAATCTGCTAAATATAAATACTGACATTATAAGATAAATATTTCCTCAATCAGAATGGATATTCAGCAGAAGCTGCTCCTCAGCCCCAGAAAAATAAACAGAAAGTGAAGGTAATATTCAAGAACAAAGTCAAAGAATAAAAGAAGTTATCCCAAATGTAAAGGGAAGTCAAGAAGAAGACAGGGACATTTAACCCAAAGAAGAGGTGACAAAACAAAGAAGGGGCAACATAGAGTATATAATCAGAAATATATAATTCTCCAATAAAAGAGTAGATAAACTGGCCACAATAATAAGAGAGAGAGAGGGGGGGGGGGAAGGGGAGTACAATAAAAGGAAAAACATGGAAGGATATTGAGCCAAATTACAAACAAACACATCATCCCATCTAGATGTAAATGAATCTTCCTACACCACTCCCCTCATATCTTTCTATACCATGGATGACATGATTGATATATCAAGCAAGAAAGGATTACCGGTAATATAAAAACAGCATTCCTTCTGGCTCTTCTCTAAATACGTTCAAAAGAATAGATGTCACAGGTTTAAATATATGTGCCTTGATAATTACATGTAAAACAAGCCAAGTTAAAGAGAATTGGTGATACAATAACAACAGCAATACAGGTATAAAATTGAGGGATATTCACATTAATTGACAAATATTTACTGCTTTGGACAATTAAAAACAGTCAAGTTAAAGTGGATTGGTCATACAATAACAAGCAAAATTTCCAAGTAGAGATCGAAGTAGGGTTGCTAACATTATTTTTTAAACAAAGATTTACGATAAGTTTTTAAACATGTGCTTTGGACAATTATTAAAGTCAAGTTAAAGAGGATTTGTTATGGTGATACAATAACGAGCATTTTACTGGAAGATAACTAGGGTTGTTTACATTATTTTACAAATAATTACATTAGATAATTAGATAGAATCAAGGGAAAGAGGATCAATGGTCCAAGAATAACATAATTCATTCAGCATCTCCTCTACATGCATGTAGATCAAGAACTGGGCCCCATTTTACAAAACTTGTCATCAGTGACAAATGACAGTTTTTGTTATAAGCTAGTGAAATCCTTGCTTCTGATTGGTTATCAGCAGATTTGTCAATGATTTTTGTCATTTGTCATTGAAAAAAGGCTTTGTGAAATGGGTCCCTGGTGTCATTAAAAAAAATAAATGTTTGGAAAAGATCAGAAATGTGCAAATTAGCTAGCTTGCAACTGTTGCATAACAATCACATTCAAAGAGAATAGTCAAAGAAGATCAATTTCTGTCAGAAAACATCACATGGGTTATGACACAGACAATAACATGCAAAATAAAAGATAATTATTTGTTCCATTATCAATATCAAACAACCCTGTAATAATATTATGTGTAGTTGTGTTATAAAAGACAGTGCACATACATGTATATCATGCTAGTCCAACTGATTAGGAGATCACAAAAAGAAATGTTATTATTTTTTAATATTTTATGTTGTAATAAAAGGAAATGTGCATTAGGTGGAACATTACAGCAATCATTGATTTTAAATCCTGATGTTTATGTTGCTATTGTTTAGATCAAACAAAAGTCTACACCTTTTCAATCTTTGACCCATGCATTTCCATTGACAATCAAAATCATTGTCCGATTTTAACATTTCCCTGTTGTAGAGGAAAATAAGGATCTAATACATGTAGGTGGCTTGACAAAATCATCAACAATATAGCTTACCCTATCAGAATTGACGGTTCCGGTGATTGTGGTGAGAGTAGATAAGGCCGGGAGGCGAAGCGTTGACTGACGGATGTTGAGCTCGGGTCGGAAACATACGATCCATATCTTGGGAACAAACATGCAGAGGATGCCTACAAGATGGATAGGGATTGGGATGAAAAAGTAGAATAAAATAGTACAATTTAAACAACTATTATTTGTTCATGTAATCTTCGGAATCACAATTGTTGCAGTTGGAATTTCATGAATATCTAGAATGTTATCATTAAACATATATACACATTACAACTCATTTCTTTAGTGACCATGCAGGGCAACCAAATATTTTCCAAATTTGGTTGCCAAAAGCGATTTCAAAAGAGTGTTGTTGTTTTTTACTACTGGCACTATACATCGAGCAAAATACAAAATTATATAAAATATGGTTTCTCCATAATTGGGTTAAAGGCAAACATGTACCACAGTGAATCTTTCTTTGTAATTTGTTTCTTAAAGCCTGTCTGCACTAGTTTGTCTAGGAGGGATTAGACCTCCCAGGGTGGTCACTGAAAGGTGGTTATTTCATCAACTCAGCTCTCAATTAACATAGGAAAAGAGGATCATGAAGGACCAAGGGGCACCACTTAGGCATTGTTTTCTATATAGAGGGAGAAAGTAGCTACAAGTAGTGCAGTGGGGCTTTAAGTATTTTGGTTTGTGGACTACTATCTAGTGATGAGAAGTATTAATAGTAATGTTGTAAACCATATTGGAGTATATCACACATAATGCACTATATAAATTTAGAATGAATAGAATTTAGCAAACTTATTTTTTTCCATCAAACACAAAAAAAAAACCTCATCCCTATTTTTCACGAGCATCATGATTCAAGAGTAACTACAGAAGGTACCTGAGAATGCACAAGCCAGGCAAGAGAGGGCGCTAATCATGGCTTTCATTTTGCCAGTGGTGGCAAATGTTGTAGCAATGAAGATGAATGCCAGGAGACAGAACGTGAGCATGGAGAAACAGATCCCGCGAGAGTCGTTGAACTGGCCGGGTAGCTTACGGATGCGGAATGCCTGGAAACTACACAGCAGGGCTAGGAGGAGGTTGTAGACTGAAAGAGAAAGAAATACACAAATATTGGTAAAAACCTTGAAGATGAATAAGCATGGAATCTAATGGGGAATTTTACATTACTTGGTGGTCAACTGGTAACCAATCAATGGAAGTGGCCTTCACATAAAAAAGGGCACATGTACATGACCTGTTACATGTATATAGCTCGGGCAAGGGCCTACAGGTACTCATTTTGTTTCCAAGTGAGCAAGTGTGGCACATTGTCATGTACATGTACTTCATGCTACAGCACTGTTCAAATCTGAAGGGTTTTGTCTCTTATAAAGTGAGCATTGCAAATTTACTTGAAATGTCTGAATTTGCCTTTTTTATAACATTAAAAACAGGTATTTGCACATATTAAAGGGATTGGGTATCTTTGCCTCAGATTCTAAACAAAATCCTGGATTTAGCTCATGCTGCAATCATAATTATAAACCTTTAGGCCAGTCAGACTTTTACAAGTCGATCACCTGTCTGATTATTAAGATATTTATGATTGGAAATTGAAATTTCAAAAACTGTTTTCCCAACAGTTTTTATAACACTACAGTCTATTGGGGAAAATGAGTACGGTAAAAACCGGTCACTCAAAGATTTTCACTTTTTCGATGCACTTCATAATCATTTTGAAGCACAATTTTTTTAGGGCTTCAATATTACACCATATCACAGACACTGATAATAATAATAATAATATAACCGTGCATCTCAGATTTGTAAAACTGGAAACATTGTTAAACGATGCCTTTAACCAAAATGGCAGATATCTTGCTCCAAACACCAATATTATGGAATCCGTTCAAGTCTCCTAGGAGTAGGAGAGGACTTACTGAATGCAAGGATGGAGCTGAGGATGTTGTTCCTGCAGACCAGATCCGTCACCTCAGGAGGGGAGTAGTCATAGACGGCTTTGGGAGGGAAGATTTGACTCAAGAGGACTTGAAGACAGGCTTGGACCAGGACAATCACCATCACAAATATTACTTGGTACTGAGAGTCAAGAGAAAGTTCAGATACTGCATGGTTCTCCAAAAAAAATATTCACAAGATACATGTGCACATTGCATTTGAGTAAAGACAACACAAAACCACTAATGTTTTATTTATTTTTTAATTCTAAACGAGAGGATTCTAAACTTGAAAATGATATATATCTTATCACAATTGGATGTTCCTAACCCATTGAAAAGAAGGAAGAGTATCCAGTCCAAAAGAACAATATATGTTACAGAAAAAGAGAGGTATTCAAAGTCGGTACTTTATTTGAGCACTCTGACCTACAAGGCATTGCGCAAGTGGATAATCATTAGATTGGTAGTAAACTTGGCACACATAATGGGTGATGTATATCCATTTATGGCATGAAAAGGGAAATGAACAGCTGGTCTTGATTTCTTGCATTTTACTTGACATTCTTTGCAGGCCCCATTAAATTGTCTCATCCTGTGGGCAGCTTACAGAACCAAAGGTTTACTCTATACCTTGATGTTGAGGAACATTGATGGTCTCCCTTGCGAGAGCTTGCGGTTGAAGATTCTTGAGATTCGATTGGTCTTCGTCAGGAGGGTTGCAACGTAGAGAGCAAAGCTACAGCCAAGAAGACTGATCTACAAGTATAGAGTTCATAAAAATAGAATAGATTCATGTACATTACAGTATTCAAATATTATGTATGTTTATTCTAACAACACTTTATTGACAAACTAAAATTTCAAGCATCTGTTTCATCTTACATTATTATCTTTTCAATTTATTTCTCGTACATGTAGTACTTAAGTTGATGCACATGCAATCTACATGTACCTTAGAAGCTTCAGGTTATCAAAGAATGTTACTTTACAAACATAAAAAGGGTTTAAAGAAAAAAGTTGAGTTCTGGTCATGCGATTGCATTGTGAAAGAAACGTTGTGGAATCGATCAGAAAAGGTTGATCATCTAGCATACAAGTATTGGTGTGTACTGCAAGGTTCTGGAATCATCAAAATGATAAGAAATTTGGCCCAGTCTTGGTATTAAAAGTTACAAGCACTGTACACAGAAAGATGTATATGGGACTACACGAACATGTGGCATAAAAATCCATCGTGATTTTTAGGATGTTACATGCCATATTTAGAATATTAAGGCATTTGAAGAGCCATGCTGTTCAGGGAACATTTTTTATCCGATGTTCTTTGACACTTGCATAATACAATGATATCGCTCACATATTATTTTTCACCTCTTCCTAGAACTCAACCTAATCTTTAAAGGGACTTGGTAACATTGTTCAGATGAGAGAAAATAGTGCTAAGGTAGTGACTTCAATGCTACTAAAGACACTCTGAAAGTTTGAGTGAAAACAGACCATTATTAATGATAAAAATTGGGAAAAACTGATCTAATTGATTCCTTAATTCTCCCAACTATAATATTACAATTTAATTACTTTTTTTTAGGTGAATCTAAATCGTAACAAAGCTATGAATTGGCTCTATATATCATTCCAGACATTTAAGTGTTGAAAGATTTTTAAAATCCTGTCTTATGTCTTATTTTCATGGACTAACGGTTGGGAAAATTCAAAAATGGTTGGGAGAATTAACTGTTAGAAGGTGTTGACCAGTGACGCCTTCAAAGAAAACCATAAATATCTTTGTGATTTGAGAATTTGTTCATGATTTTTTTGCAAATAGAGGGTTAGTACAGTAGAAGGAATATAATAAGTAACATTTCATACAAAATTACGCAGTTTTTTCATCAACCTTCAACAATGTTACCGAGTCACTTTAATGGAAGGTTTCTGTGGCAGACTGTAATGTTATGCAATACGATTAAGTTGTTTGTTTTGGAGATTGAGAATGCAGCTTAATTGTTTAACCTTCTAAATTTTGATTTTTTTTATGTTACGTGCCATATTTAGAATATGAAGGCATTTGAAGAGCCATGCTTTTCAGGGAACATTTTCTCTGCTGTTCTTCCACACTTGCATAATAACAATGAAAACGCGCTCACAAATTATTTTTCACCTCTTCCCAGAACTCAACCTTCTCTTTAAATGTCTGTTGTCTATTGAAGCCCTCCTACTCACAAGGTGATTTAAAAGGTGGCAACAGGAGGATTAGAACTCTATAGAAATTTCTGTGAATGGATTATCAAATTGTTTTACAGCTTGGTGCACCAATTAAGCACATAATATATGTTCTTTATTTTGCATAGGTATCCATGCAACAGTTTACTCTAAGTAAAATGACATAATTAGCCAGTGTCATGAAGAAATGAAACCTACTACAACAAACTCTAGATCAGAGATAAACAAAGGTCCGGCTACGAGACACTGCCAAAAATACCACTTGTAAAGTGATTAGTGCTTTCAAATTTTGAAAGTATTAAAAAATATATATATACAGTCAAACCTGCTTTAGTGACCACCTGTCTACAAAGACCACCTGTCTACAAGGACCACATTTTTTGTTTCCCTTGAAAATGGTTTCTCATTGAAAAATGTACTAAAGGAACCTGTCTACAAAGACCACTTTTTGTGTTTCCCTTGGGCGGTCGCTATAGACAGGTTTGACTGTATACACTTTGGGGAAATGTTAAAACTAAAATATGACCATGCTGACCAAACACACCTTTAATGAGCTCTATCTGGAATTCACACCATGTAAGTTTTTTTAAGGGGTTTTGTAGTGCCTGGTCATAATTTGAACATAAGATCCATAGGCTTGGACAGTTCGACAGAGAGAGCTAGGGAGATAGTGAGTGAGTGAAAGAGAGAGAGAGAGGGGGAGAGATAGACAGAGAGAGAGAGAGAGAGTAAGGGAGAAAAATGGAAACCAATGCAATACCTGTAGGTTACACATAAGATCCGTGGGCTTGGACAAATAGAGGAAGATACAGACGAGAGTGGTCGTGATCGCCGTCAGAAGAATGTAACTCAGCTCCGTACTCGTAGCTTTAATGGTAGGTGTGTGACGATACCGGACGTACGTACCAAAGCAGACAACCACGGCAACGAAGCCCAGTATGGCACAGATGCTTATGGCAATACTGAATGGATCAGTCCATTGCAGGTACTGGATGGGTTTCACGATGCATGAGGTCTGGTTGGAATTGGTGCGTTCTCCGTCCGCGCAAGGACGACAGGATTCGGAGTTCACTGCAGTGCTAATGCTGCCCGCTAAATAGGAAGAAGAAAAATGATGTTATTATCATCATATATCTATATCTGTATCACATGGTAATTGACCTATACTAAGCTAAAACAATGGTAAATCATCAATTGCAGGTGCGCAACTGAGCATGTACATCAGAATACTATGACAAAAATGACTTCTACTACTGCTGCTACTACTCCTAATAAAATTGATTATTTAGAGGCACAACAAATAAAAAGCAAGTACAGATCAGGAGGGAAGAAAAAAAAGATTTAATATGTAAAAAGTAAGTCAAAATATATTAGTAGTAGAAAAAGTACTGTTCAACCCTCTCAATCCTCTAATCTATATAGTATCAAATATGGTAAGATATCAAACTAACAGAAACAGAAAAAAACAAATGGGACTATAATGTACCTTCACATCTGACACAATCCCAGCAGCAAGAAATGGACTCCCTGACAATATAAGACCCTGAGGGACAGTCTGCTGAGCATCGAGAAACAGGATTTCCGCCCTCGCTAGACCAGACGATGTCGTTACTCCACGTGAACTTCTGCAGGGGGTCCCAGCTCCCGACTTCCCTGAAGTCATAGTCCCCACTAGATTCCTGGCATATAGGAAACACAATTGCATTATAGAATAAGCTCTGAAAACTTTGGCATTTTAAGAAAATCTCACGTATGATACCTAACCACACAGTATATGTTTACTTTCATGAAACATAATAACTGTATATTCTGTTCAAATAGTATACAATACAAAAACAATGATAACTCAGATAACCTTTAAAATAAAACTAGATGGATCTTCGACTGTGCGCAGTCAAAAATGATGCCTCTGCCATAGAGCTATTTTACGAACCAAAACAGAAGCAATTTTTAAAATTCAAGTTTGATTTTAATCCATTAACAGGTTCTCAGAATATCATGATCACAAGCTATTAGTGAGCTAACAAGAGACAGTGGTATGTAACTTCCCCCAGCTCAGCATATGCTCACAAGAGAATTGCATTCTTTCATACAATACCTCCAAATTTAATACCTTTCTTTTCCTGGTGATGCTACAGCACGTCTGACATAGCAAATCCTATGTTGGTATTGTATGGTCTATTGTAAACAGGTGGTCAGCTCTGGTGAAGCTACATACCACTGTCTCTTGTTAGGTTACTAATGATCGACATATGATGTCACAAGATGAATGAGATCTGGAGCATTTTTTTAGGGTGGAGCTTAGCAGGTCTGAGAAAATATTTAAAAATCTATGAAATATATTGAGATGTTTGACTAACAAAATATGAGTTGTATGCAGCCCTGCACATCAACAGGAATCAATTTAATATTTGGATTTCACCCCACCTTGAAATCTGGCTTATCATTTTAACATCATGAACTGTTGTGGTCTTGTATGTTTATTCGTCAAACACAAGCGCAGACATTTCTAGGATTGCTTCATCTATTTTTACCTGAAGGTTATTGACGTAATACTGGGCCAGTGGATCTCCATTCTCATCAAACCTGAATGCTGGATTTGTAAGACCAGGGAAGGTGACGTTCTTGACATACTGAAAGTATTCTTCCGTGGTGATTACGCTGGCATTAGCACCAGGGCATGAAGATCCTGTAGAAAGTAGAGCAAAATATATATTTCATATGTCATCCATTGCATACTAAAAACAAATACATGTACATTTATGTTGTTGAATAATACTATATTACTACTACTACTACTACTGCCACTGCCACTGCCACTGCCACTACTACTGCTACTACCACTGCTACTACTACTACTACTTTTACTTCTAATGATGATAATAATGATAATAATGATAATAATAATAATGATAATAATAACAAATTTAAAAAAAAAAAATAATAATAATAATGCTAATAATATAGTAATCTGTTCTTTAATATAAAGCACAGATAACAGTAAGATAACATACCTCTGCACTTCCAAAGAGCTTTGGTAATATTACCCCGGCTTTTGTTCATTAAGATTGTGTAAAGCATTAGGAATTTGTTCTTTGATATACACATGTACATCAAAAGATATTTGTCTGTAACAGTTTAGATGTCTATGGTTCAGAAACATGTACCTTCCCTAAACAAGCAAAGGAGGGTTTCATTTGGCTGCACTTTACTTTCTTTTTTGTGACTACCAGAAAATGACATTTTGGCAAAGATTGTCATAACAAATGTATCTGTATATAAAGCATAAACTTTCAAATATATAAATAAATATGATCATATTTTTGTATGGTATCCTATGAAAATTACCTAATTAATATAGCAAAACTTTAACATATTTCTGTACAGAATCCTAGGGAGTCATGAACCATGCATATACAGACTATACATATGTACTCCGCAATGACTTTATTATATATGCATATAGAATATGAATATAATCCTAAGTCTGTACAATATCATACGTAGTAATGACCCAGAGAGAAAGATTTCTGCTTGAAAAAAAATCTTCCTACTGGGAGTAACTGTCCATATCATTGTGCAGAATATTTACAAAGTATACTAGGGAGTTATGACACAGGTGGTAGATTTATGCTTGGCATAAGTACATGGTTGCCTGGGTGATAAGTTTCCTCAGGGAGTAATTGTCCACATAATATCCTGGATGGCGATATTCTAAGGATAATAATCAAGATACTATTACAACCAAGCTCTTTGTATGCTTTAAGTAAAACTCTCTTCTGGGCATCTCTATGCAATGTAGACAATACTATATACACCTTTGCTTCATCTACTTCACTCAAACATGAGTATCTTTGTGTAATGATCAATAACTCATGATTCTTTCTTGTATCATTACCAATTAAAGGCCAAGTCCACTCCAAAAATAACTTACTTTCAATAGAACCAGAAAAATCAGACAAACCAATCAAAAAAAGTTTGAGCAAAATCGGATAACTAATAAGAAAGTTATGAATTTTTGAAAAAGTATGGAAAACTAAAGAACAATGGAAAGTGGCAGAGTAAGGGTTAAATAAATCATTAAGATTTTAAGTTAGACTTAAAGTTGGTGATTGAAATCCACCAATCTAAAACTTTAAAAAAAACACACAAATGACAGCTGCGCAGTATTACTGTAGACCCTTTCAAAAAAGATCATCTATCATATCCTCATACATGTACGTTGATGTATCATTTGACAGAGTTAACTGACCTCTTTGGCTCTCAAGAGAGGATATGTATTTCTTTCGGTTTTAGAATAGATATAAACAAAATGTAGAGAACATTTACCTTTGCACTCATATAGCATATCATGCAAGCTGAAGGCTAGAGAATGGACCGCATCAATGATGAAAGAAGTCCAGCCCCCTTCACCACGCGAATCCAGCATCGATGAAAAGGTTTCGTTGCCATTGCAAAAGGGTGTGTCATCCTTCGGGATATCAAAGGTACAACCGTAACGTGATCCGAGGGTGAGTTTGTACCATGGGTTGCGGCTATTTGTGTAGGGATCCAAAGATGCTATGTACCTGTAGGATATTGTAATAAATTACATGTATACCGAGTAGTCAAATTATCATAAATAGCTTTCTCTTCCAAAAAGGGCATGTATGTTGTACATTTTTATTTATGTTTACTGTACACTCCATGTTCCACTAGCACTGTTCAGATCTGCCATGCTACATGTACCTTTACCTTGCATTGGCCAGGCAGTCACTTACAGTGTAGCATTACTGTATGTATTCAAATAAAGATGGCTCGGTCTGATTAATGTTACATCCCTCATGTGGGTTACATGTAGTTCTGCTTTCCTTAGATTAGTGGCAGCGGTGGGATATGAACCCATTTCATCTTAATGACTGGTGGCTAAAACCAAACTAATTTACACCCCTATCAATCTGTTTCAATAACAGAAGAAACATAAATTGTATATATTCAATTGGAAATATATGGGGACATTTTGAATCTTCAAGCTGTCATTTACAGCAACATAAAATATGGTAATGATAGTAATGTGCATTTAAACTCTGTAAAGCCCATATGTACGTATATAATATTATGTTATGCACTATGAACAAATTGTAGTTACAAATGTATGCTACTGTATGTGCATTTGTGTAATATCTGTTGCTTACATGTATGTACTTAAAGACATGTACATATATGATGTTTTTGTACACGTCACATATACAGTGTAGTGATACAGTTATATGATATGTACATGGTTAAGTCATCATGCCATGATGTTTTTACAGGTACATGTTGAATCTGAGATTAGTTTTAATGCAATACCTAAAATTTTTATCAGGAAACATTCAAGCTGTGATACACCTACATGTACCTGTACATGTACATGTATGTGCAATTGGTTGTGCCATAAGGGGAAAATACATTTTTCACATTTTAAATTGCCTGGTATAATATTTGCATGTAGTCAAATAATGTGAATGTAAGGTTATGACCATCTGAACAATATATCATACATTATGTAGAGCTTTAGTAATTTTGGGATACAAATACATGTACATGTATACATGAAGATAAACATTACATTTATAGTCTGTAAAGGGCCTATCTCACTGAGCGGCGAATGTTTGCGAACGTAGCGAATTTGGATTCGCCGACTTTTTAGGGTTCGCCTTTGCAACATTTAGCGACATTTAGCGATGTTTAGCGACAATTAGCAACATTTGAGCGAATGTTTGCGACAGTGTTTGCGACAATGAAAACTGTTTGCGAACTTTCTTACAACCTTTAACGAACCATTTGCAACCTTTTACGAACCATGGCGAAACCCGGAATTCGCTACGTTCGCAAACATTCGCCGCTCAGTGAGATAGGGCCTTAACACATCAAGTTACAGCAAGATGAAGTACTGCACATCTGTATAATACATGTAGGCCCCTGGCACAATATATACAATGTACATGTATATATTTACATAAATCATACATTGCACATGAATATATATGGAGTTAAAGGTGTTGTAGTCTAGTGGCCCACGTCACCGGACTGTGGATCACATGGTTCGTGGTTATCGAGTCTTGCCGCAGCACTAATGTCCTTTGGTATGACATCAATCTACATTTACCACACCCAATCCAGGTGAGGTACAGTGTAAATGGGTACAGTAGGCCTACCTGGCAGGAATCATTTCCTTGAAATGCAAGAGCCCCATAATGGCAGCACTACTATTAAAAGCCAGGGGAATAATTGTGGAGTGCCCAGGATTGTGAAGTCTGACAGACATGAGTGCTATACAAGCATGAACCCACTATTATTATACAATCTGCTTAAGAGTAAATTTGAGGTTTTATCCACTGTGGCAGAGACAAGATTGAAGACCAGAATTCAACTATTGCAGCTAGCTGAGTGAAATAAAGATACATGTAATTAAATTATCACCGTACACTACACGTACATACCCATAATCAACAGTGCACTACAGTTTATATGTATATCATTTACAGGTAATTAATTAAATTGAATTTATAATTGAAATTAAAAGAGATGCTTTGTATCAAAAAGCCCTATTCCTCTCATGATGTCTAGTGTTATTCACTGCAAAGGTACATAATATACAGTACACTGCAGTGCACATGTACATGTACTAGCTTGCATGTACTTCCTTATTATGGCCTAAATGCTCTCTAATCAAATTGCACACTGCATCGCTAATCCAATTTGATTCTTTACACATGCAGTCCAAATCCCACACATGCTGGGGACAATGGACCTTGCTCTCCCCACTAGTCTTTAATTTTCCTCATTCCGTCCTAATTACTCAGCGATGAGCATGCACGAGGACAGATTCCCTTATACCAGGTATTCAATTCTTTAAAAAAATTGTCAAATGAATAATTCATTCAGGAGTTAGTGGAAAAACACATGTCATGTAGATGTTAATGTAAAAAATTGTACAAAGATTTTGAAAGTGTATCCAACATAAATAAATATATTTTGTCACGGAAGATACAACTCTGTAGGAAATATAGGATTTATATTTTGAAAAGAGAGAAAAGGCAATATTGTGGCATAGCCAGAGAGGTGTGGGGGTGTGCTCAAAGTACATGGAGGCTCTGAGGCTCAGAGCAAGGTTACCCCTGGTTTAGCTTAAATACATGTACCGGTACATGTAGCTGTAATAAAAACACTAGCAGATTTCGCATGAACTGCTCCAAAATTGTCCTACTTCAAAGACAGTTATTATAAAAAAATTAGAATCTAAAAAATCCGCTGAAGGAATAATTTGATTCAATTGACTTTGGTTCAATCAGGGTGTGATATAACACTTGCCCTGGGCTATATTTCATCAGGGCTAGGGTTGTCACTGGGTTTTAGAATCCTGACTGTTAGGATTATGTTTAGTTGTAGCTCCAGCACTGCAGTTAGGACTTTGTTTAGTTACAGCAGGGACGTGATAGAGAAGGACTGGAATCAAGCCGCTCTCCTTTGACCCCATGCTCCAAGCCGCCGAAAAGTTATGCGCTAATCTGCAACTGTTGACCAGGTGGTGAGATAAAAGAGCGCATGAAATTTCAGGATATAGAATTCCTACATCAGAAAATGGTATCACAGCAACTGTTCGCTGTCTCTTTCAATGATTTCTCATCTACTGTTGAATGTGTAAAGAGTAGAACAAGCGAACACAAACTGGTGTAATTTCATCCTTTTTTCCAACTGCAAATATACTAAAAACACGCATTAGCAAACTTAAAGTTATCGAAGATTGTAAATCGTGGATTACATAACGGGACATTAAAAAATGCACAAATTAGCGCATTATCCTAAAATATTGAGTTTTTCTCAGGATGTAATTTTTCTTTTACCAACTCTAGCACACAAATTATAGGAAGGACGGAGTCCTAAATTTGAAAAATTGTTTGATGCACTATTCCCAATACAACCCCATATAAAGTTTATAATTTACACTGACATTTTGCCGGTAATTTAATATCTTGTAATAAATGTGAAACTGGTGCCTGGCCTCCAAAAATCCCGCAGTGGAAGCGGCTCGAGCATGGAACTTCAAAGCCAAATGGAATGTTACACATCCCATTGTTACGCTTTAGAACTCACGAATGCGTTTGAATAAATTACAAGAGTTTCGACTCCTTTCTTTCACCTCCCTGGTTACAGAAACTGATCGTGGAGCAACTGTCACCAGACCATGTGTCGTAGAACTGGACAGGGGCAGGGCGAACAATAACCTTTAAGACTTGAGAATTTTGACCTTTAAACAGGAGCGCCAAATAATACTACATTCTTGATTTGAATGAATATATATTCATGTAAACTGCCAGAATTTCACAACTTTGAAAATTCAAGTAAATTCACTCAGCTTATGATAATCAGTTGAACATATACACGTGAGGGGAATTATCTCTGAGCATACAGATAAAAACGTCTACAAAACTGATGTACTGTACATGTATACACACCAAACGCATTCATCAAAGGATTACTGTAGATTAGAATTAACTCAAAGTAAGGCAGTATTTATCATTCTGATAAATAAGTCTAGATTTACAGTATAAGTATGCTGCAGTTTTTTTCTACAAATGCAATTAATTTATTAAAAAAAGTCTTAAGGAAAGCATTAAGAAAGGATGGCAATACAAAAACATTTACTTCGACTTAACTATGTACTCCTGTAACAAACTCATGTAACAAACTTATGCGATTTGTGAACCATGCATACCTTGGTCGTCAAGTACAGGTACATGTACATTACATGTTTATCACACTTGATTCTCAAAGGAAGCATTATCAATCCTATATTTTGAGACCAGGATTGATCCTTGCCTTTGGTTCCTTTGGGAACAATGCTAACTACCTATCCCTGAGACAATGTCCATTTAAAAATTGACAAAAATAGTCGAAACCCCCTTGGGATTTGATCCTCACACAGAACATAAATGTACATGTAATCTTCAAGGTTACGAAATGAGCCTTTTCTGCACTGATGAGCCCGACAGGTTTATCAAATTGTGCTTTGACACCTGGGGAGTGTCATTGCAGTGGCATTAGTCTCTCAAGGGATGTACAAATCGTGGTCACAAATCTAAAGAATTTACTTTTTTTGATAGTTCATTATTGAAGGAAAAATATTATCTAAAGATCATAATTGAGAGACCAATGGTGAGAGCAATCAGTGGCATGAATGGCCTGCCATAGTTAAGTCCAACTTGAAGTCGATCTTAGTCTTGTGAATCACCCCCAGGACAGATAATTGCCTAGTTCATGATCCAGACCATCCTGGAACAATGTCTGCATAGTCATAGACAACAATCTGCAGAGAGTCTTCCTGTATGTAGGACTTTGATCCTCACATACATATAGAACATACAGTGTAAAATCTACAAAGTTATGAACTGTGCATTTTAGTCAATACTGGAGATACTGAAAACCTACCTTTTGAGACCAGGATCGACCCTTGCCTTTGGTACAATCCCGACCATTCCTGAGACAATGTCCAAATAGTCATTGACAACAGTCAGAGAGTCTCCCCAGGAGTCGCTGGCGATCCATGTCCGTCCTGTAAGATCTTGTTCTTTGGCTTCCTGTAAGACGGATTTGATGTCCGTCTTTCCAGCAAATGTGAAGATTACCTGCATGAAAAGAAGGTCAAATTCAGATCATTATTGGTGACGGTAGCTTCCTATCTTGCTGTAATACTAGGGGTGCCTTGACAGATGGTCCAGATATAATACAATTGTTCTGAGCTTTACATCATCAAAGATACAAAATTAGGGAGAAGGCGGCAATTTAGTTTTATGTTGGGTTTAGGTTAAAGGGTGAAAGGTTAAAAAGTTTGGAATGGAATATTGTGTACATTATTGGTGACTTTTACTCATTATTGCTTGCATATAGAGGGTGGGTGGGGTCCAACGTATTGTCTGTTTGGAGCCAGAAGGGTGTTAACATACTTTAACACAGAGCTAAGGCCCTCTGGCTCCAAAGAAATGATATGCTCTGGAAACAATTGCTTTACAGCTATATTTCATAAAAGATTTAAAATAAGGTTTTTGGATGCAATTGGATTCATGTTAGGGTTTGGATTGATGTTCGATTGGGGTATATGATAAGGTCCAGGGCTGACGTTAGGAATTTGGTTAGTATAGATTTAAGAGGATTAAAGCAATTTTTACCTGTATTTTAGGATCTGCTTTTAGATTTGCTACTATATCCCTAACAGGAACTGCGGCAGCACTCTCACTACCAAGGGAGTATTCCAGAGCAATACAAGCATTCTTAGCCTTCAGGTTATCATAGAGTGCCTTCCGACCTGGCCCACCGTAGCTGTTTGCTGAGAAGAGGATAGCCACGTAGTTCCAGTTCATGATTTCTGCCAGGTCAGCCATGACACGGGCTTGGTTCTCGTCTGAGGGCACGGTACGGAGGAAGTAGGGGTACAGCTGCTTGTCGCTCAGGAGTTGACTGGTAGCGGAGTAACTCACTTGAGGAATACTGAACAAACCTTAAACAGTAAGAAAGATATACATGGAGATCATTATGCATGGTTCTACAAATAGCCTCACTAATATTACAAACCTAATTAAATACTCTTTCAAAGACATACTCTAGGTAGTTTTTATACATACATTCTGTCATAGTTAACACACATGAATATACTGTACTTGGTGGAATTACCAATAAATTTGGGTAAAAATCTTGCTTGCACCGAAGCTCTTGTCCCACCTGGAACTTGCTGTGAGAGATTATAAAGATGTCAGCCATTCAGATGCAGCATCTTAATACGAGGATTACTTTTCCTTACTGGGTGGTTCTTATGAAGTTGAGTTGATGGTGCATGAATTAGGTCTGTCAGTTGTAAAAGTGAAGACCACTCTTGGTGACTGATAACATTCATTATCAGATAAATAGCTGGAAAAGTGTCAAATTCCGGCACGAACCCATGCTATTGAGTCCAAGAAATGCAGGCATGTTCCTTTTGTGTAAGATATCAAACACAACCACCCAGTCGTGACTTGTGGGGACTTACCTAAGAGTGTGGCCAAAGCAATAGATGTAGAACTTGATCCCGTCCCCACAACCCCAATGGTTTGACTCTCTGATAAAGGACATTGGTTGCTAGGCTGGGAGTTCTCCACAAAGTTTAAGGCTTCCTGAAAAAAAAGTAAAAGTAAGAAGGATTCCACATTACCAGTGCACTGAACACATCAAATTAATATATCAAATTGTCATTCAAACTTAAAATGTTCAAATACATTGAAAGATACTCTTCTTCTACGCCTGTACGGACAAATGAGAGGCTCCAGCTAATTAAGAACAAACAAAATTTCATAGAGAAAATTATTTTTAAAAATATTTAAAAATCTATGAAATATATTCAGATGTTTAAATAACAAAATATGAGTTGTATGCAGCCCTGCACATCAACAGGAATCAACTTATATTTGGATGTCACCTAGGCATTGTCACCTGACCTTTAAAATCTCATCTACATATTTTAGTTGTTCAATCTGATGTTGATAAGTAAACAGAAATGATACGATTATTAACAAGAAGGACCATAAAATGCATGTCAAAATTACTGAATTTGAATTATGCATACATGAAGAAGGAATTAGGGCACCTTGTAAATTGCATCATTTGGGCATTTTTCATATACATATGTACCGGTATATGAATGACTCACAAATACATACATGAAAAGGCATCTATCACTTTTAATACTCTTCAACTCTAAACACTACTCTCATCAGTATGTTCAAAACAGTCTATATGTAGTGCGCCTTCTCAAGCAGTTAATTCTCTCATACTCTTTCTTCCTGTCTCTCCTCTCTCTCTCTCTCCCGTTCTGTTTCTTCTATTACTAGTCTCAACATCTTTATTCATTTGGGGAGATGTGAATTCGTCTAGCGGAACGTTCACTTGGTCAGTTCCATCTTTGCCTACGAAATGAGTTCGAAACCGAGTCACGTCTTTCGGATGGTGATGTTAAAGGTCGGTCCCCAGACATAAATAATCATATCTGATTGATAAACGTCTGTAAAAACCCAATTACACACACACATTGAACTTCCAAGTTTTCTTAAACAGACACAAGTACAGGTACTAGCATAGAAGTAGAAGAAGACATTTAACCATTATTCACACTTTTTTATCATATTTACCGTCAAAGCTCTGTTTTGATTAGAGCAATCATTCCTGATATCGAAACCGAGTTTATGGTTGGGTAGAATGTCAGATCTGTTATTGATCACATCTACTGCGTAAATCATAGATTCCACCCACAATCCCGCTGGCTCCAACAGCCTACCACAAAGAATATCTCCGTCTGGGAGGTTCACTGCAAAAGTCCCACCCACAACAAAATCACCATCTTGTTTGGCAAAAACCTTGGCAGATTCTGGGAGAGAGCTAGCAGACAGATCCTCTTCGTTGCCAGCGCCGGCTGTGCGTCGGCTGCGAGGCAGAGAACGGCCATTTTGTGACGAGAAACGAAATAGAGGTTCTGTCCCCGCAAAATGAGGGTTGAAGGGCGATGTTTGGAATATAAATTCATATTCTTCCAGTGCACTGTTGTACATGTAGCTTGAGCCGTGCGTAGCCGCTGGTGGGCCGTTCGCTCCCGCTCCGGTTACGGGGAAGTATGCCTGCGAAAATGATCCCTCATCCCCTCCGAGAGCCGATAGGATTTCGGCTGAAAACGATCCCAATTTGTTAGCATGACAGTCCTTGAAATGGATAAGGAATGTAATAGAAATGACCAGGAACAGCTTGGTATCCATCCTGAAGACTGTTATGGTCTGAAATCAAACGAAATCACATAACAAACATTATATTCTTGTTATACGGATACAGTCAAAGTGCAGGATAAACAACGACTTTTGCATACGATTGTGTACGTACCGCTCGCGTATATGGGTGTTTGTACTGTATACGAACCGGGGCGCCGTGCGTGAGGTACACATTATTTTTGTAAAGCTTTTGGTATTGGTGGTAGTGGTGGTGCTGGGTGTGCTTGCAGTGTATCATTGTGTATACATTGGCGTACTAATTGTGACGCCACTTTCGTTCAGTTATACTCCTCTACATCTCCGTTAGATTTTTCGTTTTCTTGTTGGATTTAATGTAAAACTTATTATAGCCTATGAAGTAAGAACAACAGAATTTTATATGACCCACCCCCACATGCGAGCCCCTGATCGAATTATATCACATTTTATTATTAAAGGGCAATTACCCTTCTAATATAAGTTCATTTGAACGAAAGCAGAAAAATCAGAGAAACAGATAGTGGCGAAAGTTTGAAATAAATCGGACCACGTGCATATGCACTAGCTATATTAAGAAAGTTATGAGTGTTGAATGTTGAGATCACTATAGCTATGCGAATCTCAAATCGGCAATTTTTGTCTGAGTGGATTAATTGTGACTTATGACAGAACTCTCCCGTTTGTCGTGTAGAAAAATATCACTTATTTCTGTTTTTCTCCCAAGTGCCTTGCATCCTCGGGGCACTACTCAAAATGGAGAATACATTACAGGTCCTCTAAAAAGAAAAGATCATCCCGAGTCCGAGTCATACATTTATGAAAAGTTGAAATTTTAGTCCTTTTGTGTATTAGATCGACTCAGTGAGTAAATTAGAGCAAATGGGAAAGTTGTCCGCCAGTATACATCACATAGACATTATCAAGTCAGCCAATTTGAACGGCCCATTTTTTATAGTGATTGCAACTTTCACTAATTCGTAACTTTCTATTTAAACAAAATCCGATTTCATTCAAACTTTCGTCAGTATATATATGCTTCTTTGATTTGTCTGCTTTATTCCAGACAAGTTTGCTATCAAGGTTGGATTTCTCTTAATTAAGTAATGGCTATAGGTCCAATTTGCAGCAATTAACAGCTATATTTTTCGATATTTTCATGGGAGCATAACTTTTCTAGCTGTTAGTGACGTAGGCCTATAATTTTCCAAATTTAAATGGAATTAAGTTTAAATAAGACCAGAAGAAGATGAGAGGTATTATAGTGTCAACATAAAGGGTGGGAGGAGATCGAGCGCCTGCAGAATTTCCATGAGCTACTTTTGCAGTTTGTATTCACACGCAATTTTGTAGCATTGTTAATGGCATTTTGTGAATACAATGAAAATATATCAATGTCTTAATTCATTTCTTTATTTTTTTCTTTCTTTCATTCAATTCATTATACACTGAAAATGATTGTATATATAGGGCCGTTTTGGGGGAACAGGTAAAAATCTGTACATAATCGCAATCTTCCTCCTGAAAGTATGCACTAAATCAATCTTAATATTTGTATGCTCCCACATAAACCTTTTAAAAAAGGCACAAGCTATACCTGTATATAGCATTAGATTTTCACATAGGTCCGCATATAGAGCTTTCAACTGTCATATTTCAGAATTATTGCTATTTCACCTTCAGTTCTCGGCTCTATTCCCGAGTCACTACCTCCTTTTCTCAACCCATCCCCTTTTAAAGATTTTGTCTTAAAAATAAATTCACCCATTAACCATTTCATGATAATTATATACTCTCCCTATGTTTCTGTTACCCATAACAGGTTTAGTTTTCGTTTAATTGAAATTTACAAAGCAAATGTATCAATCTACATATTTTTTTAATGCATTTTCAACATTTTAAGTAAATTATACATTTTCCCTTTTAATTGGAGATCGCATGCAACTACTCTCGAAAAATCAACTTAAAGCAATTTTAATAGCGTCGTGCATCTCCTATTGAAATGTGCGAACATGCAATGACGTATTACGTTATCAGAATTAACATGATTTATTTGGAATATATATTTAATAGGATATTAGAATTGCCCTTGAGTTGATTTTTAGAAAATAGTTGAGATCGTGTTAATTGAGGGAAAATGTATTCATTTACCCAAAATGAATTTTAAGGTTAAGGTTGGTGTCGGTACGTATTTTTACATGTTTAAGTTCATTTGATCCACAAGTTTTTTTGTAATTTTTCATCTGTTAATATTCAATTTATCACAATTAACGTGATATAAGCTCCAAAAGTTATTGCTCAAAACACCATGCATATTTCTTTCTGATTATTCATAATCACATACTCGTAATGGAGTCTTTACTTCTCTTGTTTCTCTCTGCCCCCAATGCCATGGCAACTGCTGCTCTACGCCACTTGCTGTATGGAATAAATGAAATTCATGTATGTTATCTTGGATCTCTAATTACTGAAAGGCTGAGTAAAATCTCATAAATGTTAACAAAGTTACAATGTTTGGGCATTTAGATCACATTGTGTAAATCTCAAATAGTCTTATATTTGAAAAAAGGGCGAAAAATATGTATCATTTTTTTTTTGTGTGTGTGTAGGGCAAATCACGGAAGAGTTGCACGTCGAGGCAGCCCGACACTATCACATTGCCTTTACAGATTTTTCAATTCAAGTTCCCTTTATGTAAATGATCTCAATTTATTAAAAAAATAGACAGAAAGAAAACGGATAAAAAGTTCTATTCGATTTCGCTCGAAATTATTCAATATGTTTATCTGATTGTTCTTCCTCCTTCAAAACAACTTGCTATAATATAATAAATTATAATAATGGAGACCAAGGGGGCACGTAAGAGAATTGAGAAAGATGGAGTTGTTGTTCCTAAACAGAAGAAGCCCGAATTTCTGCCAGTCTGAAATAAAAAGGAAGAGATCGAAAAGAAAGCAGGATTATCAAGTTTCCTCGGGAAATAAAATGTCAAATGAATAGGCCTTTTTTATTAACATAATTTTGACATAAATACACTCAAATAAAAAAAAAAGAAGCAATATCCAATTTCTGAGTTCCAAACCTCAACATCATTTATTATGGCAAACTTATGCAAGCGTAATGAAAAATGGTTTTTAAATTTTTATGAGAGTCGTTTCTTAATGGCTAAAGGTCTACGGCCTGGGTCTACATCTTCGAGAAACCATGTCCTCCTACCCGAGTAGTGAGGTGGTGTATTTGTAATGTTTACACTGTACGCAAATGGCTAAATGAGAAAGCATTTCTCGATAGTTGGCACCACCATGAAAAAATTAAAAAAAAAAAAATCACCGCAGGGACGTACAGATTATTATTATTATTATTTTTTTTTTTTAAAGTGGGGGGCAGGCATCATATAAAAGACTGGAAATCTTGGGGGAAATTTGATATTGTGTCCCCGCCCTTTCCAAATCATAAAGGGATGCGTCCCCCATCGGATCATCCCCCCTCGTCGGATTTCCGCCCATGGAAAAAATGTACAAACATATACATGTACTTTCTGTCCAAGATTATTTCCCTACGAAATATATGGTTTATTGTCGTAGATGGCGAGGCGACCTTTTCTATAAAGGCGAACGGTTTCTCAAAACAACTAATACTAGGCTCCGGCTAGCTGTACTACTATACTGCGTATAGTATGGATGCAATAACTTCCGGGATATGAAATATAGTTTGATGGAAAAATGGCGGTGACCGTTTCGCATGGTGGAGGCACTCAATTAAGGTCTTTAGAAAAGGTGCTAGAAGATGCTCAAAAATCGGGAAAACTTAACCTGAGCGGAAGGAATTTAAGGGACTATCCTAAAAGTGCAGAAAAATTCGATTTGTTTGACACTGTAGAGATTGGTAAGTTGTCAAGTGATCATCATTTCGTAAAGTGTACTGACTACTGAGCTGTGTTGTTGAGGTCTGTGTCTACAGTGCGTCTTGGCCGTTGAGTGCCCGATGCTGATGCGTATCGTAGTGCATGGGTTGCGACTTCGGTACGGGCACTTAAACAAGACATCACTTTTGTTTTTATCTGTAGATCTAGCTCTTTTGACTAGATCTATGTAAAGCTGCCGTTGATTTCACAAAGCTATGATAAAGAAGCAGCAGGCAAACCTGGGGAATAGGGAGCAGGGCCAACATGGCCAAAGATGTTTATGTCAGACAATCACGTTTTTGATGACATTGTCGACAGTTATTTAAACTCTCTGGTGTGTGTTAATGGATTATTTGATTCAAATGATGTAATTTTGGCAAAAAAATGTCATACGCTGCACTGGGTACGTGGCGGTGTAAGCGACCAACTCTGAATGAAGTTGGACTTGGAGACCAAACAATGTTCAAACTTCAAATGAGAATCGGCACCCTAATGCCTTTACCCCTCGGCCTCGGTCAGGAACTTAAGTTAAAGTTAAATAAAGCCTAAAGTAGTAAAGGCAGGGCAAATGATTTGACAATCGTGATCTTGTTTATTATTATTTTTTATTGTATTAATATTATTATTTTTTTTTTCTGTGCATGTAATGTCAGTTCCTGCCCTTGTCTTATGAGTTACTTGTATGTATGTAACGGCATGGCAAGGACAAACTTGCTGTCGCTTGCGGCCCTCGGACTGACCCTGAGCTGAAGTCAGACTCTGTCGTCAGCTAGAGGTCAGACTCTGTCTTCAACTCACGGTCAGGCTATATCCTTGCTCGGAGGTCAGCTTGCCCCAAATCAGTACAAATACATGTACATGTACATGTACATACCGGTAAAAAGCTTTAAAAGCATGGGAAATCCCAAAACGAAAATAATTTTTCTCAAGTTTTTGCTGCCGCCGCCAAAGTTACAGGTACAGGTGCTCTCATAGTAGTACATATAGTATATACTTGTACAAGGAAGATTGAGCTACCTTTCTTCCTAAAACTGAATTGAACTCCATTGACTTCTCTTCTTTTACCAATCATAATAATATAATCACTGATGTTTGGGCATGTTTTTGATGTTTGAGCGAGAGCCGCGTACAAAGTTTGAGAGCAAGATATAGATTGAGTGTTGGTGACGAGAGCAGTGATGCAGTTTTCGTAACAGTTTATAATTTTGTTACAAAATATCACCAAGCCTTACATGTATTGGCATACTGCATGAAGAGTGATGTAAACAATACACAACGAACCTTGCAAACTTACCTCTGACTTCACCAAGTTACATGTACATGTAGCTTGGAGTTTGGATAACTATCCCTTCTGGACACACACATGTGGGCATATAAAATTGTAAAAGGGGGAGACCTCATGACATGCCAATATGATTATGTAGACCTGTAATCTAAATATACAAATGTGTTTTGTTGTAAATTGTTGATCCTTTTTCATGTCCAGACTGGAGAACTGAACGCCGTATACATGTACATGTACATGTACAGTACAGTGTACATGTACATGTACAAAAATGTACATGTACATGTACAAAAATGTACATGTACATGTACATGTAGGATGGTAAGAGAAAGACTATGGTCCACACTGTCACAGAAAGTTTAAAACTTGGTTGAAAATGAGAGAAAGAAATCAAAAAAGTGTGACAAAAATGATATAATTATAAAGTGACTATAAATACTGATAAAATGATTAAATACAGTACAAGATTTTCGATATTGGTTTTAAACTAATTATATGTGCATTGCAGAATTCATAACTTTTCAGATATATTTGAGAGAGATTTGAAAGAGATTTGAAAGAGATTATTAAATAAAGGAGAGTAACTTTAAGAGACAGAATATTTTCACCTTTGCATCTAATGTACATGTACATGTACATTTTTCATTTGTTTTAAATAATTAAAAGTTTCCTTGAAGATGAAAGTATTCAGTCTATTGAATTCTAATTTTTGTTCACATGCATTGCATGTACAGTACATTGTACATGTACATGTACATGTTTCAGGGCTTAAATTAATCCAAGGCCACCAAGGCCATGGCCGTAGATGCCCTTTTGATTGGCCTCAATGCCCCTCTCATTGGCCTTGGAGATTTTTTGTGCCCTTTCCAGTTTTTTCTATTTGTGCTGTAATATAGGAATGTGCCCTATAGAAAAGTGGCCTTGCCCTAAAAATATTGAAATTTAAAGCCTGATGTTTAATACAGGTGTATGTACATGTATGTACAGTGTACCTGTAACTAAAAACCTACAACTGGGCACATTTTTTATGAATTCAGGTAATTTGTCACATTGGATTGCATCAAAACAAAAATGAACCAGAGATAAAATTGGAAACAACAACAACAATATTAAAGAATAATCATCATCATTTTGAGTCATCACACAACTTCATGTACATGTACGGTACATGTAAATGTAAGAACCAAGCTATCGGCCTCTGCCAATAATAATGATCAATTATGATAATAATAAAAATGATGATGATGATGATGATGTTAATAATGATAATGATAATGATAATAATAACACTAATGGTAATAATGATAATAATGATGATGACGATGACGATGACGATGACGATGACGATGACGATGACGATGATGATGATGATGATGATGTTAATAATGATAATGATAATAACAACATTTATGATAATAATGATAATAATAATGATGATGATGATGATTGATTACGATATGATGATGATGATGATGACAATGATAATTATAATGATAATGATGATAATAATAAAACTGGTCTTTGATGCTCTGTTGTGTTTATTTCCTTTAGCACTAATAGTATAATATGTACAATTCATTCCGAATTGTATTTTGAGAGAGAAAGAGAGAGAGAGAACAAACTCTCATATATAACCAAAATCATGTCAATTTATTTTGGTGTGATCTGTGATGTGAAAATCACTATCACACGGTAGTGTAAAAAATATACATGTACAGGATTGTTGAGTGATTTACTGTAGCACTGGGAAGCTTTAAAAGTAAACTCTGGTATTTGATATTTAAAATGACTCTGTTTTCATATCTCACTTCTACAGTATGTGATCCAAAAAGCTCCTTTGAACACAATTATATTTCTATGCCATCACAGCAATACTGTACGAGCTTACATGTACATTGTACATTGACATGCAAAGTCATCATAGTATGAATGTGCACATGGCGTGATATGGGGGTACATTTTAATTTGCACCGAGCATGGTCGTTTCTGCCTGCATCATCCTGTGCAAGGTTATTAATCCACCTCAACAGGGGAGGAAGTGTGCTGCCTGAAATGGCAGCCCCAATCGGAAACTCCACCTTCCTTCCTTCCTCCCCCTCCCCCTCCCCACGTGCAATAGCTCCCCCTCCTTCAGATTCTGCTTCTGGCAAGCAGGTTTAATATGAGAAAGAAAAAGTTTAGAAATAGATTGAGGGAAGGTACATTGTACAAGGTTATATTTAGTTGAAGGGCGGATGAATGTCATTTTGAAAGATGCTACATGTACTACATACATACATTTGTAGGCGCATACTACACTGTAGGCATATTGCATTGTAGGTTACGAGTCTTACGACGTACATGTACACGTCCAATGTTGTACCATATGGAAATATAGACCTCATGTACATGTTCATGTACATGTGACAGCCTTACAGGACTACAGTCTGTACATAGACATGTACATATACTGTATACATGTACATGTACAGTATATCAATATGTGACAATATGTACATGTACATGTAGCCATACCGATCTCTTTGACTATACCATACATGTATGTACTGTATGTCATTCAAGGCTCAAAATACACGGGGGCGATGGGCGATTCGCCCCCGTGAGCTACATAATCGCCTCTGTGAGATTGCTCACGGGGGCGATTGCAAAATTAAAAATCGCCCCCGTGGAATTATAGAATAAAGATTATCTTTTCTGTTATAACTTTCACACAATATTGAGTTTCAACTTAATATGTATTTCAAACCTTAAACCAATTAAATAGAACTATTGAAGTTAGATTAGCGTGCAGGATTTCTCGCTCGAATTTTTCGGTGTCTAGAGGCCGCCATACTGTAAACAAATGTGCGC
Source organism: Mesocentrotus franciscanus (assembly GCA_037976565.1). Taxonomy (NCBI): domain Eukaryota; kingdom Metazoa; phylum Echinodermata; class Echinoidea; order Camarodonta; family Strongylocentrotidae; genus Mesocentrotus; species Mesocentrotus franciscanus. Next base: position 15,885,455 of record CP137686.1, on the reverse strand, counting down.
TTATTCGCCGCAAGATGGCGCTATATCTCCCATCTCCACATCAAATTCTGTATTACCGATACAAACAACGGAAGCTCGCAGTGCAGTGCGACCGTCAGCAGCGGCTATACCGCGCCGGTAACACCGGCCGGTGTGCACGCTGCCGCCATAAATCTGCTGGAGCTAGAGGCGACCGCGCAAGGACCGAAACATGGAGAAGTTTTTCGTTGTGAAAAGCGTGAATCCTCTGAAATCTGGTAATTCCAAAAGACCAGCAAATAATGAACCTCGACCAGTAAATCAATATTGAGAAGAAGAGGAATATGGGTTGCTTTGCCATGATCAGGGGGAATGTGCAGAACGGGAAGAAACGGAGAGAATGTCATCTCGGGATGAAAGTCGACAGTAACCCCTATGTAACCTGTAAAGTTGTAAGAGGGAAATGCCGACTTAAATAAATGATAATCAGTGGCGGATCTACGGGAGGGGGTCGTCATTGGGTCAACCCCCCTTAGCAAAAAGTTAGATCTGTCCCTGATAATGATGAAATAGCAAAGAGTATCAGTGGGTACCACTGAATTCAATGGAAATTTGTATTAAAAAAAGAGCCCCCGTCAGTACTAAAATAGCCCCCGTGAGAAGGCTCACGGGGGCTTTTTTTTTTTTGGAAGAGCCCCCGTGGACAAAAAATTAATTTGAGCCCTGATGTCATTAATCATAAAGTTTGGTAAGTTTCTATAGAATTTTTTGATTCACAGTGTTCTTTGCACATGGAGGTCAAAGCCATTGGAAAAAATGCTGTATTTGGCACAGCTCCAAACAAAACTTATTTTGTGAGTTACAAAAGTTTGACTCATTTTCATTTGTCATACAAAATTGTGCTTTTGAAGTTTGTAAAAAAAATGTGCTCACTAGTACAGCTGCCTGTCATTCTCTTCAAGAAATGATTAAAAATACTAAACATTTTTATTGGTTAAACTTTGGACTCAGGTTATGGCAGCCCCCAACAACTGAAACTGCACGGTTCTCCTTGTAGATGAAATGTACTGTACATGTACATGTAGATGGCCTACAAGGCTTCATGAGAAAGTTCATACAGTGTACGTGTGTACATGTACACTGTATGTGTACATATGATGTAGGTCAACATGGAGAGTTTCATCGCAAAATGGGTATCTTGTCAGTCCTCTTTCGGAAATTGAGACACATGTGCATGAAAATTATGCCCATCGCTGAACATCACATTGTACGTACAAGACAATGTACAAGTATATTTTTAGAGGCCTTCAAGGCATAATACATGCATGTACATTGTACAGATGTATATATACTGTACATGTACGTTGTACACTCTAGGACTACATGTACAATGTATGTACAGTTTCATCATAAAATGGGTAACTCATCAGTCCTCTTTAGGAAATGGAGATGCATACATGTACACGTGCATGTAAATTATGCCTATCCCTGAACATCACATTGTACAAGACAACGTACATGTAGATCATATTTTAGAGGTCTTCATTACTTCAAGGCTTTATGTAAAGGTGTACACTCTAGCCTAGGCCTCCATGTAGATTTTCATCACATATAAATGGTAACTCATCACTCATCAGTCCTCTTTAGGAAATGGAGATGTATATTGTGCATGTACATTGTAAACTATCGCTGAACATCACATTGTAGCAGACAATCATATTTTAGAGTGCTTGTCTAGTCTACAATGGGGCCCCATGAGAGGATAGGGTGGATGAGAGCATGGAGAGAGAGGAAGGATTGTTCGCTCATGATGCGATTATGTGATGTGTTGTTGGGTCTGAGCTGGGATTTCATGTATTTTAGTCGCCATGACTCATTGAGACGTGGAAGAGATGCCCTCCCTGTTCCTCTGTCTGTACCTCTGCTCTCTCTCTGTGAGAACCCCCCCCCCACCTCTCTCTCTCTTTCTATCTCTTTTTCTTTCTCTCTTTCTCTTTCTCTTTCTCTCTCTCTTTCTCCCTCTTTCTCTCTCACTATGTCACTGTCTCAATCCAATTCAATTCAAATTTAAAAAAATGGTTTATTAGAGAACATGTTTTGCAACAATGAGCTGAATTGCATACAATGTACCAGGCCTTAAATTTCAATATTTTTAGGGCAAGGCCACTTTTCTGTAGGGCACATTCCTATATTACAGCACAAATAGGAAGAAGTGAGAGGGCACGAAAAATCTCCAAGGCCAATGAGAGGGGCATTGAGGCCAATCAAAAGGGCATCCACGGCCATGGCCTTGGTGGCCTTGGATTAATTTAAGCCCTGATGTACATGTACATGTAAATACAAGATAAAAATTAACATTCAAATTCATATTTAATAGCATTGTTTTACAAATTGGTCAAAATTTTGTCTAATTACAATTATTAAAATAATTGTAGAGATAACAGTCTTAATAAAAAATCTGGAAAAGTTACAAATGTATATTACCAATATAATTGAATACCGTAGATATAAAAATTAAGAACAAGACCAATTACTCCATAAGATAATACTTAAGAAATGGTACCTCGTACCTGAAATTCTAACTCACTGTCTTTCTGGTACAGTGTGTATGTTACCCAGCAGTCCATGTGGAGAACCTGGAAAAGAGTTCCCATTTTTTTTCTTCTTCCAGTCAGGGAAAAGTTAGGGAATTTGAGAAAAGAAAGTATATGAGCCCCAAATGAAAGTACATGTACGTGTACATTGTACATTTGTCAGTCTTTTTATAAATTAAACATAGTTCGCATGGCCTATCAACTGTATACTGTACATGTGTATTGTACCGGTAGTGGTTTTTTAGTGTTTGAAATGCCCGCTCTGATCATCTGATGAGTTTGCAACTTTGAAACTCTATCAGGGAAAAAAATCAGAGAGAAATCAGGGAATTTTGTTTGCATTAATATGAAATGCCGGAAACTCTGCATTCATGTTCATTATATGGTAATACCCAGTTTGTGGTTGACATTTGTCAATTTTGGCAGCCCTTTTCATCAATCATTGTTTGCTCATGATGATGTGATAATAGGATTTGGTCTACATGTAGGCTGGGATTACATCTACATGTACATGTACATGTGTATTTTAGTCACCATGACTCACTCATTGAGATGTGGAAGAGATGCCCTCCCTGTTCCTCTGTTCCTCTGTACAGACAGTCTGTCTACATGTATACTCCTCTTTCTTTTTTCTGTCTGTCTCTCTGTCTGTCTCTCCACCCATCCCCCTCTCTCTCTCTCTCTTTCTCTTTCTCTCTCTCTCTCGCTCTCTCTCTCTCTCTCTCTCTCTCTCTCCCTCCCTCCCTCCCTGTCTGTCTGTCTGGTATGCTGCCCAGACAGTCTTTGCTCTATTGAGCATTATTCATTCATTCATTCATTTTTTTATTTCACTTGACAGCACAAAAACAGCAGTGAAAAGTGACACGGGTATGGTATAAACTACATGTGTAAAGTGTACACAATACTACACATATTACAATACATGCCTACATGTACATTAGGAAGATGATTTAAGTACATCAATTATTTCATTTTGTGGAAGTGCGATGTACATACTACATGTAGGTGCATGTACATGTACAGTGTAGTATGTATACAATGTAGTAGACAAAACAGCAAAGTCCTTTGTGAGAGGCTTACCCTGGAAAAGGTATCATGTACCTGTACAGTGTGTATTGTAAAGTATATTTTCAATCATTTTACACAAAAATATGCAAGTTAGGACAGCTCTTAAAAAGCAGAAGGAAAAAAAGAAGGCATTACAATAGGTCAACATTTTCAAATCAAGCTTGCAGATTCTATGGATTGTCAAGTAATGTGTACAGTACTACATGTTCATGTACATGTACTGTACATGTATGTACACTGTACACCTGTAAAGTATTATTATCAATTGAAATTGCAGTTATTTCTGTAAACAAAGAATAATTTTGCCCAGATATGTATTTACAGTATATGACAGCCAGGAGTTGTTTTGCTATTAAACATTGTCCCTTATTGTCACCGACTTGTTTGGTATTGGAAATATAATATGAATTATTATCATTGTCATGATGATGATGAGTTTTATTGTTACATGTATATATTGTTATAATTATTGTTATTACAATTATGAATATGATCAATATTATTACTATTACTACTATTATTATTATTTTCATAATTTAATTGTTTGTTTTATCATTATTCATTACTATTACTATTGATATATATTGTACGTTTACAAGTACGTTTGTGCCTCCACAAAGTGATGTACATGTAAATGTATGTAAAATTTATATACATTCATTACATCAGTTGTATTTGTATCCTGGTTGAGGTGAATTCAGTGTAATTTATTTGCCTCGTCTTGTGGCCTGATGGAGTTAGAGGAAGAAAAACAGGATTTCCTGTCAGATAAATTTTTAACCATGATGAAAATAATCTGAACTTCATAGCCTTACACGTTTGTGTCTCCGTATACTCCACATACATTTTGTATCTAGACATTTGTACATGTGTATACATGTACGTTGTGAGGTTAGGTCAGAAATACATTACAATACATGTATATACTTTTAAATACTACTGTACGTGTAGATCTACAGGTATACACATGTACATGGAAAGTATTTTGTTTATATGCTGATGATGTAGATTTTCCCTACAACGATGTAGTTGTAGTATAAAGCAATCAAATTGTCCGAGGGAAAAACCAACATCAATAGCAAGTACTTGTAGGGAAATTTGAAAAATCAGAGAAAGAGATTTGGTGAACGGTTTGACTAAATGACTGAAATGGGATGAAAATGAACGAGATATGATTTTTAAAAAAAATTAATTGAAATTAAAATTGGCAAATTGTCTATTTTAATTGAAAAACAAATGTGTGAAATCTGTAATTGTAATGTCAGGCAACTCTCCAGTTTGCCCCCAAATTACATCCCAAACAAATATATGAGCCAAAATAGGGTTTTCTATGTAGCTGACCATTTTTTAATCTTTTACTTTACTTACATGTACATCTGTACAACAAATATTTTCTTATTTATTATTGAATTTTAAATTAGAAGATATATATACAGTATGTTACACATACATGTACAAACAAATGTACACCGTGCCTTAACTTCTTTCCACAATTTATCCTGAGGAAATTGTATACCGGTATGGGAAATTTTGTACATGTAAGAGAAAATGAAAGTTTACAATAAAATCTGTATTTTTCCTCATTTCATTTCAGATCTGTCGAAAAACAAGCTGAGTGAGCTGCCCTGTGAGCTATGTTCTTATACAGCATTACAAAGAATAACATGTTATAACAATGTTATCAGAGTGGTACCTGAAGAAATCGTCAATCTCATGTCTTTATCATATCTCAATTTAAGGTGAGTGAAACAATTAATGACCTTTGCATTTTAAAAGGAAAGACCATGCAGGCGCCCTGATACTGTATGAAGTTTTTGGTGATATTTATTATTCGCTTAAAAAGCGTTCAGGTTCCCTACCTCTGGCATGGTATGGTAGGCTTGAAAAGAGCGCTTAAACACCCCCTTTAATAGATCCTGTATGGAAAAGCTTCCCTTCTACAGTGGCCACTTTCTGTATTTCCCTTGGTGGTCTCAATAGACAGGTTTGACTGTACTGTACTTTAAACCTCAATTGAAATCTCTTTTTTTTCCTTGTGTGAATGCCCCACTGTGCTGTGTTTGCATGTAAAGAGACATCATCATCTACTCTAACATCTAACCTCAATAGAATATTTTATATCTCAATTCAAATGCCACACATTTATCTTTCTCACGTGAATGGGCCTCCTGTACTATAAAATGAGACGTCATATCCCCTGATGTCTGTTCCAACACTGAACTTGGTTTCCGTCTCTCGCATGTCTCGTTCTCAAGCTCCCGGGAATTATTCCACCAGACTCTGAAAACATGTTTTGAGGAAAGGAAAACTGAACAGTTATCTGCGGCATGTCCAGTTGCCATATTTAGAAATGCATGTGATTGCATGAATACTACGATTTTGGAAAGTCATCGACATGTGATCAAAGCCCACTTCTCCTACAAGTTGAAGGTCATAAAGGTGTTCACTCATCATTTCACAGAGCTAGAGTTTCATATTTTAATGCCCTTCTGGCTCTCAGCTGACAATATGTGAATGTGATCTGAAGTTTGAAGTTTGAAGTTTGAAGTTTGAACTTTGAAGTTTGAAGTTTTATTATCCAAACAAAAAGTACATCAATATAACAATCAAATGTGAATGTTTAACATTGAAAGGATGAATGAGACCAGAAAATTGCATTAAATGCTAATCGTGTCTGGTACCACTAACACACAAAAGTATCACAACAATGAATGAGAATGTAATGAATAAATATGAATAACTATTGAATACATGTACATACTTAATAAGGCTGCGACGAGTACTCGAATACTCGAGTACTCGCACTGTTGACAACTACTCGAGTACGCTTTCGTACTTGAATACTCGCCGCCATTTTTTTTTTTTTTTCCCGATCACCTGGCACTGTCCAGGCCGACGGTCACCCGTGCCAGAAGAGCACCGGCATGGGTAAAAATGTTTCCCAGCTCAATCATACACAGGGTGTCACTGTCAACTCACCACTCAGAAACTGGGACCAAATCTCTGGATTTCTGTTTGGACTCGGAGGAATATTTGTCTGTCATCTTTAGTTTTAAAAATAACATTGTTTCAATTATTTGTCAAAAATTCAAAAGCACAAATAGGCGCTTTCAACAGCAACTTGAAGTAAAATCGGGTGGGTTTTCAGAGACGAACCTTCGTACTGTTCGTAGTATGGTGTTGGCAAAAAAAAAAAAATCAAAAATCAAAAATTCAAAAAATTCAAAAAAATTCAAAAAAATTCGAAAAAAAACCATGGCATCCGAGTATTCGAGTACTCGCCTGTAAGCCTAGGAGTGTACTCGAGTACCTCATTACATGGTTATGCACAGCCCTAATACTTAAAGCTACAAGCTATTCTACAATACATGTACATGTACATGTGCATGTAAGAAATGCAAAAATGAATTAAAAATCATACTCCCACCAATAAAAAATAAAAAAACAAAAAGCATACAAAATATATATTGAAAAAAGTATGATCTTTGTTATGCATCGTTTGTGTTTATACCAGTCTATCCTTTTTCTGGTAAAACTGTTCTTGTTTGCTTTGGAAAGTACAGGCTTTGACCTTTTTAAACTCATCATCATCATGTAAGTTTTGTCAAGCTGTGTCCTCACATGTACATGTATGTTTTCCAGGAAACTCTTTTCTTTCAAAACAAAACTAGTGTAGCAGTCCCAGATGCGTTTATTATATTTTTAGGATGATTTAGCTCTGTTTATTCACATAATTAAAAAAAATGTTATAAGATGGACATCCGGTAATAAGAAACTTTCAGTTTATACATGTACATGAACATCCTGTACATGTACATGTATACTGTACATGTATCCGGTTACTATTCTGGTACACATGTAGGCCTATGTACATGTTTATTGGTTTACAATTTATTTTTCATATTTTTTAAAGGTCAGTTTCTGCAAAGAGTTGATTGGTAATATTCCAAGGGTTGTGTACTTCACACAAGTAGGCAATCCACATCAGGGGAGTTATTATTGATTTAAAAGTGAAACTAAAATGAATTTTGATGAATTGAATTGATAAAATGAATTTGTTAAATACATGTATAAGTTAAGCATCTATCAGAGGTGCATTTACAGGTACATGTAGTATGTACAGGTGCAACAGACCTGGGGATAAACAATCTTTGTTATACATCGTTGTGTATAATACCAGTCTATCTTCTTCTCTGGTAAAACTGTACTTGTTTGCTTTGGAAAGTACAGGCTTTGACCTTTACACTGTACATGTACAGTACATGTAGCTCATCGGCATGTAAACTTTGTCAAGCTGTGTCCTCACAATCCAGGGGGTTCTTGGCAATTTTTTTCAGTAGAATTACGTACTGGTACATGGAGTCCAAATACAGGTCAAGAAGATCAAATACACTGTACTCCATAGTGCATAGGGCCTACTGCTACATGTACCCATAGCTGATAGTGATACAGGTGTACAAATATTTAAAATACAGGTTGTTGATGATAATAATGATAACAGTAATGTTGATGAATAATGATGATGATGATGATGATATGATGACGATCATGATGATGATGATGATATGATGACGATCATGATGATGATATGATACTGATATTGATGATGATATGATACTGATGATGATGATGATGATGATGATGATGATGATATCAATAATAATGATAATGATAATAACAATCAATAATTATAATTGTAGAATAATCATAATATTATTGATGATAATAAATAAATGATGACGATGAAGATGATAAAGATGATAATGATGATACCACAACTCTTCCTAGAATGAAGTCAATGGGAACATAACTTCACCTTGCCAGTTGGTAGAGAACATATACCTGATAGTTAATTGGATGTTTACCCAATAAGCCGTCCCTAAATTAGATTGCATTCCTTATTAACCGGGGCTATCAGACAGACGCTTGGCCCTCAGGCAAAGGAGTCTACATGTACACTTTCCATACCACCTTTTTTTTTTTGGTACCACGACCAGAACAAGAATTCATGCAAAGTTGCAAACATGAAGAAATGTATGTACAATGTACGGTCTACCTGTACTGTTCGACTGCAACTTCATGTTTTAGTGAAAGGAGGTCTCAAACTAGAATTCAAATTCAAAGTGCAACTCAAACTCCATATTGTCAGGTTGTTGACTATTTTATGTACATCCTTAATTTTTACTTTATACATACATGTGTATGTACATGTACATGTGTACAATGAAGTACATGTCTACAGCTCATTATAAAGAGCAATTCTCTTTGTTAAGAGTAGCAAACATGTTGCACACTAATGGCATTGACCAACCACAAAAGCAAATAAGCAAATAACTAATAAATGACAAGACTGCAAACATATATACATGCAGATGGTGCAGTTACATAATGTACATCATGAAAAAATACATGTCATTCATCTGCTGAGAGCCAGAAGGGCATAAATTAATATAAACCTGTATCTAACGGTATGAGTTAAAACCAGTCCCTCTGCCCCTCAAGAAGTGATGCGCTCTCCATCCTCACTCCCATTCCCTCGTGAAGATACTGTATACTTGTAGGCCTCCAGATATCTATGAAATTGCAGCATGTATTCAAATTTTACTTGATTAATCCCAGGTAGTGTCAATAATAGTTTTAATAATACTTTCGCATGGATTACAGTAGATGGTATATCTTGCTCTTTCTCTTTACACTAGACAAGTACATTCAGATTTCAGGCTCTACTACATGCATGCTGTACACTATCAAGTAACAAGTCTAGACCAAACTACTACCATACTGCCTATGAACACTACCGGTACTGTCATTTGATGATGCATACCATGTATTAATTAAATTTCTGGCCTGGAATATACAGTGCTTCCAATGTGCTACAAGTAGCTGCACTCTGGATACATGCAATATATCCACCTAGTCTTGGCCCCTTCTAATTAAATGCTGCCTAAATAAATGGCTCATTGGATATGACAGCATTGGCTCCTATTTATAAGCTAGCTGGCTGGCTGACTGACTTCATTTTGTTTTTTAATTTCCTGAACAACCGTATGATAACATTTAAATGGGGGAATTAATCATGTAAGCCCACATTGAAATATACATGTAAGGTACAGTGTGTTATCTTTGTAAATTTGTATCAAGGCTTTTACGTTTAAACCTCAATTGTTGTACATAATGAAATAAGTCAAATTCTATGGTGAGTCTACCTTGCCATCTTGCTTACATGTGCACTGTATTACATGTACCCCCCCTCAATAAAAGAAAGATATATAATAAAATAAAGATGTATTATGATTAAATTAATGAAAATCAATTAAAATATCAGGAGATTGAACAACATTTTCCTTTTATGGCAATGAACCAAGTACATGTATACAATGTACATCCTTCCTCCTTTTTTATTTTTTTAGGGGGCAGTTAGCGGTACTGTACATGTACATGTGTATTCGTACACATTTACACAACCTTGCTAAAGGAAAACGTTATGGCCTACATGTACATGTACATATTGTACCTGTACAGTGTACATCATTGAGTGTGTTATACATACATGAACATGTACATGTACATGTTCATATACCGGTATATATATATACATGTAAGTAGGCCTCAATGTCATGTGCATGCAGGGGAGCAACATAGAGAAACAGAGACAGAGAGAAAGAGAGAGAGAGAGAGAGAGAGAGAGAGAGAGTGGGAAGGGGAAAGATTATGTGTTGGCTTTTCCTGTGGATACAGTATATTGCATTCTACCCCCGTTACATGCGACCCCTACACTGAGAGGATCAATAAAAGTGCAAGTTAATCAGAGAGGGCATGATGTCAGATACATACATGTACATGGATGTACCTTTATACCCAGTTCACACAAGGCGAAGTGTTGTATTGTCGGTTTGGAGCCAGAAGGGCGTTAACTTTCATGCAGAATTTCTTTAACACGACATTCATGCCCGTCTGCTTCCAGACAGTATGAAGAATCGTTTTATAGTGAAAGAGGCAACGTATAAAATATTAAAAAAACAACATTGTATGAAGAAACTACATGTACTGTACAGTAGTTTTGAAGAGGTCAGCCGGCATGATAAGCCTAGCCAGTCATATGATTTTTGTACGATACCATAGTCAAATTAAGCAGCTGAAACATCCTTTTTGCTTTACATTGATTCATTATAAGAAGCTCCAACTAGTAATAAATTTATTTCTAGCTGTAGCTAGATATGTTTTCCATATTTATTATTATTATTATTATTATTTATAATATACCGGTACTGCACTTTTCCGAGAGGGCCCAAAGCGCTTACAACAAGAAGAATCATACAAATAATGAAAATGAAAACTAACAGAATACTAAAAATCTGGATTACTAAAAAGAAATGTTTTAAGTCCCTTTTTGAATGATATATATCTATACGATGAATTTTCCTAGTGTGAATGGGGGTTAGTTTGAATGAGGGGGACTTGGCAGGGATAGGATGCGGATCACCCGCTCTGGCATTGGAATGGGATTATCACCGATCGGAGCGATTAGACAGCTAGTCAGAGGAAGGAAGTCGGACGGATCAAATGTACTAAACGGAGGCTGATGATGACCTCCCCCTTGCATGCAGGATTGCCAAGAAGAGATGGGGGGAGAGAGAGAGATGGAGACATAGAGCTTGAGACACTGAGATATATATAGTACATGCACTTGTAAGGAGATTGTGAGAGAAAGTATGTGAGAGAGGGGAAAAAAGGGGAGAGCAATGAACAGGCAATATATGTATATATGATACATTCTTGGGTGTTTTAGTTGATGGAATAGGGGTTGAAGTAACAGTATTTTGAACGGAAACCTCCCTATCGAATTTGGGCGGGCAGAGTGAAAAAGGAAAAGACACAGACAAAGAGAGAAAAAAAGAATAGAGAGTTGCACTTGTACACTTCCGAAACATACACTTTCTTAAGTATATGTACACATGTAATCAGTTCCTGTGTCATTATTTTGCACAGGTTTATTCATGTACTTGACAGTTTCACTGATGTAATATATAATTGATTGATTAACGTTGTTATATGAATTGTATGTAATCTATGTACACATGTATTGCACTGACACAATTTTGATAATATCTTATTTTCATTCTTATTCTCCCACTTTCTCACTTGACAGTCGAAACCAGCTCAGTGTCTTACCTATGCAAATATGTGATCTGTTCCTTGAAGTCCTAATACTTAGCAACAACAAATTAGTCTCGTTACCACCAGAAATTGGCAAGTTACGAACATTAATGCTTCTGGTAAGTATATTTCATTTGTTTTCTTTGCAGAAAACAGTTCCATTCTGTGATTATGCTTCCCAATCACATAGTTTAAATTCCTCATTCTTTGTTCATTGACATTGTTCTTACAGATTGAAATCAACAAACAATAGAACATCAGTGTTGTATGTTACATGAACACTATACTGATTTTATTGTTATTGATTTACTGAAGTTGTTTATTTCCTTGATGACTTGCACATATACAGCAGTACTGAGTATGAAGAATGCATTAATGGTACAATGTAATAATGTATTATTTATGCTAATTTTGCATGTATGCAACATTATTCAAAAAGTTGATTTGAAACAAGATTGTACATGTTCATTTCTTTGAAACTTCTTATGATGAAGGCTATGATTATGCATATGAGTATAGTACAAGTATATGTTTTCTTTCCTTCAGTAATGATTTATATTCTTTTTATTTAAAGTGGTAAAAATATACATGTGTGTAGATTTTTTTTAAAAAAGTGTGACACATATTTTAAATGCATGAAAACTCCTTGAACAATTTTTCCCCCATTTTTTCTTTGGTAGGATGCTTCCTGCAATGAATTGGACAACTTACCGAATGAGATCGGGGAGATGTCAGGACTCAAAGAGTTAAACATCAGGAGAAATCACCTTGTCACATTACCAGATGGTTAGTATAACTATTCACCCCTTTCAGACAAGACGCGGTAAAGCGTGGCGTTTTTATAATAACAATAATATATTACATTTATAAAGCGCTTAATACAATGTTTCTAAGCGCTTAACAAAAATACAAAGTAATGTTAACCTACAAATTACAACAATATACATGTAATACATGATACATAATTTTAATAACAAATTCTTAATAAAACTCAATACAATAATACAATTTACATAATGCTTTATAATTTAACAAACAAAATATGATTACATTACATATTGACATGATGACATACATGGTGTAATTGTAAAATGCTTCACATTTCTGGGCTCTGTTTCATAAAATTGTTATCAGTAACAAATTCTAAATTTCTATGACAACTTTTCGCACAGGCAATCAAAAACCAGGATTTCAGTAGCTTATAACAGTCATTGTAACAAGTTTTATGAAACAGAGCTCAGTACATTTAACCACGCATAGGTTCGGTTATAACTGGGGTATTCGTGTGTTAGCACTACAGTATGTACATGTATATGTAAGAAACTGTTATTAATGTTAATGAAAGTTGGCATATTGAAACAAAAGCTGGGTGCAACAAATGTCATACACTGTACTCTGTGATCTGTTTATTACAATATATAATTTTGAAAATGCACTGTGCTTGTGTCATTTGATTTTACTACTGCATTTAAAAAACAACAGTTTACTGCGTATGTCTGAATGAGGCTGTAAAGACAATGAGTTAAGATTGAATCATCATGAATCAATGAGTTAAGAATTAATCATACAGTACACCTGGGGGGTGTTTCTCAAAGGGTAAGATCGACTTTAAGTTGGACTTACTGTAACTATAATATAGAGTATTTGTAATTCGCCAACTCCACATGACTAATGTGTTTGAGGCGCAATGGAGAAGAAAAATTACATGGCAGGCTGTTCATGCCACTGTTTGCTCTCACCACTGGCATTGGTCTCTCAAGAGACGTACAAATCATGGTCACAAATCTACAGCATTTAAATTTTTGATAATTCATTATTGAAGGAAAAAATATCAACTAAAGATCATAATGGTGAGAGCAAACAGTGGCATGAATGGCCTGCCATAGTTAAGTCCAACTTAAAGTCGATCTTAGTCTTTGTGAAACACTCCCCTGTATAATTATGTACAGGTACATGTATGTTGAATGTTCATGTATTATTGTGCCAAGTGGCTTTGAATGATGTGTGTTTATATTGCTTAGTTGCCATGGCTCATTCAAAATATGATGATTAGTACATAATATGTAGCTAAAGGTTGTGGACCACACTTTCAAGCCACATGTTTGTGTAGTCCCGTATACACATTTCTGTGTACAGTGCATGTGACTTTTAGCAAGACTGGGCAAATTTCTTATCATGTTGATGATTCCAACCTCACAGTATACACTAAGACCCCGTTCTCATTCACTTCCTTGGAGCGGTCTAACTAAGACCCGTTCCTCAGGAGCGGTTCTTAGGTGAGTGAGAACGGTCAAAGTCGTCCAGGAAGTGGACTTCTGGACCGCTCCAGAAGACCACTTCGGGAGGTGGTCTTGAGGAACGGGTCTTATTACAATGTAAGAGCGCTCTAACGTGCAATGTGAATGGAAGCGTACTTTGAACGGAAGTGAGCTAGTGACGTTCTGCGCGAAACATGTAGTACGGTACATACGGTTTGTATTCCGCGCGCGAAAAAATTGACCTGCTGACCTGAGCTGCCATATAGCAACAAGACCACTTTGACTCGTGGAGCGGTTTGAGCCATAAAAAACCGCTCGGAGTGTGAACGCTCGCAAACCGTTCCTCAAGACCCGTTCCTCTGGAGCGGTCTAACTAACTAAGACCACTTTCAAAGTGAGTGAGAACGGGGTCTATGGGCATACATGTGCTACATAATTATCCCTTTTTTCCCAATTGCTTCCACACTGTTTCTTTCACAGTGCAATTGCATGACCAGAACTCAAATATTTAAACCTGTGTTTTGTTATTACAGTAAACTTTCAGTTGGATTACTGTGAATTTTCTTTTCTAGTATAGATGATATATACATGTACAGGTGTAGATGGTTTTACTTTTATATAGAGTTACTTTTTTGTTTTTTACCCTGTCAAAAATAGAATATTGTAATCAACCTTTAATTTTGTTTATACCCTTTTTCAATACTAGACATTGATGATTTATTTTTGCAACTTCAGTGAAAGTTTGTCTCGCATTCTCAGACAAATTTATTTAAACAATAAAAAGACTATCACAATTATGACAAAATGAAATTTAGTGTCTTTAATTGGATGATGATTGACTTAAACAAACAAACAACAAAAAAAAACAACAAATGAAATGAAAACATATTGTATATTCTCAGCTTACGTAAAGTTGTTCTTGTGAAATAGCATTTTGACAAGTTTAGCTTATTATGACCTAGCCTCAAATGCCAAGGATAAAGTGTTATTGTTCGTTTGTGCTGTTGCTGGTTGGGTATAAACAAGTAGTTTTCCCAACGACGTACTTGGCAATGGCATTCCAATGCTCTGAGTTTTCTTAACCCAATTTGTTTTCCCCTCAACGAACACGAGGGAGTCGTTTAAGGAAGGTAGAGGGTCTGAATTTGACCCCAGAGAGCGAGTATGGGGCATTAGGTCATCAGTCACTGAGGGTTATCTGTCTCATAGGGTGTGTTTCTATTAGTCTGAAGAAGCTCCAGAACATTGTTTCACAAAAAAAACGTCTTACATGTAAGTACAAGTTCGTGAAACTGTCAAATGGAATGCATTTCAATCTGATACGCACATTGCAATGAGATATCAACAGTCTTGTACTTACGTTTTTAAGTGTTTTAAAGAAAGAAAGAAAACCAATAGAAGTTTACAGACATCCTATTGAAATGCGTGTTGATTTTGATATACTAGCTCTTCCAATTTTGATGGGATGCCAGCGGTCTTGTACATGTATTTGTTGGTTTTGTGAAATGATGCCCAACTTAAAGCCCCTCTAAAGTGTTGGGAGCCCTAAACTCGCCAAAAATTTGATGGCAAAATTTCACTTACATGTAAATTGTATCATAATGTGACACTTCTGCAAAGATTTTCCCCCAAAAAATGTGTTTCAAGACAAATATTGATAAAAGAATACATAATTTGGGTTTTCTGTTGTACATGTACATGTATGCAGAAAACCTAAATTTTGTATTCTTTCATCAATATTTGACTTCAAACACATTTGTTTTGAAAATCCTTGCAGAAATGTGTCTTTAATAATGACATCCTCTTTCACGTTATGATACAATTTAAGTGAAATTTTGCCATCAAATTTTTGGGGCTCCCAACACGTTAGAGGGGCTTTAAGACTACTACGCTGAAAAAAGGTTTAAAAGATTTTTTTATTTTTGTTATTAAAAAAGTTCTCCATCTCCAGTAGGCCAAGTCAAGCACTCTTGATATGTACTTGAGAAATTATCTCAAGTTTCAGAGCCTATCATTGTCTGAGTGTGTTTTCACTGGCAATTTATTCCAGCGATTGGCCAAATAATGGGTTATTTTTGCGAACAAGACATGTTCATGTACTTTACGTGTAGTTTACTTAGGATACTAGCTTAAGCTATTATCCTAGCGGGGGCGAAACAGCGTGCTCTTTGCATCTTCACTGTGAAGTGCAGTGTAGCTTGACCCACAGGTTATACATGTAGTTTTGATTACCATTAGGCCTAAAAAAAAGATGTTGTATTGCCCTTTAGGTGCCAGCACCTGGGTCGGTCGGTCAATTTTTTTGGTGGTTTTTGTTGTTGTTGTTGTTGTTGTTGTTGTTGTTGTTGTTTTTGCTGCTTTTTTTTCCCTCTTTGGGCTGATATTTTTCAGTTTTGAATGCTTTAAAGGAATTGGGTAACTTTGTCTCAGATTCTGAAAAAAAATCCTGGATTTAGCTCATGCTGCAATCATAATTATAAACCTTTAGGTCAGTCAGAAACCCTGTGAGTTTTACAAGCCGATCACCTGTCTGATTATCAAGATATTTATCATTGAAAATCAAAATTAAAAAATTTGTTTTCCTAACGGTTTTGATAACACTACTACTCTATTGGGGAAAATTAGTATGGTAAAACCGGTCACTCAAAGATTTTTACTTTTTTGAGTATGATCATTTTGAAGCGCAATTTTTTTAGGGCTTCAATATTACACCGTATCACTGACACTGATAACATGTAGGGTCATGCATCTCAGATTTAACATTGTTAAACGATGCCTTTAATACATATATATTTTTTTATTCTTCTTTTTCTTCTAAAAAAACTTTAATAAAAAAAAACCTTAATAAAAAGCCGACCGTAGATTTAAAGATTTTAGGGCCGGTCGCAAAGGGCAATACAACAACTTTTTTTAAAGCCTTAGGCTAGTTTCCCCCGGGTTAGAATTAGTGGCCTACTGTATTTTGAAAATTTTGGCTAATGTGGACAGGCCTTTGATGTTTTGATGATGAAATGGGACAAGAGGGAGTGCTTTTCTGGGTAGTGAGGCCACTATAGTATGCTGCACATTGTGAGTTTGATACATGTACAGGTACATGTAGCTGTAAACTTGATGGTAGTCCTTGAAGGTGTGCTACCTAGGGAGAGAGAGAGAGAGAGAGAGAGAGAGAGAAGAGAGAGAGGAGAGGAGAGGAGAGGGAAGGAGGGAGGGAGAGAGAAAGAGAGAGAGGGAGAGAGAGAGAGAGAGAGAGAGACACACACACAGACAGAAATGAATAAAGAAAGGAAGAAAGAAACCAATATACATGTAGTATCTCAATCATGTCCTTTAACATGAGGTATATCTGCTGAGAGTCAAGCAGGTTTTACACCATATCCTTCAGCAAAGCACTAACCTCTTTCTTGCTCTCAGCACATTATATTCTCTATTAATAAACAATTCAGTCTTGACATACATGTACAGTGTAATTAGGTAAAAACTAATTCAATTCTTTTTTCCTCTCTCTTCTCCTTCACACTACAGAAATCAGCAAGTTAAAATTAGTGAAGCTTGATATCTCATGCAACAAGATCCAGCTGATTCCACCTTGCTTCAGGACGATGCACACGTTAGATGCCTTCGTAGTGGACCACAATCCTCTCACAAACCCTCCAGCACAGGTTGGTATCTAGGGCTTTAGTACATGTAGACCCATTGGCTTTTTTTCGGGGGGGGGGAGGGGCCCTCTGAAGTAGACCACAATCCTCTCACAAAGCCTTCCGCACAGGTTGGTATTTAGGGCTCTAGTAGGCCCAATTGGATTAAAAAAAAATTATTATCATTTTTTTTTTTTTTGGGGGTTGCACCCATGAAGTGGACCACAATCTGCTCACCAATCCTTGGCCATAGGCTGGTATCAAATGTTTTAGTAGGACCCAAGGGCTGGAGTGGAGGGAGTCACCTATGAAGTGGACCACAATCCCCTCTAAAACTCTCCAGGACAGGTTGGTACGGTATCTCGAGCATCAGAGGGGACCAATTGCTCCCCCTCCCCTCTCCCAAATGTTTCTGTTCGTCACGGGTTCCATACTTCTATATCATTTCAAAATATTAGTTTTAAATACATGTATGACTGTTTTCAGACGTAAATAAACAAATATCTTGGACTTGCCCTACAACGTTTCTGTCTTACCATCAATGCTCAGATCTGTACCAGAGGGAGAGTCCATATATTCAAATACCTGGCCACAGAGGCTACCAGAGCGGACAAGCGGAGAGGCATGATAGAACAGAGTGATTGGAACTCATCAAGGCATCCGTACAACACCAAGTATGTTATACCATCATCCTTTTTATTCCAATTTTCATTACCCCTTACAGAACAGTTTATAGGAAAGTGCGATTGCATCTGTGCAACAGAATGCTTCGAGTTTCTGTATTTTTTTCAGAATTTTGTTGAGATTGATCAATGAAACATCATCTGCTGAGAGCCAGGAGGGCGTTGATTACTATAAAATCAGAACGTTTCATGACTCGCAAAATTTGGCTTTATTATTGGCAGCCATTTTTATGGCAAGAAACTTTTGCAATTCACAAACTGGTTGTGATTGAATATATTTTGATATTTTTTGTGTGCAACCACTTGCGACATTCAAGAAAGTTTCATACATACACAAAAAAAACTAAATCTGGTTTTACAGTAATAACATTTACATCCCTCTGGCTCTGGCTCTGGCTCTGGCTCATAGCAGATGATATGTCTTCTGTACTCATGTACTTCAGGGGAAATTTTCCTTTGATAATTGTCTTTCTTGAGTCCCTTAGGCTTGGTATGATCGAAGAGCACGTCTTACTGATGAGAAACCTATTTTATAAATAGTTGTGATTGATTCAAATTGATCACAACTCCGTACTAAAGAGATGTAAGTTTGTAAGTTTGCGATTGATTAGAGGACTTGCGATCAATCCAGATCGATCACAACTCTTTATATAACACAGAGCCGTGGTGTAGTATGTACCTCTCTGTTATTATCAGCACAATAGGAATGAAAATTATGAGAACAGTGGGCAGTTGTGAAGCTTTTTTTCTAAGTAATACACCCTGTTTTCATCCATTGGAGAACCTGTGATAGAGTAGCAAAGTGTGACATCATACTGGCCAATTTGTTGCTGGTTCCAAACAGTTTTATGTTAAACAAGGATGTGGTGGTTTAATACACCAACCCCAAACATTGAATTTGCCCTGCTCCAGGCCATTGCTCTAATGATATCACTGTGAACCTCATGAGCAGGCTCTTTTGTTTAGAGCCAGTGACCAGTAATCTGGATCAATCGCAACTCATTATAAAACAGGACCTTAGTCTACCCTATATGTACAGCTGTACATGTACACATGTATATGTACCTCTCTCACAATAGGAATGAGAATTATCAGACAAGCAGACAGTTACGAAGCTTTTCTTCCAAGCAATACTCTATAGGCCCGTTTTCATCAGCTCGAGTTTGCCAAATAACCCGCTATTTTAACTATCCCGATTGCAAATTATCCAGCTAATTTGCGTCTTCATCAGTCCGCAGTTGCAATTAGCGGGATATTTGGTCGAGAAAATATCCCAAGAAATCTTGGTCTTGTTTCCTAAATTTCCCTCTATTTGGGAAATAGTCGGCTAATTTGCGCCCGTCCTAGCTAGTTTGTGATGAGCGTATCGGTCTGGTGAAGACGCAATTTCGGGGATGATATACCGAGTCTGAAAATAGCGGGTTATTTGGCAAACTCGAGCTGATGAAAGCAGGCCTTATGCTCTCATCCATGTCTATTTCAATCTTCAATTAAATGGGTGAAAAGAAAGATTAGGGGTGGGACAGCTTAAGGGAGAAAGGTGAAGCGTTATCCAAGCCGCATATTCATCGGCTGTAAAAAGGAAGGGAAAGCAGATTAATTGCCTTCTTTTCTTTCCAAATTGGCAACAAATGCAGAGCTTAATGTAACAAATTTCATTTCATAATTTGTTTTTGTTCGTTGTAAAACAATTGAGATAAATATACCGGTACCTTTTAACACAATACATTGAGGTAGAAAACTAGAGATACCATGGAACTTTCATGCTTTTGGTAAAAGAAGGGCCATGCGAGTAATTCTTTACTTCGTTGACCATTTTGCATGTAAACGAACCCCCAAAGCTTTCACCCCCCCCCCCTCCAAAAAAAAAGGAGTTGAAACAGCCATTATATCATTGGTCATTAAAAAGTGTCATTTAAGTTTCATCAAAGTTACATGTATCATATTTTGTATTGCTCTGCAAATACTCATATCTTCAATAAATGTTCATGATGTTTGTAAAAATTTACATGCAAAATTGTTAAAGTCATAAAAAAATGTCATATGCTGGGTCATCAAGCCAACCCTGAAAATTTGTCAACATGCAAAGCATCATTGTCCCGTTTAGCTGACCCTGTACTTTGTATGATTATCATGCTACATTATTTACTTGTATGTTCCTGAAGTGAAATTTCCTTTGCAGTGTTTTTATCAAAGGTTTTGGTAAGTTTTCATCTAACAAAAAATATTCATGTTCATTATATCCTTACAAAAGGACTTGTACATGTACTATCAAGAAAATTAAGTCTGAAATTGATATTAGAATGATTTGATTTCAGGTTTTTCTTAATTCACCAAATATTTCCTCTTCATGATCCCTAAGCTAAAGCTCATTATTTGCAGTAGAGCTGAGGCCTACGCTTTTCTTTGCTTGTTTCAGAATTGCAGTTTAGAAAACGAAAATAAATAATTTTATTCTCATGTCCACCCAGTTATGTTCAATCAATGTTTACTTGTCTGTTACAAGCATTGTACTTGTACAGTAATTTGTAAGACATCTAAGTTGTGTTCTCATGTCAGTCAGTCCTCCTGTTCCAATGTTACATGGGAAACAACAGGGCTATCTTTTTGTTACTTGATGTTTCCTGCTCTAGCAGTAGTACACATTATTACACTCCTTGCGTACACATATTTTGTCTCGTTTTAGAAATGTAAGCACGAGATAGAGAGTGTACCTGTGTATACTACTACCGTGATTTGTGCTATATATGTATCGTATCATCTGCTGTAGAACTGAAGGATGTTAAGTCATTTATCATTCAGGAAATATAATGTTAATGGCTTAATGCCACCCCCTACCCTTGGATATTTGTTGATTGTGGCAATGAGTAATTTTGAATATCCCTTTTAATGTATCCAAGGGAAGTTATGTGTCATAAGGAAATTAGAACATTAATTGCCATGCTTTGATGTGAGAGAGAATTGCATTATGTCATTTAAAAAATAAAAAAAATTGAGGCAAAAAAAGGGAAATTTTACAAAGCTCAACATGAGTAATAATAGGTTGCCAAAAATGGTTGACTCCGTTTATACACCTTTACATGAACTTACACATGTACATGAGTTTTGGACAGTAAGTGATTGTTTCAATTTTTAAGCATTTTTGTTGCTTTAGGACCTCAGGCAACTGCCACTCATGCCACTCTATTGATGCACAGGGTAGCGTTTCACGAAACCGTCATACCGGTAAGTACACCGACAACACATTGAAATGCGTGCATTAAATTTTACACATGATTCAATGGAATGTGGGTGAACCTGTACTCATGACGGTTTCATGAAACGATTCCCTGGTCCCTCGTTGTTCAAACATTGTATGTCTTTTTAAATTTATTATTATTATTTTTTAAATATAAGATGACTTAATGTCCTACATGTAGTTTTCAGCAAATGATACTATACATGTGTACTTGAAGCACTAATTCCTTTCTAGACCAGCCTCGTCCCGTCAGGTACAATGCAGCGAGGCTTCTTTTATATTTGAAAAGATTTGTTAACCCAACTTTCTCTTTGCTCCTTCTATCTGCTTTCCCCTATCAGATACCGCTGGTTCTCAGCCAAAAACACCTCCACCCTCTCTCTCCAAGAACTTCCCCCTTCCCAACCCTCCCCCGATACCTCCCCCACCACCCCCTCCTTCTCCACCTCCTCCGCTTTCTCCTTCTCCACCTCCGATCTTGCCCCCCTTTCCTCCGAGCCAGTTTTCACCGGGATTGATTTTAGGTATAAAACACTTCTTGCTTCCTTTTTTTTTTACCATCCACGCCGTAGTCGTTACCTGTTTTCGTTTGCTGCCTAGTCACTTTGCAGTGAATTTCCTTTGTTTTGCATACAGTTTTAGCTTTGAGTTTGCACGTTTTCATTCCGTTCCATGCACGCTTCTTATTTATTCCCATAGCATCAGATGAAAGCTAAAATTAGCATTCGTGATTCACAGTGATGTAGTCTAAACCTGTGCTCCGATACGCAAATCTCTAAGGTCCATATTCTTTTACTAAGATTTGAACTTGATGCTTTGTTTATTATCGGTCTATAAACGATTGTAACAAAGAAAGTTAGACAAAATTCTAAATTTTACCTTTTTTTAACCATGACTTATATATGTAGACCCAGCATTTGGTTCAACTGAATTAGTAGAGTATGGAATAAAAGTTGGGACTTTAAAGAACATGATTTGACTACCAAATGTTAGAACAGTCAGGACTATTTTAGTCTTAAGTTCTTAAGTTCTTAAGTTTGAGACCAAGACCTCAAATCTGTTTCATTGAGAACTCTCTATCCCTCTTTGAGACCTGTTTGGACTGCATCACTGTTGTTACCATGGTAACATCCCACCATCCATCCATCCTATACAATGTACACAAACATTTATACCGGTATCTTTGTATTACAGGCATGTCATAAATAGTGATTGTAATGTAATGTGTGTGTGCTGTGTGTGTGCTGTGTGTCTGTACAGTATGTCGTCTCTTTAGAGCCAGAAGGAGGTTAACTCACATCATTTACATGTAATACAGAGTTAATGCCTTTCTGGCTCTAGGTTGTTAACAGATGATATGTTTCATAACAGTTTAAAGCTGCTTCCTCACCCGTTATTTAGACGTTCATGAAAACCATCATCTATCACACAAGCCATCAAAAAACATGTCCTCTTTTTAATAAAATACGATTGCAGCAGTAAGGCATTGTTGCTGTTTTAGGGTGAGACTTCATTCAGTTTGCAAATTTTCTTTTGATAGTTTTAATGTTCTAATAAGAATTTTCTTAAAATTGACAGTGCACTGGCTTTTTTACACTTACAGAATATCATTAAAAAAATTCTTCATAACATTTCCCTGATGATATTAAAGATAAAGTTGAGTTCTGGTCATGCGATTGCATTGTGAAAGAAATGTTGTGGAATCGATCAGAAAAGGTTGATCAGATATCATCTTGGTATTGGTATATGTATGTACTGCAAGGTTCTGGAATCATCAAAATGATAAGAAATTTGGCCTAGTCTTGGTAAAGTTACAAGCACTGTACACAGAAAGATGTATATGGGACTACCGGTACCCGAACATGTGGCATAAAAATCCATCCTGATTTTTAGGATGTTACATGCCATATTTAGAATATTAAGGCATTTGAAGAGCCATGCTGTTCAGGGAACATTTTTTATCCAATGTTCTTTGACACTTGCATAATACAATGATATCGCTCACATATTATTTTTCACCTCTTCCTAGAACTCAACCTAATCTTTAAAGGGACTTGGTAACATTGTTCAGATGAGAGAAAATAGTGCTAAGGTAGTGACTTCAATGCTACTAAAGATACTCTGAAAGTTTGAGTGAAAACAGACCATTATTAATGATAAAAATTGGGAAAAACTGATCTAATCGATTCCTTAATTCTCCCAACTATAATATTACAATTTAATTACTTTTTTTTAGGTGAATCTAAATCGTAACAAAGCTATGAATTGGCTCTATATATCATTCCAGACATTTAAGTGTTGAAAGATTTTAAAAATCCTGTCTTATGTCTTATTTTCATGGACTAACGGTTGGGAAAATTCAAAAATGGTTGGGAGAATTTACTGTTAGAAGGTGTTGACCAGTGACGCCTTCAAAGAAAACCATAAATATCTTTGTGATTTGAGAATTTTTTCAGGATTTTTTTGCAAATAGAGGGTTAGTACAGTAGAAGGAATATAATAAGTAACATTTCATACAAAATTACGCAGTTTTTTCATCAACCTTCAACAATGTTACCGAGTCACTTTAATGGAAGGTATCTGTGGCAGACTGTAATGTTATGCAATACGATTAAGTTGTTTGTTTTGGGGATTGAGAATGCAGCTTAATTGTTCAACCTTCTAAATTTTGATTAAATTTTTAAACCCTTGTGCACATTTCGTTATCCCCAATATATATGTTTAATATGATTTATAATTTGTAATGTTTTAATTTTGTTTGGTGGTTTATAGTTTATTTCAATTTGGTCCCACTGTTGTTCAAAAAGATTAACATGGAGGCAAAATTGGAATCGATATAAAATGAGGAATGTATTCATAATACAGTATACATGCACATGTATGTATGACATGTAGTTGTATGTTTGTATGAGATATTTTAATAGAGAGAGAGGGATTTTTTTCTTCTGTGATCCTATTTCTGCATAAATTTATCATCAGTATTATTTTTATTATGATAAATATGATTATGATTATAGTTATTATTCTGCATACAAAACTGTACATCTTGTAAATACTGTCCCTCTCAGTATTTCCAGTTCCGTACTTGTTCATATACATGTACATGTACATGAACATGTACGTCTGTACAAATATGAGGGTGAAGTTGTGTGATAATGCATTGTTTGCTTTTTTAGTGTAAATGTTAATATTTTATTAGGCTTACATTAAAACAAATACTTCCTCCTTTCATCCCTAGTACCAACTAAATCATCACATTCAGGAACCTATTATTGAGAGTAGGTCAGTGCAGCATTTTGGGACTGTCCGGGGGTCAGTTGCCCCTCCCCCTCATATTGGGCAAACATCCCCCCTAAATAAAATAAAAAAACGGGAAGAAAAGAAGAAAAAAGTGAAATAAAATATGTTTTAAATAATGAAAAGTTCCAAAAAAAAAAATAGATACCTTGTAAATAATATTTTATTTGCTTGTCAGAGATATGAGATACATGTATTGATACATCTTTACTTGTGCCCCCCCCCCATATATTGACCTGCCCCTTCCTGTAAATTCTTCTGTATATCATTATACATTTACAAGTAGACTTTTGTTTAATTATTTAGCACAGAGTCGCTTTATATAATATCATGGTGTACATGTATGTTAGCCATATACAGTAATCATGGTTACATTTTAGAATGCCAATTTACCACAAATTACATTTTGGGGACATTGTGGTTTTATATTCATTGATAGTCAATATGATTAGGAATAGTTGGCAAGCAAGTTATGTGCTTATCAAACTTAGTTAGATTTTTGTAAATACATATGATGAAATTCATGCACTAATAATGATATCATTAGATTTTTGGGACAAATTTGTATTATATTGTATGTAATCATTTAGTTTTTTAGTGTATCTGAGATACAAGTACATGTGGGTTTATGTGTATCATGGAAAGGTATTTAACAGGAGGCAATGTGGAATCGTTGAAATTCCCCTAATTTTCATATTTCTAGAGGACTATTTTTGATATGTTGTTTTTATTGATGTCATAAACAAACACTGGTATGAAAATCAATATACCCCCAAAGAAAATTAACAACAACAACAACAACAACAACGACAAACAAACAAGAATTAAGTGCTAGCTACCTTTAATCACCTATATAAAGGTATTCCCAAAGAATTCTAGCTATGCTTGATTTCTTCTGCATGGAATACCTTGCATACTTGTACAGTCTCGTTTGAAATATGCTGGGAGTACGTGTACTATGATAGTGAGATAGAACTTGGATCGAATGGTACTAGATTGAAAAGGTAATGTATCGTGACACAGCGGATCAGAGCAGTGGAAGCGTGTCATATCCATCTGGCCTAGAATTTGTGTCTCTTCTTTCCTGTCTCTTTCTCTCTTTCTCTTTCTGTTTGTTTGTCTCTATCGCTGT
This sequence comes from Mesocentrotus franciscanus, assembly GCA_037976565.1. NCBI lineage: Eukaryota > Metazoa > Echinodermata > Echinoidea > Camarodonta > Strongylocentrotidae > Mesocentrotus > Mesocentrotus franciscanus. The sequence goes on along the minus strand of CP137686.1, from coordinate 15,859,435 downwards.
CTCTCCTACCTTGTATTTCTGTTTTGTCTCTTTCCCTCTGCATACATTGGTATGTTTGCTTTGTCTCATTCCTTTTTGTTCAATTCTGTCTGTCTCCAGCTCTCTGTAAGTTTTGTTTTTGCTTCTCCCTCTATTTCTGTACTCCTCTCTCTCACTCTCTCTCATGTCTCTAAAAAAAACATGTACATGTATAACTTCATATTTCACATTTGTGTATGTCTATCTTTCATTCTTTCTTCTTGTCTATTTCTGTTTGGTCTCTTTCTGTCTTTTAGATTCTCTCTCACTCTAACTCTCTTCCCATATTTTACAACCACTTTCTTTGTATTCTTTATTTGATGACCTTTTTTCTTGCATTATTTTTAAATATATATATACAATCTCTTGAATTCTACCATTCTCCGTTTTTTTGTTTGTCCCTTCTTTCTCTCTTACAGCATTCATTCTCAGAATTCTCTCTTTGTGTCTACCTCTATTTCTATGTCTTGATTTCTCTTTATCTGTTTTCTTCTTGATTTCTCTCCTCCCCTCTCCATCTCTCTCTATTTCCATCTCTCTCTCTCTCTCTCTCTCTCTTTCTCTTTCTCTCTCTACCATCTGCATGCATAACTTTGTAGCTCAACTTCAGTCTCATCCTGTCCCTAGCGATTTGCACACTTTCTATCATTCACTGTAACCCCCCTCTCTTCTCTCTTCTCTTTCTCTCTATTTCTTTCTCTTTTTTTCTCTCTCTCTCTCTCTCTCCCTCCCTTTTTCCCAATCTCTTTCTCTCTGTGTATGTTCGTCTGTCTGGGCTGGCTCTTGCTCTGTCACAGACTACTTCTTGTCTGCATGTTTGACATTCTGTCTCTTCACCTCTTTCTCTCCAATTGTCTCCCTCTGTCTTTTAACGTCTCTTTGTGTATCATTGTCTCCCTCTGTCTTTTAACGTCTCTTTGTGTATCTCTATCTCTCAATGTTTCTTTGCTGCCTGTCTCTATAAATGGTCCATCTCTTCCTCTGTCACTGGACCGTCTCTACCGATTTCTGTCCTAGACATCTCTCTTCCTCACTCTGCCTGGTTTCTACAGTACACAGCTTGTAAGGCAATCAATTAGATTAAAGTCTTAAGTGTTCAGGCCTTCAACATCATTATCATATAACACTATTCCATATACTGCAGATGCTGCCGAACATTAGTTATCTTTCCAAGGTGACGTACAAATATATTTTGGTATGGTGGCCACTTTAAGCTGGTACATGCTCTGACCTTTATCCAAACATAAGTCTGTAGTACATAATGTACATTTAGCGTGGTGGAGGTTCAAATGTTTCTTTCATACAAAAAAAAAAAAAGTCTTCTTTTGAAAAAGATTATTATTTAAAAGTTTTGTAAGGGATTGTTTGTGTGTTATGGGCTTGCACTGCTATTCAAAACAATTTATTAGGCAAATATGTATACAAGTGGGCATAGAATATATACATTTATGTAACTGCAGAATAAAGATATCATGTATGGTGCATGATGGTTTTTGTTTTTGCAGCATTTTAATCTCTGAGTATATAGAAGTATATATGTATCTGTAAACATATAGATGAATTCTTACATTTACCGGTTATTCTGTTTGAATGTGCATGTATATTCTGGTAATTATAATATACATGTTTTAATACATATATATATATATATATATAACGATGTCTGATGTCCCTGGGTAAAACAAAGAACTTGGTCTGAGTGAGTAGACTACCAGCCTTTGAGGGCTATATTTGTAAAATCTATTAGGACTGCGTAATTTGACAGAATTCAAATTAGATTGGAATTGGTTTGCCTCCTGCCGAACTTGATGTAAATACCGTACCTCAAGTTCAGAAGCCTTTTTTTTTCTGTGCTAGAACATTTAAGTATGATGCTGCCTAGATGTTCTTAAAGGGAAAGCTAGTCCACTTTGGCATCAAGGAGGCTTAAACAAATCCATAAATTAAGATAAGCAAATCAATGAAATATTCAATAAAGGAGATAGTTATGGGTATTTATTTAAAGTAATTGTAACTTATCAATGCAAATTGGCAACTCTGTGATGTTAATGTTGAGCACCTTTCTGATTGCTCTGAACGAGTTGTTCCATGAATTATACCGTAGTCAAGGTAATAAATAAGAGTTGGCCCAACTTTTTTTTTCCTCAGTGCTTGCCAATTTTGTTTAAGTAATTTAGATTGTTTATCAATCGACCAAACAGTGCTGACACATTTTTCTTGTGCAAGTACACCTGTTTAACTGCATGATGTAATTTATTTATTCGTCTTGTGTGTAGAATTCATGTCCTTGCCAAAATAGTTGATAAAAAATACAGGAAGTTATCATTTTGAGAAGTTAGGATACAACAATTGTTATTTTAAGGATTATTATGAAAAGCATGAACAAATTGTGTTGTAACTTTTGCTGTGCCAGTGTCATATCATCTATTGATTGAGAGTCAAAATGACATTAACTCATATTCTTTAACACATTAACACATTTCTGGCTCTGAATAGACGATATACAACCTATTATTCATACCCCTTGTAAATTTGATGGTTTTTGTGTTTTTCTTAACTGAAGAATGAAAGATGGATTGGTTGAATTACGGCCTTTCCTGAATGTTCTTAAATGTAAGCTTTAGTATGTCATATTCTCAAGAAACAACTCAGGACAAATCAATTTTTCACATACTTCAAAAATTACAAAACTCGGTAAGGGTATGAATATGTGACATACAGGCTAGGTATTTTCAATCTTATGGAGGTCAATTTATATCACATGATTCAAGTGTTCTAAACATCCAGTGATTATTATGTCACTATAGACATTTTTCAAGAAAATTGAAATTTTGTACAGGATCTTCTGAAGCTAGAAAACAATCTTACAGTAAACAAATGAGGAATAGAAATGTAAAGGACTGAAGGAATTTCATTTATATGTTCCAATGATTTTCATTCATGATATTGAATATTCAAGTATCATTGGGTGTTTGCAAGAAATTCGTAAGAGCTATGCACTGTTAATGACAGTGACAGCCTTCTTGCCAGCAGCTGACAATATGTGGTATCATTAGCAAAGGTAATGAATATCCTATATTGTGTATAATGCGTTTTGGTATATAGTGATGTAAGAAAGGGTTTTATAAGTACAGTGTCTGAAAAGCTACCATTTTTTTGTTTGAAGTTTGAACCAAGCAGACCCTTAGCATAGTAAGAGTTAAACAGTGATGAATTAATGTTGCACAATACACTTGCACAAATAAGATGGATTGTAGCGCGCTACACTTGCACTATTTTTATGACTTGACATTTGAATCCCCAGTGTTTATTAAGATGTATAGAGCGATGAGGGGGGAAAGGTGCTGTAGAACCACATGTATTTATTCATCAAAGAGGTAGTGAGGTGACGTTTCTGTATAACTTTATTATGTTGTGTACACTTGGTATCTGCATTTTTATTACTATTACAAAAAAGTACATTAAGGAAAAGGAGAAGGAGAACTTTAAAAAAGGAAGGAGACTTGGAACCTCTGATAGTAGGTGAAGAAGAAGAGGAAGAAGAAGTAGAAGGAGAAGGAAGGAAGGAGAAGGAGAAGGAGAAGGAGAAGGAGAAGGAGAAGGAGAAGGAGAAGGAGAAGGAGAAGGAGAAGGAGGAGAAGAAGAAGAAGAAGAAGAAGAAGAAGAAGAAGAAGAAGAAGAAGAAGAAGAAGAAAGAGGAGAGGAGGAGGAGGAGGAGGAGGAGGGGGGAGTGGGAGATGAAGAAGAGGAGGGGAGGGAAGAAGAAGAAAAGAAGAGATGTATCACATCATATGGACAGCAAATTGTGATATCATTTTACTGTCCATACATCGTGACATGTATTGGATCAGTTCACACTGCATGAAAATAAAACATGATTAAAATGTAACTTGCTTTAGTCAGATTTACAATAGAGAAAATTGAGATGACATTTTCCTGTCATACATGTACAGTACAAAATATTTCTCAGGAACATGGTTTTGCACTCTATGGAGAGAAATATGATTAAAATGTAACCTGATCAATTCACATTTATAGAGCGCTGTATAAAAGTCATAGACACAATTAATTCAGTCACATGCTGGGTTGCAAAGGTCAAAGTGAATTCAGCCTGAACCTTCTAGATAAGGTTTCACCAGTGGTAGATGGGTGGGTGGTTGGGGGTACATGTAGGGCACAGCTGGTCTATGTTCCCACCCTTTTGAACCCAATTGGGCATATAGTATATACATGGGGAAAAAATGCCCCCTAATTTTGTATGTGCACCCCATTTTAAAACCTATTATTGTGGCATACCTGAACTATCCAAAACCTTATTCAGCCTTTTTTGTTTGCAGTCCCCCTTTAAATTTTTCAACACAATGTGGCAAACCTAAAATAAACCATTGAAAAAACATGTCCGTTGATTCTGTTCATAATACAGACCTAATAGACATTTGAAAAAGAGCTTGAAAATCTTTATTTTTTAACAGGGGGAGGGGGGATGTTGTCTAATTTTGTACCTAAGAGATTCTTTGAGTAAATTAGCACCTCACAAATAAAATATCCTTATTTTTGATTTATTATTCATTTTGACTGTAAAGAAATTCAGAAGTTTGCCCCCTTTACAGAATTCTGGATACGCCCTTGGGTTTCACTGCACCAATATGTCTTGTTATGACCACTGCGTCTTTAGTTATGAGTGTGTTTCCTTTTTCAGGTGTGGGCCTGCATACATTTAGTCAAGTAGATTATAGATAATAGATACATTAAACTGATCTACTTTCAATATCAAACTCCATATAGGCAAGGTGTGCCATACACTCATACAGTTTACCAAACCCCTCAAAAAAATTCTGCAGTTAAGTTTTGATATCTCTCTTGTTAGTATATTATCATACTTGATATTGCTACTATTGAAAAGCCTGTTTATTCCCCTTTACAACGATGCCCCATTTGTAATGATTATGTTATCATGGAATGTGCAGTACACCCGAATATGGGGCCAAGTCAATAGTGAAATGTTGCAAAATGCATTGTTATTGTCAATAGTGAATTCTTCATTTTTTTTTTGGAGGATGGATTGTGTTTTTAAGGAATAACAATGCATTTTGCAACATTTCACTTTTGACTTTGCCCAGTATTCAGGTGGACACAGTCCATGGTTACATAATCATTACAAATTGGGCATTATCGTAAAGGGGAACAAACAGGCTTTTCAATGATACCAATGTCAAATATGATAATATAGTAACAAGAGAGATATCAACACTGAAATCTTGAGTTGCAGAATTTTTTGGGAAGAGTTTAGTATAGTCATTACATGTAAAATCCTGTACATGTGTAGCCTTCTAGCATAGTGGTTGACTTCATTAGCACTCAACATGCTCAGACAATACATTGTACTTATAAAATATCATCTGTATAAACTGCTCATACATTTGTACATACATGTATTAATGAGAACCGCATTGTGTTGTTTAATAATGAATATGTTCAAGAGTGTATTTATATTAAAATAATCAATATATTAATTTATTATTTGCTATTTATATTCAGAATGATTTTGATTTAGATTTTTTTTTTGATGCGCTCTGTTTCCTCACACTTTATATTCTCATTTTTTTTCTCAATTATTCACAATTTGTATATGCTTCAATTATGCAAAGATTGATTGACTGATTTTAACATTATTTCCTTTTATATGTGAAAGATCCATATCAATTAACAGGTTGAGTAGTGTGGAAGATGTCTTGTAAGAATACAGATTATACAGGTGTTATTCATATTCACTTGTGACTTGTTCAAACTGTACTTGATGCAGGCAACAGCAGTGACTTGCAACAGGGTTTTTATGTTTAAATTAATGGCAAGCATGCACAAAAGATCCTAAACCTACTCGCTTTCTTTGTATTATAATACGATACAGAAATGTGATGAATATTCAGTCTATATGAATAAGAGAATTCAGTATTCAATAAACATGTTTTAATCTCTCTTTTCAGTCAAACCATAATTTAAACAGTTTAACCCTTGATCACAAAAATCAGATGAGCTAGATGTTATCATTTTTCTTTTTTTATTTGTTTGTTTACTTTGCAGCATGCAAGATGAGATCTCACTCTTCAATCATAAGATGAGTCAACTCAAAATGGCCGACTCTGGATACTTGGAAGGAGATAAAAGGTGGTCTTCATCAGAGGTAACAAAAAAGAAGGAAAAAAAAAAGGTTATATTTAGGGGAGGAATTGTACACGCATGTCCTTAAAAAGCTTACCACACTCTGTAAGATGTGACAGCAATCCGATTTTGAAAGAAATCACAATGACATTGCATATGGAAATTTAAAATAACATATAATTTTCCTGGTTGAACTTATGAATAATTTGAGGAATACTAATAATCAAAATTTAGTGCATAGTAATCCTCTAGTCAGATTAAAGGCCAAATTGGCTTCAAATGGTACATGTATACAATCCCAATACTGGTCTGACTTTACTACAATTCATGGTTGATTTTTTTGTCGTCCTCCTACAGGGGAGCTTGCAGTTCCCCAAATTTCAAAATTATTATTCCTATATGTATGACTGTTCAGAACCTGGATCGTTAAGGTATTACATGGATAGAGGTCAAATTAATTGAATTAGACAAATTATTATAATGGGAGTCTGTCCTACCTGCATAAGCAAAAGAGGACGCATCGCATCGAAGATAGGAATTTTGATGTGGTTTCAGTTAAATGGTTGGGAATCGGATGTCCTTGTGTGAAGGGAGTGGCTGTAAAGTATGTTCAGTTTAATAGAGAGATACATGTACTTGTACAACTTTCGATTTTTCCTGTATTTTTTAGCCAAGCAATGAAGATGAAGAAGCCAAATACCTGGCAGAGAGGGCGTCCCAACAGAAACAAAAGAGGCAACAGAAATTTGTCCCCGACCCTTCACGGACATTCAGACCGAACGACAACCACATCGACTACATCGATGCCGGCGATGATGATGACGATGGGGTGACGCCGACACAGAGCCCCGTCCAGACTCCTACGTCGGCCGAGCTGGACCCGTTTACGAAGGTGATTGATTATGTATGTATCGGTGAACCAGTTTTCTATCTCAAATCTGCATGGATTGCCGATCAAAACCAAGCTCGTTGGCTGAGTGGCAAAGCTGACGTGGACAAAGCTTAAATCATAGCTCTCACTCCCAGCATCATGTATTTTTTTCTTACCACTTGAGCAGCTTCTGTGGCAGAGTTTTTTCATTTTTGGTTGTTGTTGATTCACTGTTCATGTTCATACATTTATCCATAGCAGAAAGATTGAAAACATCAACAAGATTGTGCTGTTCCAAAAGGTATGGTGATTATATTTGCTGAAAATCATGAGGGAGATCTGAATTTAAATCATGTTCTAAACAGTAGCCCAAACTACTAACTGTGTGAGTTCATACTGTCCATTTATTGGACATGAATAAATGCAGTTGCTATACTTAAGGAGATTTAAACCATGGTTTAAGATAAACTGCCTTCTCAAATTCCAGCCATTATGCTCAGCCTCACCAAGTATGCTTCTTGCAACATTAGGTTTAATGCCAAGTACAGTACACCAAGATTGCCAACCATCCTATGGTTTGGTCTGAATTCATATTTTCTAATTGGCTGTGAGGAGAAAGCTGTCTATCTCAGCAAAACAGGGATGCCAGTTTTCAGCCCCTGTTCTCCCCGTTCAGGCTTTTTTGGGCTTCATATTGTACAGAATATTTAGGACTTTAACATGACTGGGTCTCTTTTATGGCTCATTAGATGAAACCAACTGGTATCCCTGCCAAAATTGTTGACCATATATATATATCCTAGAGAGCCTTGGACAGACTCCTTTCATACTAATTTTCATCACAATAATCCATGAAACATTTAAAATCCTCATGCTGAATTGGCTATTTACAAAAAATGCAATCATTGCCCCCTAAAAATGTCTGCAAAATAAGCCCTGAATAAATCAACATGGGCCTTCCCACCTGAAGAATAGAAGTGAAATACAGGGCTCAAGATCATAGCCTTAACCATTCTTTCTCTATTAGACCACATTTTTGTCCTGTGTTGTTTGTTCTATGAACTACGTGAAGTCCTTGATTTTGCAGTGCTGGGGGGGTGTTTCACAAAGACTAAGATCGACTTTAAGTTGGACTTAACTATGGCAGGCCGTTCATGCCACTGTTTGCTCTCACCATTATGATCTTTAGATAATTTCTTTTCCTTCAATAATGAATTATCAAAAAATGTAAATTCTTTAGATTTGTGACCATGATTTGTACGTCCCTTGAGAGACCAATGCCAGTGAATGGTGAGAGGAAACAGTGGCATGAACGGCCTGTCATAGTTAAGTCCAACTTAAAGTCGATCTTAGTCTTTGTGAAACACCCCCCTGGTTTTTCATACCAGGGCCTTTGTTGCTCTGAAACATGCTCCTACATACAGTAGAGTATGATCTGGTGACAATTGCTCAAGGCTTCATTTCGTCAAAGATATAGGTCTGTATTCTCCTAATTCAGTTAAACCTGACTCTGGGTCCAAGATCACGTTTGTGAGCAAAAGTTTAAAAACCCAGCGTCAGGTTTAAATCTTAGCAGAATACAGGCTTCGGGTTAATATTGCAATCGGCTTTTAAGTTCTGTTTAGGTTTAGGGTTATTTTGTCAATCGCTATAATTAAGAATTTGGTTCGTCGAGGATATTCACCATGAAGCAGTAGTGAAGTTTGTGTGCTACAACTGAGCATTTTTTGCTCACTCAACCCAATTTTTTTACGGATTAGAAATGTAAATGCACCGGTATACTCTTGCAAACTTTAAAGAAAAGTATATAATTCTGTCATTGTTTCTAGGATGATGAACTTATTTTCTACGAGTTTCAAAATCCAAACTGTTTTAAGGTATGGTTGTTCCGAGAATGTGCCTTGTATTATCGAACTATCAGTTACACTCTGACAACTAACTAAATAACATGATGACATATGCTATTAATGATGTTATGAACCAAATAACATGACTTATATTATTGAATGGAATATCCCTCTTTATTATGCACTATTTTGAATGCTTATTATTTTATCTTTTTGATTTATTTAGTCATTTCTGTTCCAATATGTAATCATGGAAAGCCCTCGTTGTATGCATTTGACAAAAATCAACCTCACAGAGGGATGGGGTGCTGTTATATTTACATGTACATGTAAATAAATGTGTTTCCCCTTTTGAAAAGCATAAATCTACCCTAAGATGCATTTCATTGATTATAAATGTAGAAGGCAATAGTGACTGGTGTACATGTACATGTATGCTCTAGATGATGAAAGCAATTTCTGTATTTTGCCTCGGCGAATTTTTTAATTTAGTACAAATAGCAGCTGACAAACTAGTTAATTTATGAATTGGTATTACAGTTCTACTACACACATGTACATGTATACATTTAAACTCAGCACCTGTTTAATTTTCTTGACTCACAAGAAACCATTCATGGCACTTTTCATTGAAATTGTTTAAAACTCCCAGCACTTTTGGAAAGGAAGAAAGATAAAGTATATTAGAGAAAATGATAGGCAAAACATAAGATTATTTAATAGTTTTTTTTTCATTTTGAAGATTTTATTAATTTTTCCTTATTGGCATTGCCGTGCTTCTCTGCTTATTAAATGGGTTTTCTTTATCTTCTTTGTATGCGTGTTCAGTTGTGATTTATGGTTCTATCTCATGAGAACAATTAGATAAGAAATATTGTCATTTGACACTTCTTGGATCTGGATCCCACAAAATTCTGTAAAAGTGCTGGTTAAAGTGTTTTTATTTCAACCCACACTTTTTGCATTGCTATTTCTCATCCAAATTTGTTTTCTTCAGGATACAACAAGCTAACATTTTCACCATTCAACCTGATTTTTATTTTCTTCTGACTGGATACGCATGTTAATCCAGATGTTTTATGATTATTTCTCAGTCACGATACATTTCTCATTCTTTTAAGTTATTGAAGTGATGATGATCTGATTTACTGCTCTTTTCAAGAAATGCTTTATAGCTAAAAAAGCTTTCTAAGTGCATGAATGCTAACATACTGTAAACGATTTGCATTGGAAAGATAATGCTTTAATTGATGCACTTTTGAATTGCCTGACAGTTAACTTGAACATTTCATTTGGTGAGCACTGTTCAATTGAAAGAAGGATTAAACAAAAGAAATTATGAAATACATTGTAAATGATACTATCATTCCTTTGACAACCAAACAGTGGTGCTGCAGTGCTAAAGTTAAGATAGGAAGTACACTGAAAGATGAAATTAGATGAATTTTAAAATATGTATACTGTAAAAATTGTAAAAGATGGTTATTTTCGCAGAAGGATTCTCTCACAAATCAAATAACATAACTTGTAACATGAAATAAAGTGCCGTCAAACACCGTACAGTGTGAATTGCAGTATATTGTAAAATGCATTGTAAATACGCATTAACTGCTACAGCTACACTCTACTACTTTTACTATGATTGTAATGAATGACATTTCTATTAATTTTCTACAGAGAATTAGAAGGACAATAACCACATTTATGAATTATTCACTTGTATTCATTTATTTTTTACTGATTTATTTAAATATTGATTTATCAATATATTAGTATATTGAGTAGTACTGTATTTAGATATATCTATGGTCACAATGTTACTGGGGGCTTGTGATATTGGCTCTTGAGAATTTAATCATAACCACATTGTCCCATATGTAGTTTTGACATGGTTAATATCGTTATTAATATTCTTTGATTTATTATTGCACTATGTATTTATTAATTTGCCTCAAAAGTACCATTTATGTCATCTATATGTAATCCCAACTAACATTTCTTTCTTTTCCCCCCTTTTTTTTCTTCATTTCCTTGGTGCTTTTTATCCCTAAATTTGAACTGGTTAGGAGTTGGAGAGGCAGAAGGCTTTGTACGAGGAGAAGAAGAGAGTAGCGCGAGAACAACGACTAAGGTTAGAAGTGGAGGATGAGCAACGGAAGAAGAATGGAGAACAAACACACGTTAATAACGATAGACATTCTGTGAACTCTCAAGAAACAGCTGGTGTGAGAAGACTAAGCAGTGAAAGTAGGTTACAAAAGCCAGGGGTCATCAGCGGGAATGAGGAGAGAAGACTAAGTGCCAGCAAACTAGCCAATGGGTCGTCGGCAGCTACCACTAACGGAAACAGGTAGGTTTGCACGCACTTTGCTTGGAGGGACTCTAGGAATCATTACTAACACGCATGCATCTTGTCAGCTTGATTCTGTTTTTAAGTTGAGGTATGAGTTTAGGGGAACTTGTGCATTGTGAGGAGTGGATTGGGGCTCTTCCATTGGTTAGATAGGGGTGCAGGCAGTTGTAGGGGACAGGAGGGTTCTAGTAAGAGTTGAAAATGAAAGTACAATATGTTTCTCTTGTACATGTATATCAGCATTGATGCAAAAAAATAAATGTTGCCCTGAAATTCACTCATGCTCTCAAAGAAGCAGATCAAAGTTGACAGCCAATTAAAATAGCAGGGCAAAGCAATTTGAAACTTGAATAGCCACTTTATGCCTTGTATTAATTGAGTTGAATTCCTAGGTATGGCAATGTGAATTCAGAGGTAATGGCTAGAAAACGTACTTGTATTGACAGGATATTTTGCCCAGTAATTGAAGAAAAAAATGAAAAAAATTAAGAAGAAAAAACAAAAGTAGATAACTATGAAAGGAAAGTTAATTTCCTTGCAGCTCACTTTAGATCCTGTAGAAAAAAAAAGATCCTTTCTGATTTGTGCTAAAGTTTTTTCATATTTCTCTTGAGGTATTTCTTTTAACCAGAGCGCTGCTGATCAACTTGCCAGGGAAAGCCAAAATGGCCAGTGAGCAATTACATGTAAATCTAAATCACAGGGAATTAATATGTGGATACATTGTTTGCAGAGACACAAGACCTTCATTCCTTTAAAATATTTGAATCGTTAAAAAAAAATGCTTTCCTGTCTTGATCAAAGCCGATCTCTTGCCCTCTGTGTATTGGTGTCTTAAATATATACTTATAGAAACACGCTGTCAAACAACGTTTTAAAAGTAAAAAGTAAATACTTACCGTACATGTTTGCTTTTGCAGGTACACAGTCTCTTCAATGCTTTTATTGCCAATTCATTTTTTTAATTTTTTATAGTAGTATTAAGGCAGTTATATACAGTGTGAATTAAAAAAATGTAGGGAAGCTTCCCCACAAATATTCCAAATACATGTAAATGAATATAGTAAATGTAGATGTAATTAACTCTAAATAACCACATTAAGTAGCTTATTTTGTTAATTTCTTTACTGGTGCTTGTTTTCTCTCTGTTCAATGAATTCTATTCACCAAGCAAAAATGACAAGCCATTTGAATGCTTGATTAGCTTGTTTTTTATTAATCCACCTTTCGAGATCTTTAATTTCTCGATCATTTTCTGTTGGAACATGCTTGCATTTTGCTGCATTTCTATGATTTTTCTTGCATGGCTACTCTGCTGCTTAATGCTGGGTTTCTATGGTAACCTCATCAATTCCATCATCATCAGCATCACTAGTAGGAGAACCATCTCATCATCAACGTCGGCATCACACAGTATTGGAAGGCCGCGATCACTCTACGTGTAAGTACGCTGTACATATACCTGAATGTACAGGTTTGCAGGTTCCCTTCAGTTTTCTGACACATGGTCTGGCGACAATTGCATTGGGCTTTATCTTGTCAAAGAAATAGAGTTAGATTTAGGGTTGCTATTGAGTTTTAGTTTAGGGTCAGGGTTAGCTTAACATGCTGCGATAGGGTTTTACATTGTGTTTAGGGTTAGGGTTAACTTGGGTTGCAATTGGGTTTTAGGTTAGGTATAGGGTTAGGGTTAGATTTGCTATTTGGTTTTAGGTTAGGGCCTGGGTTAGGGTGGCAGTTGGGTTTAAGGTACTGGGTTAGGGTTATTTTTAGGGTTGTAATTGGGTTGTCGTTTAAATAGGTTCAGAGCTAGGGCTGGGTAGGGTTGTAATTAGGTTGAAGTTTAGGTTCAGAGTTAGGGTTGGGCTTAGTGTTGTAATTAGGGTCAAGGTACTGGGTAAGGGTTAGGGCTGCAATTGGGTTGAAGTTTAGGTTCAGAGCTAGGGTTGGGCATAGGGTTGTAATTAGGTTCAAGGTACTGGGCTAGGGTTAGGGTTGCAATTGGGGTTCTAAGCTAGATATAGGGTTGGGGATAGAGTTAGGGTTAGGGTTAGAATTAGGTTATAGGTTAGATAAAGGGTTAGGGCCAGGGTTTTACATGTAGGTTAATAGATTAATGGTCAGAGTTAGATTTAGATATACAGCTGTAGGTGTACATGTTTAGTGCATGGTCCTTGATTCAAGTTAAGAATTCAGTTAGCGTACATAGTATGATATTGACTGGAGCAATTGTCCTGGAGTATGTGTTGCACTGCTTTCCTTCATCATTCAAGAGTAAGCTGGTGAGGTAAATTTTGTACTTTTTTCTTTGCACTTTGACTTCGGAAGTTCATGGACCTATTCAAAAACCTGTTAAATATTCACACAAACTAGAAAGAAAAGGCAAGACAAAACAAAGCAAGGCAAGCCAAGCCAAGCCAAGCCAAGCCAAGCCAAGCCAAAGATAGAAAGAAAAAGAAAAGGCTTGGTTCAATGCAATATGAAGGAGAAAAATGAGCAAAAGAGGTTTATGTTGCAATTCAGCTTTTGTAACACTACAACAGATGCAAAAAATAAATCAAAAGGATGACTGAGGCAAATGATACAGCTTAAGTGACACAGATTGTTGTGCATTTGAAGAAAATAAAAAGCCCTATTTTTTAGTAGATCAATCTTATGACTACAGTTTTATTTTGGTATTGTATTATCCATGAACCACAATCTTGAGATATCTGGGCACTGTTGTAAGTGGGATAGTGGTTGACCACCAATAAGTGCACATTTTTTAAAATACTGATCTTCCCAGCTTCTACAGTTTGATGCACCTGTATGAATACATTGTAAAAATAGATATTCATGTACATGAAAATGATGTTTAAATGCAATTTAATGTGCAGTTCAAATAATGTGTCTGCTCTATCATGAAAGATTAAATTAACAGATTCCAAGTACAATGTAGAAAGCAGGATTTTTTTCCCCCTGTAAAATATTGCAGTTCATAACTTACTGCAGTAACAGCAATTGCGCAAATCGAACATTCATGTACTGAGGCTATTAGGCTAGCTGCTTGAATAGTACACTAGCAAGCTCCATTTCAGAACACTGCTTAATTTTACAGTTGTAATTTTCACCATTTTATATAAAATTCTAACCTTGTTCAGTGATAAATACATAATTCTAGTCATTTATATTGATGCATTATTCCTGTGTACTGATAAAACATCTGATTCTCATATTTTACTACTATTAATATTAAAATGGATTCCACTATTTTACAGCGATAAGAAGGTACCAAGAAGAGCTACAGTTGGAGGTACTGATGAGAGTAAAAGGGCGTCCACGGGAGATAGATATAGGTAACATTGGATCCACGACACGTGCTCTGGTGATAATCGCTCTGTGGTCAATTTACCACAGTAAACAAGTTCAGGGCACTGTTTCATAAAACTTGTTATCAATAACAAGTTATAATAATTCTTGCGTTTCACAATCCCTGCACCCTCATTCGGTTCAGTTGCGACAGGCACTCTAGCGCGGTAATTTTGGGAGATGGGTCGACAGCTTTCTCGACGAATCAGGGGCCCGTTTCTCGAAACCAATGACAAGACAGTCATAACTTTATTGGCCAACTACGGAGATGTCTCTGATCTTGTAAACCATTTCACAAAGAGTTTACTAGCTAGACATCTCGTGAAATCGATACTATCGGCGAGATGAAGAGCCAAGTCATAGCCTTAGTCGCAATTCCACCGGATTAAAACAAAACTTGTCGACCCGCGGGTGCCTCTCATGGTACGAACGTTGGTGGCGCATGTATTGTGAAACCCAAGAATTGTTATAAGCTTCTGAATTCCGTGGAATTTAAATGGCTGAGAGCAAAGTTGTCATAGAATCTTAGCATTTGTTATTGATAAAAATTTGTATGAAACGGGGTGCTGAACTTCACCCCTTGACCCCACACTGTATACCTTACCCTATCTCTATCCCTAAGCTTAACCTATGTACAGTTCACAACTAAATTATTCATACTCATACAAAGGTTTGTAATATATAAGTACCGGTATGTACAAATTCGATTTGTCCCAAGTTATGTTTCTTGGTAATTTTACTTATTACAGCTTACATCTAAAAGTATCCAACAAAGGCCCTAATTCAACCAGACCAAGTTTCATTCTTGAGTTATTAAGAAGAAGAAAAAAAATCAAATCAAATTTACAAGGGGTATGAATATTATAGTTGCTAACTGTGTATGTGAAACCCAATCGCAACCCTAACCCTAACCTTATCCATATCTTTGTACACTGTACATGTGTCTGGTGAAACAAAGCCCAAGCCCATATATCGCCAGAGCTATTGTCTTGTCACCAGTAAAATGACAGGCTAAACTTTATAATTATAAATTCTGTTCCAATAGTTACAAGTTACAAGTATTTATGCTAGAGGAAATGGGAAAACGATTTTTGAGTTAATTTCATTGCAAGTTTTTCTTGACATGATATTTTCAGTGCATGTATTCAGGGTGTGTGGTGTTTTTTTATTTGTTTATATTGAAGGCATGCTTACCACTGGTTTCGGTTCTAGAGGCTTGATCGCACATTAAGTGCTAATATAAGTACTTAAATTGAAATCACTATGTACCGGTACATGAATGTATTTGTGTACATTCTATTCATGACTCTGTGGGATATTTTCATTGGTTTTTATGTGTTTCGTATCCATAGGGACAATATCAGTATTATAAGGACAATGAATGGCAATGGAAGACAATGATGACGACAAGAAAGTTTATTTCTTGTATTGTCCCCCATGGGTGCATGGAAGAAATACAAACATTTGATATAATAAAATGATGAATGGTAATTTTTGGCAGTCTAAAGACAATACAATTTTTACAGAGAAAGACAAAGAGAGAGAGAGAGAAAAAAAATGTATGTACATCTAACTCAAGCTATCACCAGTTAAGCAATAACTAGATTTAAAAAGATAGTATGACAGCAACTCTATGTAGTGCAATATAAAATAGTCAGACCAAGACAATGGTTTCACAAAATCCTGCTAGATTTTTCAATTCTTTAGCATTTTTAGTGTTACGTATTACACTGAACATTTCAAGTAAATAATAATAATAATGATATTGAATTCTTATATAGCGCATGTATCCCCCTGCAAGGTGCTCCAATATTACCCAATGTACATTTATGCTCAAGATGTACATATGGATGAGAATATAGTACTATAAATCACCTGCTGCATGCATATCAATCCCAAATATAAGCAATTCCCTTATCTTTTCTATAGCAATGTTAACCATTCTGTGGCCAATGGAAGAGTGAGGAGAGGAGCATCTGACTCAGATGCTACTCTAACCAACCAAGTATCCCCAGAGAGGCATAAGGCTCAGGTCACACGGAGGACGGAGATAGAAGAGAAGACTAGGACCAAACAGGCCCAGAGAGATGCAGTACTCAATTATTATAAGGTAAGTTGCAGGACAGATATATAAAAACAGTTTGGCATTTAACCCTTTCACAACAATCATTCCACATTTTGATTCAGAGCCCTACAAAATATGCCAGATGCATGATGAGAAAGAGCCAAAGTTTGTGCACATACTGCATCCATTTTTGTTTCATGACTATATAGCAATTGATGCCAGGTACCTAAAAAAGGAAAATCAGCTCTAATATTATTAAATTGGCTAAACATTGAGAGATTCAAAATCATTGTTTTAATTTTCGATCAAAATTTGCCATTCTTTCAACTTTTTGACAACACTAGGATTCATTGCTCTGATATCAGTGCACATTTTGTAATGAATTTGGATGTCAAAACCTACCCATCAATAGATTCTGAGGGAAAATTTGGCCTGATTTTGGATAAAAATCAATACAAATAGTCATTTTGGGCCAAAAAAGGCTTAAAAATGGCTGAAATGACCAAAATGTTGTGAGGAGGGTCAACAAGACTGATATTTTGGGGATCAGCGCAGAATTGCACCCTGGATAAGCTATTGAAACCTTCCCTACCAAAGATTCTGATTAAATCCCCTTATCCCCTAGGGTATTAAAAAATGCCACAGCTGATATTTTTGTCAACTTTTTCCCATAATGCATCATATGAAATTGACTATTAAAACACTGGTGTCGCTAGATGGCGCTGTGGATTGTGAATACACCCTATTACCAACCAAAATGTCAACATGGAGTCGATTTCTTCTTTTCATAGCACAGAGATGCCAACCAGTACGATTAAATCGTATTTAGTACGATATTATGAGTGAAATACGATAATACAATTTTTTTTTTTTTTTTTTTTGCAGAATCGCATAGAAACATGTACAAGTAAACCCCGAACCCCAACAAAAACTTTGCTTTACAATTTTCTCATTAAATTTTAATGAAAGATCAAACATTTTTACTTGACCGTTCTTACCAGTAACACATTTTTCTGAAATTATACTAGCTCGGGGCCAACGGGCCAGTGGTAATGTCAAGTTTTCGTGAAAATCTGATTTTTCTCTCCAAAATCTGATTTTTTAGGATATTCAGTCTGTTTTTTTGTGTCAAGAGGTTGGCATCTCTGATAGCATGAGGAGATGATCCATACTGGTTATGCATTTTGTGTAAGAGATTTCATGAAAAGTTTCCCATGGCCTATAAAATAGATCATTTGTGGACAGATAGAGTAGATAAAATCAACTTCAGAAAACTTTACCCGGAATTCTGTGAGCAAACGATTTAGGAGTATGAAGAAAATAAAGATTGTCGTGAAACCCCATTCACGAAGCCCGAGTCAGACTCACAAGTCGATTCTATGTTGATTGAGAGTGCATTTAGACTTGCAATATCTCTTTTATAGATATACATATATATATATATATATAATAGGTAGATGTATCATTTTAAATGTATTATAATGATATGGACCCCTAGCTTACAGAGCAAAATATATTTTGGGTATTGGTGCACTTTAATTTGAACAGAATAAAGAGCTCAAATCCCACCATGGATAAGTAGACTTTGTTAGACCAGGGCCCGTCTTACATAGAGTTACGTTGATCCAAATCAATCGTAAGTCCTCCAATCAATCGCAAGTTTGCAGTCTCCTATCTCTTATGTACATACAGTAGTTGCGATTGATATCAATCGCAAAAAAGTTGCGATTGATATCAACTCTTTGTAATACGTGGCCCAGGTTTAAATTTCAATTATTGGTTTCTATATCATATTTAAATATACATATTTTAAACATACATAATGTCCATCAGTGTGATATAATTTACGTTTCAAAGTACAAAACATGATACTCATATAGTATAGAACATAGATAATACATAGGAGAACATTACTCATTTTTACAATTAACATGATATAGGAGGGATAATTTGTTAGTTATGTGCTTGGTCACCTTTAACCTTTGACCTGTGTTTTCTTTGCAATCATCAGACGAGAGCATCGCCACCCCCAGGGAGCAGGAGAGAGACGGAGGCAGCAAACAATTCCAGGAACTCACCCTCACCAAACAGCAGTTCAGCCTTCTCTAATATCAAACCTAGATCAGGTACGGTAATCTCAAATTCCTTTTCTGGAATATATATCGCAAAACTACATCATTCTTTTCTTTTGGTTTTGTATAATTTTCTACCTGTCTCCCAGACATCATCATTCATACTCACTTGCTTTTTCTTGATTTTAACATGTTGTAGCTTAGTTAATTCCATATTATGAGTGTAAATTTCTTTTGGCAATCTTTTACATGAAGAGACTGATGACTCTTTTTTTTTACTGTTCAGCCAGTTTGTTTGTGTGTCAGTAATAATAATAATGATGATGATGATGAAGATGATGATAATAATGATAATAATGATAATAAATATATATCATGGTGAATAGGGGGAGTGGTACAGAACAAGTTTCAAGCCATTATTTCCCATTACCTTTTGGTCTGATTAAAACAAAGTAAAGCTAAATAGTACTTTGTTTCTCTCTCTCTCTCTTTCCTCCTTTCTTTTTCTCAGCATTTAATATAGGAGGCGGCAAACCAACAGGAGACAATCTTCAAGCAAACTTTACTGCAAAGAGAGAAAAAACAAAATGGGCAGAAGAGCTAGAAAGAATTGAACAACTAAGAAAGGTGCGTCGCTGTAGTTTTCTATGAACGTTTGCAAAGATTGTAATAGTATACAAATATACACTGTCTTGAGAGGTTCTGGTTAAAACTATGCGCAAGAGGTGACTCCAATAGTACTATTTGCTGAGGGGCGCAGCCCTGAAGCAAATGGTACTTTTGGAGTCACCGAGGCCCATAGTTTTAACCAGTACCTCGAATAGAAGGCATGGTATATTTGTTTATATCCTGCATCAAAAATTCATTTGATAAAAAAAATCTTAAAAAATTAAAAAAAACTTTTTTGGAACAAAAAAAAATTTAGAACAAAAAAAATGTAAATTTTTATCTAAAAAGATTTAGAATATTTTGTTTTCATTAAATTAAGATTTCAAGATGAAAAAAACATGTTTTTTCAACTCCCAAATAGTACTCCCAAATAGTACTCTCATATAGTACTTTCTAAAAATAGTTCAAATATTTCTGGTCATGTGACGAGCTCTCAACCAATCAAAAGCCAACAAATTTTTGATGCAGGATATAATTTCAACTATTTAAATTTTTTTTAGACTGTACAGTATTACATGCTTTCAATACCTCTAGAAAATATCTAGCAAACCGTTCAAATTATGCACTGTCATGCTGTTAAGCTAAAAATCAGTTTAAAAACATATGACTGCAAGATCACATAGACTTCCAGGGCACATTAGTTCTATAGGCAATCCAACACGGCATTGAAATGGCCCGTACGGTGACCTTTTCGAAAAAAATTGCGACTACGTGTATGTTGGATGGCATTTCTGATTGAAGTTGATTTTGTCTCATACCCATTTAATATTCTCCTACTGGTAATACAGAGGAAGTATTCCATAAACTTTTATCAAGCAATTTCCCAGATTATTGTATGTCATGAAATCTGTTGATACATGTAGTTCTTGTTACTTGGTGTCTTGTTTATGTACATGTATTACATGTATAGGATTAATGATCCAACTGGATCAGGGCATTAAACCCCAGTCACTCCACCAAACTGACTCCAAACCGATGAAATCTTGACGTTTTCTGGACATTGAATGTAATTGTTTGGTCGGTCTGGTGTCAGTCCGTGTGGTGTGATGGGTATTGTTGGTCTGTTGGTGTTATAGTAGACTTTTAGCTTTTTTACACCAGTCCAACGCAATCACCAGTCTTTATTTCTCACTGCACCATTCTAGTGTGCACACCCTTGGATGAATTCCATTCACACTATCAGTGATTACAATAGTGTGGTGGAAATGCAGAAGGTGAGTGAGAAGTGGTACCCGTCTGCCATTAGTCTGATGTGATGTTTTAGATCACAGTGACTTGCCTTCTTTCGCTGTGTGCATGCGTTTTCATCAGGGGTCATAATTTTTTGCTTCTCGTTTTTATTTGCGCTATTTTTGTTGAGTTTTGGTTGTTGGTAATTGATACATTTTAAGGTTTATCAGTGGAAGTCTTGCCCCAGCTTCTAATTATTTTGTTGTATAAAATGATGATTTACATGTCACATCTTATCTTAATCCCAGTCAAGTGATTCATTGAGAGCAGACACTTGACCAGGTATTCCCTTTTTTCCAGAACAAAACTGGTCATTAGCATTTCTAATGTCCGGTCATTGGCATTTTCTATTGACCATCCAGTATTAATCATTTACAGAACATGTAGATTTGGAAGTCGACTCAAGATCTGAGAAATTTATGATGAGAATGATTTATCATATGATGATGATCATCGTCACCGTTGTATGAAATATACCCTGTAGTGTACACATCATCTGGACTGGCTAACAATAATTAGGATATTATAGGAATATAGTAGTTGAATATAGGTTATTGATTTTGTTATGCCTCCGCATTGGAAGACAATCTAATTAGATTTGTGGTAAGTAGGTCAATGGTCAAAGGTCATAGAGGTCATTTTCTGAAATTACAGGTTTTATTCTTGCTATCGCAATATCTCAACATGGTGACAGTATTACTTTAGGAAGATGATCTAATTATATTTTGGGGCTAGTAGGTCAAGATCATATTCGTCAGTTGACATTTGATTATAGACTTTTTGTTTTCATCCTGATATGTCATGAATAATTTCATCCATTTCCTATACTGAATTTAAGGTGGAGGCATATACATTTAGGAGACACAGTCGCACTTGTCTTGTTTCTTTATTTGTTTGCATGGTGTGTTGATGAGTGTCTTGATTGAAATGAATCACTCTGTGAGGGGGTTGTTTGTCTTGATAAAGGTAGGCAGAAAATTTGTGGGCAAGTGTGTAGACTTTTCATCCATTGTCAATTATGAAGACATATTGTACATTTACATGTATGTGTATGTCCAAAGCTTATTTTGTTTTAAGTTGTGTAGTATGCAAAGCTGACTTGTTTAAAAATGTTCCATTGGGATACATCTATAAATGTACATGTGCATTTCAAAAACGGCACCTGTAGATGTTTTGCTATGTACATCTACATGTACATGTAGTTTGAACACTTCATTAATTTTTTAGATTAGTTTGCATGTTGTGTTTAAATTGAGATGAATCAATCCTGTTTGGTTGTTAAATGTATGTGCAAGAGTAAACATTGATTTTTTTGCTTTTTGTTGTTTTTGTTCTTGTATTTTCTTTCCAGCATTCATGATTAAATGTGAAACAAAATGGGTCTACTTAATCAGTCGGAAAAAAAATGTTTTGAAACTTTTCTAATTTTTCATCCCATTTCACCCCCAATGCACAGTGCCAACTGTGAGGAACAAGCCATGAATGGCTTGCATATTTAATCTATTTATCCTTTAAGTCATGTTTTTCTTTTCTTGTTTTTCAGTGCATTGAATCGCGATTGAAAGTGTCCTTACCAGAGGATCTAGCGGAAGCTCTGATGGACGGGGTGGTATTATGTCATCTAGCTAATAACATTAAATCTCACGTGATATCAAGCATCCATGTTCCTTCCTCAGCAGTGGTGAGATTCAAGATTCAAGTTTTTTAAAAAAAATTGATTTGACATTTCGAGTTACAATTCGAGTTACATAGTCTTCTAAAATATCATAGGAAAGATGTGATACAGATCTAATTCTGCAATATACATTGCACATATAGAAAATCAAAAGAAATAACTTCCGTTTCAAACATACTTAGGGAAGGGAAATTTATTCCACTTAGCGTTCGTCCGCATCCGGCCGCGTACCCTCCTTTGTTTAATACTGATGATCTTTTGCTTGAAAAAAAGAAGAAGTTTTTTTGAAGTATTGTATGATAGATTTAGTACAGATCCTAATGTTCTCCAAAGGTACAGATAGAGGTTTGTATGGTGGTATTTCCAGTTCACAGTGTGTAGTCCTGGGGGGCGTTTCACAAAACTTGTCATCAGTGACAAATGACAGTTTTTGTTATAAGCTACTGAAATCCTTGCTTCTGATTGGTTATCAGCAGATTTGTCACTGATTTTTGTCATTTGTCATTGAAAAAAGGCTTTGTGAAATGCCCCCCTGATCTGGTTTTGCTATATCCTCTTTTCTCCTTGCTTTCACAGCCTAAGTTAACCCAAGCCAAGTGCAGAAGAAATGTTGATAACTTCCTAAAAGTGTGTACAGCCGCCGGTGTGCAATCCGTGAGTATACCATTTCCCAATGTTTATACTATTATTCTATGTTTCTATGTATACTATGAGTACACTGTTAGTCTTGCACTATTTCTCTGTAATATCTGCTGTTTCTTTTTTTCTACAATGTATGTAAACTATTTATCTATGTCTATTTCTCTTGAAATCCTGTAACAATAATCAATTCTAACAGATTCCAACAAAATTATCACTGTGTGCATATTTTTATATATTTGTAGCAATAAATAGCATTAGCATGAGAATTTGGAAAAGAAGTATGTCACTACTGGGTAAGAAGCAAAAGGAACCAGACATTATACCTCCCAAGGCATCTGGTATTAAAGGCAGGAATATTTGCCATATCAATTGCAAAATAGTTTCTTCAGAAAAATCTGTCCAATTTGATAGGTACAAGATGAGCCGACCAACCTAATACATGTACTTGTACTAAAGAAATGAGGCACTTTTTCCCTAACAAGTGTACATTGGTAGACTTTTATCGTTGTAGAAGATCTAACATTATCGATTGGCGGATAGCACTGATTTCTTGTAAGTGTTGGTCGATAATAATAGCACTACATTTTGGACATTACTCCCCACCTGATGTACAGTAGAAGAGGCTACTGCTTTTAATCCGAGAGTTTTGCCCTCAAAACCAAATACCGGTATCTAAATTTTGTTTGCCAAACAAATCCTAACCGATGCTTACACAATCCAAACCAGCCCCCTCTCCCCACCCTCCACCTAGTTAATACATGGTTACTGGTAGTATTTTACTTTTACCCCCCCCCCTCCTCCCATATCAAACCTCATGATGCCAATATTACTTTTTGCTCCCCAAAGTCTTTGCTTTTACTCTTCCTAACCCTATTCTATATTCTACCCTCCTAATATTTGCTCTGACCCCCTCCTTAGCTTTGCAGTCTAACCCTATTAACAGAATGAATTTATTATTGTTGTATATGTAAGACTTCTATATTTCTCAGCTAATAAATTTAAGTTTGATAATGTATCTACAGGCAGGGCTCGGCACTAGCAGGCGTCTGGGACACATGGTTGCCAAAAATCTAAGTCTGGACCCACAAATTCTTTAAGTTTTTACATAGGGCTCATGCATACAGACTGTAAACAGTGCAATCCAAACTCCTTCCCAGAAATTATGAGTGGAGCCCTGCTACAGGTCTAGCCACTTCATTTTATTAAGGATGCTGTATTCGTACACCACTCACATTGATGAGGTCGACTCTAAACCAGCAATACGTGTACAATAGACCGAACAAAACTAACTTGCCCCAAATGGCTGAGAGCAAATGTTGATTAACAGTCAGTTTGGAAAAGGGTGTGGTATAGTGGAAGCGTCATGGTGTAGTGGTTCTGACTCGCGTCTTTCAATCATAAGGTCGTGAGTTCGAATCCCACTCCAGGACGTTAATTTCCTTCAGTAAGAAATTCATCCACATTGTGCTGCACTCCACCCAGGTAGAGTAAATGGGGACCTGGTAGGAATTTATTCCTTGAAACGCAGAGCGCCTGACAGCTGCTCTGCTAAAGCGAGGGTAATTATGCCGCATTATTGTAGAGCGCTTAGAGAATTCTGATAAAGTAAGTGTTAGGAGCTATATAAGCACATACAATTATTATTATTATTATTAGTCTCTCGGGTACAAGATTAATGTTAATGTGTCTCATGATTCTTTGTCTAAAAGCTACATGTATACTCAAGATTCTTTTTTGTTTACAAGATGTACACACAAATATCAGGCGCAATTGAAACAGATGACATTGGTGAAGTCAGTGAAGTTTGCCATCTTGCATGCCCCTTTCAACTGTTCTTAATCCTCGCCTCGCATTATGCCGCATTATCTGCACATTGCATGTATCCTGAACTCTCCTTTTCCTGTGCATAGGTGCATGAAGTGTCGTATCTTAAAAACCTGTCCATCAAAGGACAAATAAATGAGCAGGCTGTCTGAAGAAGCCAAAATGAAGGAAAAAAATACCTTACATACTTTTTAAACCTGGGGCCTAATCATCTTAAAATGATCAGGCTCTGCTGCTCTGATATATAGAACTCAAATTTGAACTTGTTTACCAACTGGACCGGTTTACAAACTGGAAGGGTTAAGGCTTATGATGGACTAAGGCTTATGTTGGACTTTCAGTCATTTAAAAAACATAAACAGGCCATGGGGTACTGCTATTACTGCAAGAATGGTTATTCAAACATTCAAAATGGAAGCAACATGCACAAGTACCCATATTCAAGGATCATTGTTGAATGTGACAACAACTACATGTATATTGCTGTGAAGATTAGACTCAGTTACCATGTTTGATCAAGGATGAAATCATATCACAACCTCTTCTGAAAATTTGGGTCATTTTACTGTTCATATCCTCTGCTCAGATATAGAAGGGTGTTAGCTCCTGTCATGTAACACAGAATCAACACCCTTCTGGCTCTCAACAGACATAATGATGTTGATGACGTCTGATTTTTGTTACTGACGTCTTAGCCTCATCTCTGTATTTTCCATTCTGTTGTTTTCCCACCAGGAGAAACTATGTTCACCGGCCGATATACTAGAGGGCAAAGGTCTACCAAAAGTGGCTACGACGGTGAGAACGCTACTATCGCAATCGACTGTCCACACTAAGCAATGGGCCGTCTGAAAGTCAAAGACATTGATGAACTTTTTGTTGCGAACCATGTGTGCAGGGATCCAGCAAGAATGAACTATCCTACGTGTATACTACTAAAAATATTGACTTTTTCTATAGCGCTCATAACCGTCACGCTGTGACGCTCAAGGCGCTTCGGCAACTACTACATCATGTACCAATTTTACACCTACAATGTTCTACTACTACAACTACTTGGTAGACTATATTGGAAGTCCAGGCCATTGAAGCAGTGAGCTGTTTGGAAGGTGTGAAATATGATGAACAGTTGTTGCCAATTACATGTATGTGTGCAGGGGATTGAGCAAGAATAGAGTTTCTTATACTACTACATAACTACTTCTACTACAACTTCTAGGCATAATATATTAGCAAATTCTTAATGGGCGGTCCAGTCAATTGAAGCAGTGAGCTGTTTGGAAGTCAAAGAAGCTGTTGAACTCTTCATTGCCATCTATGTGTGCAGGGAATTGAGCAAGAATGAACTATCCTATATTACTACTACACTGTACTTCTACAAGGCAGAATATTTGAATCAGTGCGCTGTTTGGAACGGAAAGTCAGATGAATCTTTGGTGCCATTCTTTATGTGTTCACCAGGGAAGTGTGCAGAGAATCTAGCATGAATATACTACCCTAATACATGTACAACTACTACTACACTACTACTACCGCCACCACGATTGCAGAA
Organism: Mesocentrotus franciscanus; assembly: GCA_037976565.1. Taxonomy (NCBI): domain Eukaryota; kingdom Metazoa; phylum Echinodermata; class Echinoidea; order Camarodonta; family Strongylocentrotidae; genus Mesocentrotus; species Mesocentrotus franciscanus. The sequence goes on along the minus strand of CP137686.1, from coordinate 15,833,110 downwards.
AGTATATTGGCAGACTCTTTATCAGCAGTCCGTGTGGATGAGTGTGCCATCTGAAATGAAGTCTGTTGCTATTTCTGTGAAGCAGTCTTTAAAGATGTTTGCAAGATTCTGCAGGAGATCTTATGAGAAATGACTACTTGATACTTATTGTTCTCGCCAGCATGTAACAGCCATGCACATTTAGGTTATTGTAACAAGGAGACCTAATGAAAAGAAATGTCAAGGATAAATCCTCTCCTAAGGGGGGAATGGAATTATCAACTTATAACACTAGCCATTAGAAATACTTAAATGCACATGTACAAGGTCAAGCATGCTTTTACCGGCTTATTTTTTTCTCCCTACTTGTTAATATTTTCATGATCATTTGGATCTCCTGCCTTGCTAAGCAAGTGTCTGAGATCCCCCAAACTCTCCACCTGCTTTAGCATAGTCTAGGGCCACCCAATTTTCAGTTAGTGTTCAGACAAGAACGTGCATTTCAATAAATCGTCTGTTCAGAGCCAGAGGAGTGTTAACTCATATCCTTTAACCCATTGCCTCCTGGAACCTGATGATCCCTGTATTAAGCCTATGGGGTTAGAGAATTCAGTAGTCAATGAGTTAACGTAAAGTTTAGGCCCTTCTGTCTCTCAAAGGTCAAATCTAAAATGACTATCATTATACTTAAGAACAGCATGAGTGCCATGCGGTTGCATTGACTTGGACTGCTTTGTTGTAAGTGTAATGGTAAGAAAAGATTGAACTGCCATAGTCGCTCAGAGGAGAGATAGAAGTAATTTGGATTATGTTTCTTTTAATTTTTTGTTGTTAAAGGATACCTTTCAACTAATTTCTTATGACCAACTCCTGTCTGATTTATGACTAAATAAAGTGTGACAAAAAATTGACTCTGATTAAGTTTGGTTTGGAGATTTGTGCAGTGTGTGTTTGAAACATGAACAATTAAATGTGATGCATTTTGTCTTTTGCACCCACGATGCTTTATAAAAAAGTTATTGATTGCTGTAAAAGCATCTTCAGACTCATAGCTCAAATCACTGGAGAAGAAGGGAGGAAACAACACAGCCATCTGATGAGTCAAAGATGTACACAAATCATTTATTAAGAGTGGCCAAGGCATTTATTTGATTACAATTTATCACCAAACAAGCTCTTCAGTCTGAATGTTTAGATTTTAGCTGACCATCAAACTGATAATGAACAATTAATCATGTGTGAGAGCTTTTTATATTTGATGACCTTTGTGTATGCACCCTGCATATTAAAATATCCACCAAATGAGCTTATCTGCCTGAGTTTATAGATCATTTGTGACAATCAAATCGAAAATGACCAATTAAATCACATGTACAAGGTAAACTTGATTTGAATGTCATAACTTTCATGTTTATGTACTTAAAGATTTTATCAACATGAATTGCAGTCCTCTCAGTAAGCTATTTGCAAATCCAATTACCTGGTACCGGTACAATTTACTACCAAAACAAGCTCATCTGTGTGAAGTGTAAAACATTTGTGACAGGTCTAACTGAAATTAACCAACTAATCACATATAACATTGATTAGAATGTCAAGATTTTCAAGTCCATGTACATGCACTAATTCATGTAGTCATAAATTACAGGGTTAGTATAACTCTTGCAGCTGTTAATTATATTTTGACCAAATCTTAACAAGGTCCGATTGTGAAAGTTTGGTGTAATCAGCCTTTATTTGCAGTGAAACTGGTGAATTATTAATGTTTGAAAGCAAGTACATGTAAGTATTTACTAATATAAGACTTCTTTCATTTTCATTCTCAGAGTCTAGTGCAGCATTACAATATAATCCACTTCTAACGTGCATTGTTATACATGTCGACTGGTAGTCCTAACTTTTTGATCTGTATGAGTAACATAATACACTGTATTTGAAGGAGTTAAACAAGAGATGTGGTTTCAGTCTTCATTCTCATTTGGGACAGATATAATATAACGATCATGTAGCAAGTTTTAACTACTCTATACTACATCTTGCCTCACGATCTAAGGCCAATTAATAGTGCTTTCTGCGTTCTCCAATGTTGATTGAATAATAGAAACTTACGGAACATTGTGAATTGTCCAGATCATATCTTTATGAGAATCCCCAAATTGAGTTACCTATGCCATATTGAGAAGGGTATCTTTGCATATATTCTCTACACAATTGTGAATTCTCATACTTGGATTGTGTACATGTGTATTGCTCTGAGATAGAACCATGCTAAGAAGATAGACTTCATGTACATGTACCTTGTGAAGATGATAGCAATAACTCCACATGGAGTGCCTTTGTAGTGATGTTTGAATGAATTGTGTAGAAGGTACTTAAAGCACCCTCTTTAATAATTGTTGCTGCTTTGGGGAAAATCTGTCATTGGGTGTTTGGTGTTAGTGTTAGTGTTAAGAGTCAGTGAATGGCCAATGCATTGCTTTTAGTGAAAAGATAATTTTTACACAAGACACCAAACTCTGATAAATGCATTGTATGAGTACAATACAAATTCCATGTGATTACCTAATCATTAACACCAGTGTACCAGTGTTCAGTTAGGTGTAATAGATGATATCAGTGTCAAATACTATACCATTGTCCATATTCTTCTAATTCAGTCAAATCCAACTCTGAGACTAAGATCATGTTTAACAAAGGAAAACTTAAACCTCAGACCAACTTCCTTTGTTAAACCTGATTTTTGAACAAAAGCTGAAGCATCAGCTTTAAAGTTTACCAATCACCAAAACATGTTTTGCAATTGATGGGGTTACATGTGTGGCAATAGAGCTTATAGAGTGGCAAGTAATTTTTCTTTTAAAGCCCCACTGCCCTACTTGTAGCTACTTGCTCCCTCTATATAGAAAACAATGCCTAAGCGGTGCCCATTGGTCCCCCATGATCCTCTTTTCCTTATGTTAATTGAGAGCTGAGTTGATGAGATAACCACCTGTCGGTGACGATGCTGGGAGGTCTCATCCCTCCTGGCCAAACTAGTGCAGACAGGCTTTAAGCTGATTTTATATACATTCTAGCTGTACACAAATATTTTTTCAGGTGATTGGTACACTTTAAAGGTCAGTAGAATATTGGCTCATGAGTCGAGTACATCCAGCCCTTTCATAAAAAGATTAGATGTGCTGTAGTCTGTATGCATTCTATGTCCATTTGTTAATTGCTTGTTATGCTATGTTTTAATCACATCTGAGATTAATTATGCTGCTATTGTGTTTGGTTGCAGTTGAAACTAGCACATTTCCGTCATTGGACCAATTTATAATTGTACTTAGAAAAGTAAATTCCAACTCTTGTATGCCCCTTCTTTAAACACATCTTATGTAAATCATATATCACATCTTATTTAAATGATTCTCCTCCTTGTTTAGCTATTATATATTATGCACAAGGCAAACAGTGTGAAAGTGAGTGCCCTTACTTATCACTGTTACATGCTATATAAATATTTCCTAATTTTCTCCATTTCCTTGACCAAAATTGGAAATGGATTATTGCTTTATCATTATTCATTATCTGTAATATTGAAATATTTTTTTTGATATGTGCTACTCTGTGACAATCTACAGGTAGGCATAGTGGGACGTCATAGTTGTAAATGCACACATACAATTTCACTGGGAATTTACGACTACTTCCCCCTTTCCCCTTCCCCTTTCCCATTTTCATGATGATATCTGAGTATCATTGTTGAGAGAAATATTTCACCCGTCTTTTTTGTTTCTGGTCATTATGCTACACGTACTGTACCTATTAAATGATGTTGCCTTATAGCGCTTAGAATGTTTATGTTTACATACTGTTTACATACCATATCGTTGATCAAGCTCACACTTCAATTGTGATTTTCTTTACCTTTAATAATAATATTTTCTTCTCTTAGCTTTAAAAGCCACATGAGGATAAATAGGTTCAAGGTACCCTGTCTGGCAGAACATTCCTAATTTCCCTTTCAATGTACTGTTCTCCCTTTTGAAAATTCCTACTGGGGTGACAAATACATGTAGAATTGTAAAAATGAACACTAAGCATTCTTTTTTATCAAAACTGCAAGTGTTTCATGTTTAATGAACTGTTCTCTCTCTTAACATTCACATTGGGGTGACAGATGCACCTGTGAAAATATACACTAAAAATTATATTTCTTGAAAATGCAGCTGTTTCAGGTTTAACTTTGTAGGGTGTTTTTTTCTATCCTCATATCCAATAATAATAACTAAACACTTTTTTATAGCGCATAACACATACCGTTAGGCATAATTTCATGCCTCTATGTGCTTTACAGAACAGAATACAGAAGGAGTGGAAACGGTGCACTGGGTTCATAATTGTGAGATCTTACAAAGTTTAAAATAGATTTGTTTTCAAATTACTTTTGAACTTTTTGTATGTTTCTATAACGGGCAAGTTATTCCATAAGACGGTGGCTGCATATGAAAATGCCCTTCCCCCGTAAGATTTTGTAATTTTGTCAATAAAAGGAAATCTTCAACTGAAACTTGAATTTTTAACATGAACAGACACTGTACATATATTACCTCCAAACAATACTTTAGTTTGTAATAATGATAATAATATAATATAACAATATGTTCATTTATTAAGCGCTCTCATGCAATTGGTTTTACATCTACCTGTGATACACGTTTCAATTTGCTGGTGTTTTATGTTTTTTCTAAGCTTGTATATTATGATAGAAACTATTAACACAACTGCCCCTTGGTAGTTTAGAAATATAAAATCAACAAGCATTTCAGAATGACAGAAAATGAAATTGACAGTCATCTTACATTCCAAGCAGCCTTATCAAAATTGTTTCAAGCGAAGAAAACAGAAGAAGTGGCTAAGGAAAATCTACAAGTGAATTTATTTGGCCTTTTGTAGAACCTTCAGTAACAAATCAGTGACCTTGCTAATAAAGTTCATTCAATTTGCCACATTGTGCATATTTTCCCCCGACCTTTCCGTGACAGTGAGTCTTTTGTCACTAAACATAGGCAGGGAAGTGATCTAGTTTATTGATGTGCAGTGGGGAAATGAGTTTGAATTTGATTTCTCTTGTACCGCCAGCAAATTCAATGCAGCTATTTTTCTCTATTACATGTACTGTAGCCTATGTGTGTTTCTTATCCATCATTTTTCCCTCTAAAAGTAAAAATATTGTAGTTAGTGGATCAACATGTACTCTTTTGGCTTGAAAATTGTTTGAAAATGACTGAATTTCCAAAACAACAACAACAACCACAATTTAACCAAAAAAAAGCTAAAAAGACAAATTATTAAATACAAATTGCATCACTGGGTTTACATGTATATTATTATGTATATCATGTTGCAGTATCATAGATACAAAAGAAAAAATATTCACAGAGAATGACATGAATGAAAATGAAAGCTCAGTAACTTTTCCAATGCAAATTTATTACGTGAAGACGAGTATTGCTCACATCAATGTCTTTGAACCTTTTTTTCCATACTTTACCTCTATAAGTATTTGTGAGATCTTGCCGCTTTTAAATGATATGTCAACTTCCATTGTTGAAATGATATTTATGAAGGAAAGATTTCAGTGTAATGGATTTGATTACGTTTACTGTAGCATGCTTTCCCATGAGTCTAATCTGGAGTTATCTTGAAACTACATTTGTACATGTAGTATTCTGTAGACGAATTATATTTTTTATTATTTTGTCGGGTGTTATTCTTTTATTCCTTTTTTTTAAAGGAACTATCCATCTTCTCTGGTTTTAGAAAATCATGAGACTCTAAAATGAGATCGTAAAATGATCAATGTGGCTGTGTTGGGTTTTACATTTTGTTCGGTTTTCTTTACATCTGTATTCTATAGTAACATACTTAGAAAGCAGCCAGCATATTCATCAAATTTAAGAAATGATGTGCTAGATTTCAGGGTTTATGTCTCTTTAAATGGATATGTTTACCGGTAAAAAGATCTAACTTGCTTTGATAGTCATTTTAAAATCAGAGTTATACATACGGTATTGTAAAGCCTCTATTCACTATACACATAGACAGACAGAAGGTCGTTGATAAACTCAAAGAAAATGATACGAGTTGCTCCCTTGTTCCCGCTTCCAACTGACAATACATGTTTTCCAACCTCTCTATTCTTGCATTTTGTCCAAGGATGGCCAAATGGAAGACTCTCGTTGCACCCAGCGGAAAGAATCCTTCATAGAAACTTGACTCACGAATGCAGTAGCCTGCCCTTTTGAAATGTACTTAGAGAAATACATTGCCATACAAATGCCAAGAAGGCTGATCATCCTGGCTTTATCTCTTAATGCCATTAAAAAAATCGGAAGGCAAGAATGAAAATTATGGCATGCATAAAAATAACCTTTCCTTTTAGAAATTGGGACTTGCAGCATTTGTTGTCTGTTGAGTGTTAGAAAATAATTAATTCTGCATAATATGAGTTAATGCCCTCCTGGCTCTCAACACTTTAGCATATCGTCTGGTTGGAGCCAGAAGGTGTGTTAAAAAAGATAAACGTTACCGCCATTTTGGCTCCAAACGTCTGATATAACCTGCCTTGACTGTGAATTAATAGAATATGACTATAGTGATACAGCGATAAGTTAACGCCCTTATTATTCCCAAGTGACACTTTATCATATAGCTTGCCTATTGTGGTTCTGAATCAATAGAATATGACTATAGGGATAAAAAAAACGATAAGTTACGCCCTTGTAGCTCTCAGGAGACACTTTATCATATAGCTTGCCTATTGTGGTTCTGAATTAATAGAATATGACTATAGTGATACAGCGATAAGTTACGCCCTTGTAGCCCTCAGGAGACACTTTATCATATAGCTTGCCTATTGTGGTTCTGAATTAATAGAATATGACTATAGTGATACAGCGATAAGTTACGCCCTTGTAGCCCTCAGGAGACACTTTATCATATAGCTTGCATATTGTGGTTCTGAATTAATAGAATATGACTATAGTGATACAGCGATAAGTTACGCCCTTGTAGCTCTCAGGAGACACTTTATCATATAGCTTGCCTATTGTGGTTCTGAATTAATAGAATATGACTATAGTGATACAGCGATATGTTAGCGCCCTTGTAGCCCTCGAGAGACACTTTGCCTATTGTGGTTCTGAATTAATAGAATATGACTATAGTGATACAGCATAGGTTAAAGCCCTTCTGATTCTCAGCTTGCATTTGATCCTAAAAACCTGCCTGTGATTCTGAAGTTATAGAATATGACTATATAGTGACAGATATTTAATGATATTGTAGTTTTTCTTTGTGAATAATAACATAGATATATTTGAGAATTGTCGTAAATTATCAAAGCACCGAGCTCGTTGTGTATAGGATGGAATATGATAGACTATTTGTATGTACATGGAATGTAAGTATGTAACATAGACGAATCCTGTAGTATATCTATAAATATATGCCACTTTTGCATGATGTGTAAATATCTATGTATAAAGTATTTTGTACGGTAGAATGCCTGGAGGTGCTTGTTAAGAACTTATCATGTTGTATTTAAGTTGATCTTTTATTTGATTGATTCCATTTTAATTTATTTTACAAGTGACTATATTATGTAATTCTTCCATTTGCATCCTATCCACAGACACACTTAAATAAAATGGATATTCAATGATGATGAATAATCATGCATTTCATTACTTGATGTGCTGTACTCAAGATTATGTTAACTCCTTGAGTACGGGAAAGCTCACATTGTGTGCACCTTCTCTACCCGTAGGACCCGTCCCTTGCCATTATGTATGTACCATTTGTGGCAAACTAAGTTCAATATTTTAATATAAGGCCAGATTTGATGCTTTCCAGTGTTTCTTACACATTTGCTACCTAAATGGTCTTGAAACACCCTCTCTGCATTATACATGCACATTATATCATAAACATGTAAAAAAAGATATGTGTTGAATGAGTTTTCTACCATGGCCATTACTGTTAGAAGCTGTAAAGGTACTACGTAATATTTTGAGTGATGAGTTTGATTGGTTGAAAAATGCAGAAATCAATCTTGCCCTGTTCAAAAAGAAGGATATTGGAAAATTTCCGGGAAAAAATTATTGTTAAGTATTTTGGAAGACAAATTTTCCCCTGTCTTACAATTGCTATTGGATACTGCACATTGAAAAAGGAAATTTCATATTAACCATATTTTTCACATTATTTTTCAGATTTATATTACACTATTTTGCCCAGTATTTGTTTGATTGATTAACTTCGTTTTCCATTTTCCATTAATTTCTTGTGGATGGATATCTAGTATCGTTTAAAAAATGATATAGTACATTTTGGAGGGAGTCCATTAAGCCATTTTACCATTGCACAGCCGTAATTGTAGTAATCTAAACACAATTCGATTATCGATGTATTGCTGTGCGTGCCATTGGTTAGGTGTGAGGATCAGGGGCTGCAAGATTTTATTGTGGCGATGCTTTCTTGCATAAAATAATGTACCTGATTTGTCTGTTTAGAGCCAGAAGGGCCTTAACTCCGTCTTAAAATATACAAGCTAATGTCCCTCTGGCTCCAAACAGACGATTTGTAAGCTATGATGTAAGCCCGCCTTTAGGAAAGAACCAATCGCACAACTTGTGCAACCTGTCATGAGTAATCACATACAAATGGAGGGGAAGAGGGAATTGGAGAATGGATGGGTAACGTGAAAGCATTATATTCTGAGAAGGCACTAGAGGATTTTGCGGCAGTATTTCTAGTACAGTATATACTGACCACAACATCTTTCGAGTAGGCTAATAAAGGATAATTTTGCAATCATATTGCATTACCTTTAGAAACCATTTCCGTTTTCAGAAGGCAGTGCTTAAGGCTTTTACAATTTCTTTAGTCGGATTTTTTTTAAAATTTAAAGTCTTTGCGACAGTACTTTAAGAATGCTACATGAACCAGCAAGACAAGAAGGCGTCATGAATCATTTCAGACTTCAGTTAAAAAATTTATCCACCCTACATGACGTAGAACATGGCATCTCTCCATGACTCCATCCATGTTACATAAAGGGAAACATACGTGCATCTTTATCAATGTGAATTGTGAGCGTACATATTTATATGAATGTACCACTAAGGGTGAAATCATGCAACATTTTCATCAAATATTTATTGAGTGGGTCCAAGAGTCTTGGCGTGAAGCAAAGAAAATTAGATTATCAGCCTAATCCCGCATCTCTTTACAAAATTTACTTATGTGATGCAGCTATGCTTCTCATTCATGTACCTGTACCCATGTGTGCCTCCCCTTGGCCTTTGCTCACTTACATTTAACTCACGACGACCCCCTTCCCTACCCCATTTTGAATTTTCCCACCCCGTGCCGTACTTCTACCCAATCTCTGAATCCCCTACCCCTTCCCCATACACCTCTTACATCCCCTTCCCCTAATACACCCCTTCCCCTTACAACCCCTTTCCCCAAAGAAGGAACACTGTTATTCCACATCATCAGCCGAACGTCCTCATTAATTAGTAACCCATGACAAAGTTTTGTGTCTGAAATTTTATTTCTGTTTTGAAGTATATGATCCCACATTGTAACGGGGATGATGTTTTTAATATGTTGCACTGGCCTTAACATCAAATAATAAACATTATGTAAAAGAAGTAACAATCGTCTGATGTTGTTGTTGTCCAATTTTGTTTGTGTTATATGTAATTGTAGCCAAAGAGGAGGAGATTGATTGATTAGGGGGCAAAAGGATGTTTTGAGGGGTTGAACAGATTTATTTGAGAAATAACGTGAAATTTTATGTATGGCGGTGTGTCTAAGCTTCGAGAATGGTCACAAGTGGGTCTGGTGGAGAAGGAGACCCCGTGAAATGAGGCGGTTCGGAGATCTTTGTATGATCAGAACAGTATTACTGCCAAATTGTATTTAAACCGAGAAAAACACATGCTCATCCAAAATTGAACAAAATCGGGCAAGGAATAACAAAGTTAAAGCTTTTTGAAATAACTTGTCACTAGAGGGCGATATTCAATATGGTGACATCATATCTGGACAACTGTCCATGCATTTTGTACTTCAAATTTCATGTTTTTCCTTCTTTCTTGTGATTGAGATAATCTACTCCCCTGAAAACAAGATATAGAATGCAGAATGATATTCTACTTCACATTTATGAAGTCGGATATTGAACATAAATGAATACGAAGAAAATGAAAGAATTGTGCAATTCCATGGTCAGAAGGCAGGGAGAGTTGTCCATAAATGATGACATCAAATAAAATATCGCCCTCTGGTGCCAAGTTATTTCAAAATTTTAAGCTTTAACTTCCTTATTCCTTGCCTGATTTTGTTCAAATTTTCACTGATCTTATTCAATTCAAATCTTTTAAAATTTACAATAAAGGTAACTTAGTATAAAGGTTTTGGTTCCCTTTAAACGTCACCATCCGAAAGAAGTGACTCGGTTTCGAACCTGCGTCCTCGGCTGATTCAGTTTGTAACCTCCACTGTTAGCTGGATTACAGGCGCACGCCACAACGCCGTGCAGAGGAGAATCTGCTTTTATAGATGGCGCTGCCATGGACATTTTTTTAATTGCAGATTGAAACTGTTAATCTGTACATTAATTTGTGCCTTGCATTTCACCTCCTGAAAGCCTTTCGTAGGTCTCTAGCTTTTTTAAGTCCTCGCACGTTTAACTAAAATTAAATACATGTATGTAAAGCTAGGTGCCTTCAGACTAACAGACGTCATGATGGCACTTCAACCTTTATGGTTGTCTTGGTTACCAGCATAAACATTGGAACAGGTATGAAAACCTTTACCTTTACACAAATATGAAACGACTATCGCGTATTTGATCTAACAGTTTAACAGTCTAGGTACAATAGGAAGCTTTAAAAATAACATCAGGAGTGAAAAATGTTATGCCGATATTTCTTCACTCTTGTTATTTACTATCTGTTCTTACGTAGGCCCATACCTATTCTTCATTTTTTGTTATTTATATATTTTATATTTTGACTTCACCATCTAACGAAAATAAATTAAAATCGGTAATAGTGATTTTAAACGCTGAAGGATTTTTATTCCAACTGTTTTATTTACAACTATCTTTCCCTTTCTCTTTTCCCTTTTTCCAAGCTCCATCCTATGGCTTCTTCTTCATCTTCACCGTATATAATGTTCCCATTCGATCTCTCCTTCCTTCTCACCTCTTTTAAAGAAATCAATATCTTTGCCAATCATTCTCTGTTACACGCGTCAGTCAGCTATTGTAAAGTCACGATTATCAAACTAGATTTGGTCAATCTTAAAGATAAAGACCAGTTCTGGTCATGCGATTGCATTGTGAAAGAAACGTTGTGGAATCGATCAGAAAAGGTTGATCATCTAGCATATAAGTATTGGTGTGTACTGCAAGGTTCTGGAATCATCAAAATGATAAGAAATTTGGCCCAGTCTTGGTAAAGTTACAATCACTGTACACAGAAAGATGTATATGGGACTACGCGACCACGTGCGCGATATCTATTTGGTCCCAATAGATATAATAATTTACAAAATATATCAATTAGTAGGCGGTTTCCCGACTTTCCCGGCAAAATTTGTATCATCACGTATTAGTCAAAACATATTCTTTCACATGATTGGTAAAGAGCTTCCATTTCATTTTTTTTGAGAGAGGGGCGTTTCCAAAACTGGTCTTCACCTTTAAGAGGATTGACGTAGATTATCGGCAAACTTCCCACACACCATCCACGCGCACACATGCACTTTCTCATACCCAACACACAAACTCGCATACCTCTCCACACATATACCTTTAGGCCATTAACAACAACAAAAATCATTTTTAGCGTCCCCGCCCGCTTCCTTTTTTGAGGCCGCCTGCTTTTTTGTTTTAAATATTAAAAAAACATGAAAAACATACCGCAAAAATGGTCTTTTTCTGAATTGAAAAAAAACAAAAAAAACATGAATGCTGGCGCCTGGCGGCCATCTTGAAAAATAGCCCGACGGGGAAAGTCGGGGAAAATGTACCGAGCGGCCATTTGGAAAAAAAAAGGCCTTCTCCTTCCTATTTTTCAAAAAGGCAGGACGTACACGCTATAAACATGTTTTTTTTAATGGCCTTACAAACCCTTCTTTTACTACAAACACACACACATACACACCGCACATCACTATATCTATATATGCACACATAATATATAATCTATCTATGCATGTTAAAATATACATCCACTAATTAAGCCACTATTCTCTCCCTAGAAACAATAGAGCACGGATTCTATTAAGACTCGAGAGGCAGACTTCAATTTTTCGCACGAAGTGGGCCCCTTTTTCGGCCCCCTCCCTTGCCGCCGGCTGGATCCGCCCCTGGTGGGGGGACTTCTGACAACAAAAGTAAATAAACTAACAACAACAACAACAAATTTGTCACATTACGGATGCGATCGTGAGTAAACAGGGTCAACAATTCAGCCTGAAAAATGAAATGCAGGCATACTGCATAAACATGTAAGCACTTATGCTATTGTATAATGTTAGACAATCTTTAAGACACGACTGAAAACGTATCAAATCAACGCTCAACGGGTTATTGCTCATGTTCAGCATTGCCATACCGATGGAGAAGGCAATGGAGAAGGTTACACGATTAAAATGTCGGCATTTGTTGCAAGGGGAAATCGCTGTGACGTGAGAACCATCTTTGATCAAAGGACCCCTATGAAAACACGGAAAAACAACATTCGTACTCATTAGGGTGTATATACCACACATGGTAGATTAGTAAATAATTAAATACATGAATGAATGGATACATGAATAAATAAATACACAAATAAATAATAAATTAAATACTTAATTAAAAAATGAATGAATGAAAGGATATATAAATAGATAAATAGATAGATAAATAGATGGATAAATAAATGAATAAATAAATAGATGAATGAAAAAAATCTTTCTTTTGTGAAAGGGCATCGAAGTAAGAACCTTCGTGTTTTCAGTCAGGATTGCAAACTACTCTGCCTAAACACCTTCATTGCCAGATGTTCCGTTAAAATAAATTCATTAGAGTTAAGTATCGAGAAGAATATAATACATGAGGATGGGACAAAAATGTTAGACAGTGGGCGAAGGGGAGAGGGATGGGATGGGGAGAGGAAGGGGGAGTGGGAGGGGAGGAGAGAAGGAGTGATATCATATAGATGGGGAGAACAACGGTACATTACAATTATTGTATAGCGCTCATGTTTGTCACATTTACATGTAACACTCAATCTGAGACCAACACATGGAAATCTAATAAAAAGACAAAAAAAAATCTACCTAAATTTGATATGTGGGATGATTGAATAAACAGCGTCGACAACTTCATGCACACATTTATCTGGTTTTAAACAAGTCTGATACATCAGTTTCTTCCATAATGTTTAACTTTCTTTGTATAAACAAGAAAGTGATTTGACTGCAATGATCACGTACGTTCACACATTAACGGCGAAGGTAAACATTAAAAAGGCGGGGTAAATGCTACACCTCGGTCACACCGCCAATCTGCCTCCACACCGACTCTAAACATACCGATCCTCAATAGCCATTCGGGGGTAATGTATTATTTGTTCGATCTCTTGTCGGTCTGACGTCGGTCTGGTTGGTGTGACCGGGGCATCACGCTTTTGCACGCGTCTATCAAGAACTTGTTTTGATATTTTGAGCACAATCAGACGAAGGATGTACATCTCATCACCAGACTAACGATGAAGCCTTTTCTTTACGATAGTGAAGAGTAATTTGGAAAGAAATCAATTTCGTAACGAAAAATACGGACTTGGCAAGGGCAATTAGAACGCCAAAGGATCACCTGTTACAAGCAATGTGGTTCGTGACGTTCGTCGGAGATTTTCTAATTAGCTTGCATTGTGGTCTGAGCTGTATTACTATTAGCACTAAATTGTACCTGCTCTCCTTCGCATTCATTAAAATAATGACCATTATGCTTTTTTGGACTGAGCGTCAGCAGTCATCATCGCGATAACAAGATCTGGGCCCCGTCTTACAAAGAGTTACGATTGATCCAAATCAATCGTAAGTCCTTCTATCAATCGCAAGTTTGCAGTCTGCCATCTCTTATGTACACAGTTACGATTGATATCAATCGCAAATAAGTTGCGATTGATATCAACTCTTTGTAAGACGGGCCCCTGGTGTGGAAAATCAGACTAAGTCTCTGCAGTGTGTCTACAAAAGCTTTCGAAGTGCTAAATTGACTTATTCAGAACTACAGTTGTTTATGCCTTCAAAATTAACCCTATGTAAACAGCTTTCCATAAGCTGATACTTTGAAATAAGAACATAATACGTTGTATCATATCATGCCAAGAAAGGCCATCATGCTTAGTAGACGTGGGTTTTTATCACAAGTCGTATCTAAACCTCACGATAAGAGGCTTTCCATATGCTGAACAAAACTATTCGTGGTATATTATTCAGGTTATTCAATGGTAAAAAAACACAATCGTCTGTATGTTGCTGTCCACTTCATCAGGCCCTAGACGAAATAGAAAGTGAGTCGCATGGAACCGAAAACAAAAGGCTTTCCAGAATCCAACAATGAGGTGAAAAAAGTAAAGCTGTGTTTTTGTATTCCGGAACAACACAGTTTGTTAGACCAGACTAAAAGGTTATTATGTTATTAGGGCTGCATATCACACGCTTTCCTCAGCTTATCAGAACCCAGTGCCAACCAAACATAAAATCGTGATCATGGTGATGTTTTGTGTTACTATGAGATATGCTTTTTTTCCTTGTTACTTTCTTTGTATTACGATTTACTAAATAAGAGACTTCTCACACTCAGCCCCTTTAAAAGTAGAAAAGGGCAAATATACATGATGTTCGCTGAAGGCTTGTATAAACAGTCGCATTTATCTATTTGAAATCTACGGTAGATCGCAAGTTGTTTTACAAAAACTAATACAAGGCTCTTTCCATGCTATTGGCTAAGGTAAACGCAGTCTTCATTGTAGCGGCTTTAGAGACGTTAATGCACGGTTAATGACAAGTGCGTACAAAAAATACCCTTATAACAAACGAAGAAACGAGGAGAACACACGCTGCCTATTAATGAAGTGACAGGTGACGAGAAAACTTGATACATCTAATCTTTACACAAGCTTTCTCTGGATATTCTTGGAGGCTGAATATTGCGACCATAATCCAACTTTTGATATTGAACTTCATTCGATGTTTGAACATCATGGAGGAGGGAAATGCCAGCAAAAGTTACGGTGTTGACAATATCACGTCGAGTGATGCTGACGTAGAGAACATGGCAACAGCATGGTTCCAAATAATCAGTGGATGCCTGGGGTTTGTAGGGAACCTTATTTGCTTGGTCGTCTTGGGGAGGAGATCGAGGAAGGACCATACCAACTGGTTGATCATCAACCAGTGCGTCGCTGACCTCGTAACGTCCGCCCTCCTCGTCGTCGTTACCATTGACCACACGTGGTTTCGAACGACATCGTTCTCCTCAATGTCACCGCTCAAGTGCGAGTTGCTCTGCCGCCTCTGGTACTCGCGGGTTGTATACTTCACCGGATTTGCCATCTCAAGCTTTAACCTGACATTGATATCTTTGGAAAGGTACCTGGCAGTTATACACCCTATCGTTTATTTAGCGTCCTTTAAACGCCATTCTACGTATGTACTGACAGTCTTTGCTTGGCTTACGGCACCTCTCATGCAGATCGTTCTCGCCGCATCCTTATATAAGTACCATGATGGACACTGTGTGTACGTTGGACAGAGACCAGGTTTCGGGGTAGGGGTCTTCGTTTGGGAGTTTTTACTTCCTGTATTCGTAATGACATATGCCTTCGTGAGGATAGCTCTGAAGCTTCACAGTATCGGGCGCGTCTCTGCCGTCTGGGCACGCGATGGTCCCAGCGTCAGAGTCAACGCTGTTCAGGGTGGCGCCCTCTCCGTTGGAAAGAAAAAACCTAAATGTAATGCTAGGACATCACCTGAAGACTTGAACTTGAAGGAACTGCTACCGTTACCCCAAGCCCCAGTCAATATTCGTCGTCATAAGACGACGATTACCCTCTTCATCGTCTACCTTACATACATGGTTTGCTGGACTCCCAATCAGGTCGCTTTTCTTGTCTTCAACTTGGGTAGGATTCCGGATTATTTCGACAGCAAGTGGCATGCGATAACCACCATCTTGGCATCATGTAGCATCTGTGTGAATCCGATCATTTATGCCTTCCGGTACAGCCCCTTCCGGAAAGAATTTCGTCAGATACTCAACGAATTTATTTGCTCTCGTTTATGACTAATCAAATGAAAGTTGTGATGTTTGTGACGAAATCTGTCTAATGAGGTTCTATGGAAAATCGAATTGTAGGATGCATTCATAATTTATGATGCTAAGGTATTTCCAAAATTAGAGAAAAGGAGGAAATACATTTCTACATTGCTCATCATAGAATTTTACGTTAACTTCACCAAACAGCCGTCAAAACAAGGAGTAGCGTATATGTGTCACAGTTACTTGCTTCAAACTCTCGACTGGGGATGCACATAAGTTTAATATTCTATCACTGACATTGCGTTCATGCCGTTAGGCGAGTTATTATCTTGCTTCTCTTTATGCAGGCGTATATCAAAAGATAACCTATAGGATGCCAATGTCATTTCTGTTGGCAATTTGTGGTCCTGTGAAATCTTGATTTGTTCTACGGAAAGTGGAGAATATAGCTGCTGAAATTACCGAACACTTTGATTTGTCGAATGACCGCAATGTCAATATAAATTTTAAAATCACTATTTGCATCATAGGTTATAATTTTTACTTCTCCAATTAAGTTCGGTTTATAAGATTTCAAACGATGATAATGTCGATTATTATTTTATAGCATGATGTGCTTTGCAGAGATTTTAATCGTATAATTTGTAATTGTTGTATAGATTAGCCTGAATGAAATGTAGCAGAAGACTTTCTCTTGTCATAGTGCAAAAGCTTTTTATGAATACATGTAAATAGTTTCAAAAAGAAAATCAACCAAACCCGATCTTGAACAACCAAAATATCCCGATAGCAGCATATGTATGGGTGAAACAATGAACCTTTTAGGACATGATGTCCCTTTTGCATCCTCAAAGTATTCTAACTAAACAGGGTGGAAGATAAATGTTCGGTTATCTACTTTTAAGGATGCAAAAGCCTAAAAAATGCATCATATCATTAAATATTGCACCCCTGAAGTTGCTGATAAAATAAAAAACATTTTAAGGACATTAGAATGTTGTACTTTTCCTTAGGGTATTTCTACTAGGGCCAACATTTCTCAATATTCACGTATTTTTCCAAATATGACATTGAGGCAAGCCTAACCAAATTATGTAAAACAACAACAAGAACAATACACAGCCATGGCAAGTGAAAAGAAAAGTTTTATGAAAATCATTTATCAACTTTTATGATACAATTGATGCATTTTATTGCACTTAAAAGAATGTGTATGTTTCTCAATAGTCGCAGCTAAATACAAGCGACAGAAGAATTATTTTCATGTACAATTTCATAAAATATCAGGTAAGAAGTTATCACATTCATAATTCAGAAGTGCAATTGTAATCCATGGATGCATTAGTGACGTTAAGGAGTAGCTATCAGGTCCGGTTTTATAAAACCTTTTACCAATATCAAATGTCACATGTCTATAACAAATTTGCTCACAGCCAATCAGTTGCAACGATTTTAGTAGCTGATAGCAATTATTGTAACTTGTTTTGATATCAAGTTTTCTGAAAGGGGGCCTTATTTATGAGTTCAGGCAAAAAACAATTTTTAATGGCTGTCACCCCTGAATGATTTATCCGTTGGTCACTTTATTGGACTTGAACTAGGTCCTTGGACGTTCCAATCAATAGATTTACTGTTAGAAACCTAGATACAGAAATAAGTAGCATTTCGACGTGAATATGCTGAAGGCGTATGGATTGCGAATCGATTCAGTTTGGGTATATGTATGAGGTGTCTTATTGGGTTCATTATGGAGACTTTCCATAAACTATGATTAACCCCTTTGTGTTATTTATCATAGATCTGTGAGTCATGACTTTCAAATGATCATTGAAACTGCGAAAAGATTAATATCACCGCATTTTTCACCCAATACATTTACTCTTGAAAATCAAGACACATAGTATGTCATTCCTTTTTACGTCAGTTTACTTATGTGTGTATTTTTTCGGATTGTGCCCCCACCCTCCTAAAAAAAAATCCTTGATCTGCCCCTTGTTTTCTCCCTCTCATCTCCCCCTCTGTCTATCTCTGTCTCTCTCTCTCTCTCAATCTCGTTCAATATCTTGAGAGCATTGTAGTTCCTTGTATGATATGACAGAAGTCACTATTTGTGTATATGTGACCACACCACCCCACACCCACAATCCGAACTCCTTGCCTGCTAACAACCATTGAAGAAGCCATGCGTCACAGATACTTATCGCGTAATTATCTAGTACGAGGGAAAGAAAAGCAAATATCAGAAACGTTGTAGATTAACACTTGCAAACTTAATTTCCCGTGTTTACCTCTCTGTAAACAATTGTCAAGCAACATGGACGAACTACATGTAGTTTGTGTCACAGATATCAGTCCGTTATTATCATTATTTCATATATCGGACACATTTCATGTCGCTAGGGAGAAATATGATCCTTACAGTCTCCCAAATATAGGTCTACTTGTCTCCCCCGAGCTGCAAATTTTTTCCTACTGCGGAAATTAAAGATTTGCCTACTACGTGTGAAGTTACAAAACATCGAGAGCATGATTATTACGCCTTCGGATGTTACAATAAGTACTACATGAACGGCAAAATGTATATTCTGTAATTTCCAGGGGTTGACTTGTATCAGCGTATAAATTTGCTCAGACCTCAAACATCGAGCACGTAAATTATTTATCGTACTGGGGATACAGATTTTACTAGTTTAACGGCAAAATAATGAGCTTTGACAATTATCAAATATAGAGATTAGTTTAGAGATTAGTTTAGGCATTGTCAATACTGTGTAAAATTACGAAAACTCGAGATCATAATATCGAGCACACGTTTATAATTACATCTTACCGATGTTTTTAGAAAAGACAAACGTCAAAATGCTCTTTTTTGTTGTTGTTGTTGTTCTTCTTTAATAATGTTGGGCTGATCGTTATCAAAATATATTTGAAAATGATGTCTCTCTTGAAGTTAACTTAAAGCCCCTCTAAAGTGTTGGGAGCTCCAAATCCACCAAAAATTTGATGGTTTTCTGTTGTACGCAGAAAACCCAAATTATGTATTCTTTATCAATCTTTGCAGATGTGTGTCTTAAATGACACCCTCTTTCACATTTTGATACAATTTAAGTGAAATTTTGCCATCACATTTTTGGCGAATTTGGGGCTCCCAACATTTTAGCTTTAAGGTGCGTTTTGTTTGACGTTTTATTTCACTTTTACTGTTCCTCAAAGAAATATTGACTTCGTTTCTCAAAGATTTATAAGAAGACCAAAGTTGGTCAAATTCTGATTCTTAGGAGGTATTCAGTTTTTCATGTTTCGCTGAAAAAACATTTTTTATATGCTTTATCCCTCTTAGACATTAATTTACGAAGATTAGAGTCGATCCAGGGAGCAGAATCATTTCTCACTCGAAGTTTTTTCATAGGAGCAAGACTATGAGCTATTGATATGAATATATCTTTCCATTTTAACCAATAATCATCAACGTTAGTTACTTCATTCAAAACATGCTATGGGGCTTAAGATAATAGACACTGATACTCTTCAGAATCAAAATATTTAAAAGATCTGTAATTGATTACTTTTTGTTTACTAAGCCCTTGTGATTTGAAATGCAGTTTTCGTATCACGTAAACCATTATAATGATCGCTTGTTGAAGTGTGTATACACTCATGTTCAATAAAATTTTTAATATTGGAGGTGAAAACAGTATCAATAAGTGTTTCGCTTCTATCAGTTACGCGTGTTGGTATATCAATGATTTGTGAAAAATTATACGACCTCATAAGAAAATCAAGTTTACTAAAATTACTTGAGTGACGATCAGAATTCCAATAATCACAGTTAATATCACCCATGACAAATATTTCACTTATTGACGAACGAGAGCAGCTAACAGATTCAAGTATTGTTTCAAATATATCAAAGAATGATACCTCACTAGAATGAGGCCTATATATATACATGTATACAAAATACAATAATACTCTTTTCAAATGACAGTTGAATTTGCAGACAATTCATTTCAAGGGAGGAGTCCTCAAATTTGTTTCTTCTGAAATAAGTCAATGACTCTGCAATATAAACAGCAACGCCTCCGCCTCAACGGTTTCTATCTCTACGTTCAATACGTAGGCCTTCTATGAGAAGTTCGTTATCACCGATTGTGTCATCACAAAACGTTTCGTTTAAGCCTCGGTCACAAATGCCATTACGAACTGCTACGAACGCTGTACGAACGATTTTCAGACAATGGAAATTCGGGAAGACAATGGAAAAACAGGGAGATTCGTACGAAATTATCGTTCGTACGAACCTTTGTGACCGGAGCATAAAGCATAGCAGGACCAGGTCAATTTTGTTATCCGACAATATGTAACGAAGAGAGTCAACTTTCGACATGACAACATCTCTCTCATATCGTATGCCCCTTTCTCACTCTCTCTCTCTCTTTCACTCTCTCTCTCTCTCTCTCTATCTCCTTTTTTCTGTATATTTTTCTGTTTATTCATCTTTTCTCCTTCTTTTCCTCTCCCTTAACTATTCTTGTTCTTTTTCTATTTCAGTCTTCTCTCTCTTTCTTTCTCTGTCTCTCCTTTTCAGTCTCTCTCTCTTTCCTTTATTCTTTCTCATCCCTCTTCTCTCTCCTTGTGTTTTTCTTCTTATTCTCTCTCTCTTCTCCCTCTCTCTTCTCGTTTCTCTTTTTTTATCTATATATCTCCGTTGTTTTTCTTTTTTCTTTAATACCTATCTCCCTATTACAGGGAATAGTCGTACGCTCTATCTTTCCGTCTCCCCCCACCCCTCTCTCTCTCTCTTTCGTTTCTCTCATTTTCCTTTTCCCTCTCCCTTTTATATCTTTTCTTTCTCTCCTCTCTCTCTCTCTCTCTCTCTCTCTCTCTCCCTCACTTCTTTTACCCTCATGTTTCTATCGTATGATCTCTACCCCCTCCCTTCTTTTCAGTCTCACCCTTTTTTCATCTCTCTGTCTCTTCTCTCTCTTTTTTTCTTTCTCTCTCTTCTCTCTATTTTCCCCCTCTCTCCTTCTCATTTCCTCTCGTATGCTTTTCCCCCTCCCAATGTTCCTCTTACCGCACGAGGGAATCAATTAAGATTGTCAGATTCCCTTTAGCACCGTATTTTTCAGGCGAGGTGCCGTAAATCACTTCTAGGTGTGTCAGAGAGAAATCTATTATTACAAAATTAGTTTGAATTAGTTAGTTTCGTGAAAATAAAAGAAACCGCATGTACGTATATATTTAAATGAGGAAAAGACACTGTACAGATAGAAGTTTTTTTTTTCTTCGCTCGATAGTAACATAAAGATACAGATAAAGTTTAGGCACCGAAGGGCCCGAAGACCTCCATATGGGGCCAATGAAGTGCTGAAATATTCCCATTTGACAGCGAGATGCATGAATATCGTCACATTCAGGCATCAAGGTGCCCATATAATGTCTTTTATATCGAAATTACATTTTTGCCACACTCGTTCGCTTCACTCGCTCGCAGCATTTAGAAACAAAGAATTCTGGGCAATGAGATGCCCGAATATTCTCACATTCGTGTGCCATGGTGACCGAATATATGATTTTTGTTTTCATGTATTCGGCAGATATGTATAATTAATTTTATACTTTCATATTGTATATCATCTATTGTGTTTTGATTGCGAAATAACATTTTTGCCTAATCAAAAATATAGTTTTTGCTTGCTCGCTCCGCTCGCTAGCAAAATTTAGGAATAGATGTGCCCGTACGTGTGTATATTGCAGTTGACGAGTGCAGTAGACATGCAAAATGAATCTACTGTGATGAATTTAGGGTAGGGGTGACGCCAAACGTTTTAAAAGGGTGCCGTGACTAAAAAAAAGTTGAAAAATGCTGCCCTATTGTATATCCCATGGAAATCATAAACGTGATGCGCCATTCCAATGTTCGCGCATTTCAAAAGGTGATGGACACTACTAGTACTATTGAAATTCCCTTTAGTTGATTTTTCGGAAATGTTTGCGATTTTGTTGTAACCGATATTGGATACTCAAAGAAAGATGTAATAGAAGTGCAAAAAGATATACAGTTGAATGTGAATATCAGAATACCCTGCAAATAAAAGAAAAGAAAAACATTTGAAAGATTTTCATGCGGAACGAATCATCGTCACCGTACTGACCCCATTACAGACCATTTAAATATAAAATTATTCTCTTGTTCTGCCGTATAGTGGACTTTGCTGACCCTGTTTGCATTCAGTTTTCTTCGACGTTTCATTATTATATGCGCTATGAAGAGATGTCGTGGTCTGGTGGATAAGTCACCGGTCTGTAGATCACAAGGTACGGGTATCGAATCCCTGCCATAGCACTAGGGCCCTTTGGCAAGACACCAATCTACACTTGCCACACTCGACCCATGGTGATGGTAGTTAAACCCTTTGTTAGTAATAACGCAAAACCCTTAGAAGCGAATAGAGACATTCGTGATATGCAGAGAAATTTGTGTTATGCACCGTAAATGAAACGAGTATTATTATTCATCTTTATGCTGTTTCAATACTACAAAACAAACCTGACGTTATCAAATATATTTCCTGCAAGACTGATCAATGCTGCTTCACCCTAAAATATTCTACAAAATGTATATTCAACGATCATGGTTAACTATGTATAATATGATATGAATGTTTATTCCTCTGACTCCAAACAGATCATTATAGATAGAATTCTTCAAAAAAGTCAAGTTCAATTATTTAGGCAACACTTTCCGTGATTTAAAGATTCAAAATACAATTATGAAAAACGTTGAGACGCGATTGTCAAGTACGTATCCATTGTAAAACATTCATTTCTAGAATTTAAAGAGACCTCGGGAAAAGAAATCACCGAAAAAGTCCATGATTTACGGAATATCATAAGTCGATTCTTCCGTACCTGTGTGAGGGGGCAGGAAAGGCAAAGTGGAAATCAAATGATAAGATTTCTCCCATATCTTCTACTCATAGTATTTCTCATTTTTACCATCTTGAGTTTTCCTGTTGACTTCCTCCATATCACTGATGCTGATAGCTATGATGTATCATTATTTTATGTTTACCAGAATCTAGTGGCAATTATCTTCTCACGGTAGATTTCTAGGGCAAAATATGGGACAGTGACGGATGTAATTTTGTAAAGGTCAGATTTTCGGCTTTCTGATTATTAGCAAGATAGTTTCAATTTCATTTCAGATGTAACTTCGTTTCAATTTCTTTTGTTATCGACCAATGGAGATTTGAGGTGGTCAATCTTTAAAAACAACTTTACATAACATAATATCATTGCAAATATATATATCATGGCAGAGATAGATATTATAACATGGTAAATATAATATAGGCCTACGTGATCTTCTCCATATTTAATCCACTGTAAGTTTGATGGAAATAACCAAAGTGATGTGAACGCAATTATTTATAACGAAAGTGTTTAGACATTCGTTAATGCGTGAGCGGCAAGGGGTGGTGTGTGTGGGGGCAGCCCCCACGATTTTTGAAATATCTTACTCGTAAACTCGTATTATACCTAACCTGATGATGATGATGATGATGATGATGACAAATAATGATGATGTTGACAAATAATGATAATGCTGATGATGATTAATAAAAAGATAATAACAGTGATATTAGTGACGATAATAACAACAACCATAGTGATAAAGATGACGACGATGATTATGATGGTGATACTGATTGTTATACATAATACATGTAGTAGGAAAATAATCAAATGACAAAAATGAGGTAGTTCGATTTCTCATTGTGATAATTGAATTGAATATTTGAAGGAAATGGAAAACGGGCACCACTATTAGATAAGACAACTTCATCCAGTTTCCCAAACTTATTATTATGCTCGAAAAAACAGGATGTAGTCTACGACATTTCAGTAACAATGGCAAAGGCTTTGGGAAAATTAAGAAATCTTTAACAATGATTGGACAATAACTATGCTCACGTCATCATGTGATTTTGATTGGAGGGAGGAAGGAACAGAGAGAGAGAAAGAGTGTGAGAGAGAGGGAGAGAAAGAGAGAGAGAGAGAGAGAGAAAGAAAGAGAGAGAGAGGTTTGTGTGTGCTACCTCATGGAATTTGAAGTTCCTCACATTTCGCAATAATTCTGGCTTATGGAACACATCAATATTTGCTGCTGTCTCGCATCCCTGTGATTTGTAATTCATTGATGTTTGCCAAGTCTCACTATGCCCGGTTTGGTCGTAGTTGACAACAAATAATCAGTTTTTGTAAAACAAAAATGCATATTTAAGGAGAGTGTAAGCGTATTAGGTTCTATATCGTGATCAATTATGGCGAATTCATCTGAGCTAAACGAATCGGAATCGTCATCAGGGGCGTCTGTGGGGCTCATGATAGCGACATCATTTCAAATTTTATTCGGCATCATGGGACTGGTAGGAAACTCTGTTTGCTTTGCTGTTTTACGACGCCAATCTCTGAAGAATCACACGAACTGGTTAATCGTAAACCAGTGCATGGCCGACATCCTCACATCTCTTGTTTTAATATTGGTCGTCATCCAACTGCACTGGTTTTCCCTTCCACCGAATCTCGGATACCTCGGCTCTCAACTCTACTGTCGTCTTTGGGATTCAAGGATTCTCATCTTCAGCGGCTTTGCGACGTCGTCTTTCAACCTAACTATCATATCGGTTGAGCGTTACGTCGCGGTTTTACATCCTATGCTCTATGTGACGCGCGTCAAACGCAAAACAATGTACGTGCTCGCGGTAACTGCGTGGTTGACTGCGCCAACGTTACAGATTGTTTTGGCCAGTACGCAGTTCGACTACCGCGATGGACGTTGCGTCATCATCGACAGGGGCCGGCGGTCGGTGTTGCGTTGTTTCTTTGGGAGTATTTCATCCCGGTTGTCATCATGGGGTTTTCCTTCTTCCGAATTGCCGCACGGTTGTTCTCTCTTAACCGCATCTCAACCGTGGCGATGCATGACACCGACCCTTCAACCGCATCAAGCAGGATACGACCGTCTAACTTGCCCACTGTGTCCGATGCAGTATC
The DNA here is from genome assembly GCA_037976565.1 of Mesocentrotus franciscanus. Taxonomy (NCBI): domain Eukaryota; kingdom Metazoa; phylum Echinodermata; class Echinoidea; order Camarodonta; family Strongylocentrotidae; genus Mesocentrotus; species Mesocentrotus franciscanus. The sequence goes on along the minus strand of CP137686.1, from coordinate 15,807,690 downwards.
GACCGCACATGTATCAGGGAACGGCTCTGGAAGCGGTCAAGCAGCGGCGACTTCCACGGCGCAGGCTTGCAGAAACGTTCGACGACGCAACATCACCAAAACGCTTCTCATTATCTACATGACTTACCTGGTTTGCTGGACACCGAACCAGTTTTTCTTTTTGGCCTTCAATTTTGGAGTTCTCCCAAACTACATAGGCAGTACTGGGCATATCATTACAACAGTCATGGCTACACTGAACATTTGCATAAACCCAATCGTATATGCATTCAGGTATAGGGCATTCAAAAAAAGGCTTAGAAATGTCGTGTTTAGATGTCTACGAACACAGGAATAGAGTAAATGAAGACGGACGGACTTGTAGAGGTGTTGAGGTCCAGTGGATAAGTCTCCGAACTGGGAACAACAAGGTACGGGGTTCAAATCCCTGTTGCAGCAAGACTGTCCTTTGGCAAGACATTAATCTACCATTGTTATATTCCATCCAGATGAAGGAAATGGATACTTGGAAGTAGTAGTATTAGTAGTATTATTATTATAATTATCATTATTATTATTATTTGTATTATTATCATTATTATTACTATCATTATTATAATTATCATTATTATTATTTAGAAGATGAGAACGAAGCACGAAGCTTCAGTATGACTGTGTATAGAGCTCTCTTTAGTTTTGTAGTATTAATCATCTCTTTATATATATATATACATACATTTACATGTGTATTGAACTGTTTCTATTTTTGCACTCGTGAAATTCAATTTAATTCACTTCAATATATTTATTAGTCCAATTTACTTGCATCATGGATATTTGTTTCGCACACATGTAAAATAAAGACTCAGCCGTGGTTTACTAAGAACAGAAATAGGATAAAAACAAAATAATATGTATTGATTAGGTATATTTTTCCACTAAGTCAATATACCTGTATACACCATTCATCTGAATTGGTCAATAAAAGATGCCCTTGCCTTTCTAAAATCAAATATAATCTCTTTCGTTTTTCGGGCAATCAACTGTAGGAAGTTATCAGTACACCATGTTGAAAAATGTGTCAACTCATTTCAATAATTCTGTTCTCCTCGGTTTATTAGACCAATCAATACTGTGTCGTCTAAATATTTTAAGATAGTTACATTATCATTTACTGATTTACAATCATTTGTATAGAATATGAAAAGGAGTGCGGACGAAACACAACCTTGAGGAGAATCGGTATACAGAATAATTTGTTAGGAGAAATCATTTTTTGCTATCACTTTTTGAGATCCATTGGAAAGAAAGTCCCTAATCCATAAATGTATAGAAGGAACAACAAAAAAGGTTAGAATGGACGAAAATATTCAAAATGTTGGTTGCTTTCTTCGCGTCTCTGGGGCCCGTTTCATTAAACTTGTTATCTATAACATCTGCTAGATTTCTATGACAAATTGGCTCTCAGCCAATCAGATGATTTCAGTAGCTTATAACAGTAGCTTGTAACTTGTTATTGATAACAATTTTTTTTACGAAACAGGGCCCTGGTCTTGATCAGCTCTATGACAACCCTCTTAACATCTAAGAGTTGAAAACCTTTTAAGGATTAATCTTGCACTGCAAACAGTTAAATAATCTTAATGAAGGAATCAAAAACAATGTGACAAAGGGAAGTTATTTGTGTGGAATATAAAGAGTTAATTATTGTGATAATATTGGACTAATCCTCTTGCCTTTCTGTGAGGTTAAACGAGCCGCGAAGTGCGCCGTTGGTTACACTTAAAGGGCAAGTCCACTTCAAAAATAATTTACTTTCAATAAAAGCAGAAAATCAGACAAACCAATCAAAAAAAGTTTGAGCAAAATCGGATAACTAATAAGAAAGTTATGAATTTTTGAAAAAGTATGTAAAACTATGGAACAATGAGAATCACAACACAAATTGCCAAGATGGTTATCAGTTTGTGACGTCATGTCCTCACAACTTATCAATTGCTTTATATAGTTTAATCCCATTAATTTCCCTTTTTATCCCCAAAACTTGATTTCCCCATGCCTTTGCCCAGGTTATATGATTTGTATCATATTGCGTGCATGACATTTCCCAAAAACCTTTATGAATTTTGAAGAATTGATACTATTTTCTGAATATTGTATTTCATAATTATTGATTTTTATATAAATAGTTTATCAAAATTCAATTTTTCATGATTTAACTGGACAAAATTACTCTTTATTTGTGCATCCACACAAAAACATATTACTAACAATCTAACTTGGATGCTGATGTGAAGAAATAAGATTCTTAGGGTGAAAATAGGAAATTTATATAATCAATATAAAGAAAATAATTAGTGGATAGTGAGGACCATACGTCACAGACTCATGAGTGAGTTGCCAATTTGTGTAGTGATTTTCAAAGTTTTTCATGTCATTACAAATTCATAACTTTCTTATTACTTATCCGATTTTGCTCAAACTTTTTTTGATTGGTTTGTCTGATTTTTCTGGTTCTATTGAAAGTAGATTATTTTTGCAGTGGACTTGGGCTTTAACGGGAGTTACAATTAAAAGTAATTTTGATCCTAAAAGCTGAATCTGTTCAAAATAAAATGTGAAAAAAAAGAAAGAAGAAGAATCTCCCTTGTGTAAGAGTGTGGGCATATGTGTGCTGTGTGTGTGCGTGTGTGTGTGCGTGTGTGCGTGAGTGTGTGTGTATATTTGTGACACATTTAATGTTATTCATTAAATCTAAAATATTGTAATTACACTTAAATCCTATAAATACTAATCAATTTCCTTGTCAGACTGATATTTCGGCAACTTCAATCGAGATAATTATAGCTCTTCAACAAATCAAGAATTTGAAGACAGAAATGAGCCAAAACCACTCTGTACAAGGTCTGCCTCTTGAGAGAATGACAATCTAAAATATTGCAGGGAAAAATAAATTTCCTGGTCAGACTGCAAAGTGGGACACTTAATGAAGATAATTATCGATTTTTTAAATCTTTCAAGAGGCAGAAATGTATTGCACTACACTTGTTTCCTCTAAGAGAAAGACTTGAAAACAAAATTATGTTATACACATGAAAAGTAATGCATGGATCTGCCCCGTGAACATTTCGGAAATGCTTACTCTAATATTCCCCTAGAGAATTGTGGTGATGAAGCTTTTCATTTCATTCAACTGCTGTATTTTAGTATTTTTAAATGAATTAGTTATAATTGTTTCTTTGTTATATAATTTTTCACCAAATATAATTTCTATATTCTTAGCTATGATTTTTCCTCATTGAAAAGTAAAGGTTTTTGTATTGATTTGAAAAGTCTTTCCAACTAAAGCTTGGTGCATAATACATGTACAACTTCAACTGTTACGTCACATTTTCAAGTAAATGGCTGCGCCCATGTCATGCTAAAAGGCATTACATCATGCCAAGAATATCTTCATTTTTATATCTTGCTAGTACACTTTCGTAAGGACTATTGTACAGCAAAGGGCATGAATACATCTCATCTTTCAGAATACCTACACTTATTCTTTGGGTTGAGGTTTCCTTTAAGACATACCTATTTGATATTGCTTACAACTAGCCACTACCCAAGTCTTTCCCAGGTGATTTATAAACGGCATATTCATATGTTTGTCGGTCTCATCACCGCCTTACATTAGGCATCTAGATATTTGCACTCTATAAATTCCTGGATTGGACTGGAATATCCATTTCCACCAACAAAAGAGGTAACACAATAGTACCAAATCATTCTCTCTTTTTGCAGAGCAAAGATGCCCTTGCCAAGTAATGAATTGTTATGTTGATACCTATAAGTATATTAATAGTCATCAACCTCTTCTCTATAACGCATGTTGGCGATAACCATCTGCCACAAGTTCCGCCATTATTATGAAAACTCTGATAATGATGAGTGCCAAATATGGAATGGAGCAGAACGAGGAAGGCAAACAACAGCTCTTGAGAACAGTTGAAACACCTGAGACTTTTTTGAAAGCAACCGTCGACAAATGAAATCCGCAAGCAAACCAACAACAAAATGAAAAACATGATCAAATCATCGAGAACCAGAAATAAAACTTCCTTCTAAGGAGCTCAAACAATCTGCGGAACTCGTAATCGTTACAAAGAATACATGGTGTAAATCCTGGAAAACTCAACATCAAACATAAAACCCTATCGGTTTTGATATATGCCGACAAAGAGGCGAAAGTTGTCTTCATATTGTCAAACTCAATAATTTGCAGACATACAGGTGAAAAGCTTCAAAACAAAAAATGTGTCGACAATTTTTTTGTTTTTAAATCGATGTGCCGAAAAGAAAAATATATATCTTAATTTATGTGCGTGTGTATGTGCGTGTATGTGTGGGTGCGCATGCATGTGTTACAATGATTGCCCGTGTGTATATAAATTTAATTTAATTATCTCAATTTATTTAGGTCATTTAAAAAATCTCTGAATATTGTTGTTGCGCTTTGTGTTTGTTCACATGCCGTAAATGATTGTTATTTTTTTCATGCCACAAAGTTCAACATACATGCAATCTTTCTATAAGTTATTATTCTTGATGGATGTACTTGAATTCTGTTATGTTATTTTACCGTTACTTCTTAAATCTATTCACATGTAACACCAGCGGACGTGGAGAACCTCATGACAGAATGGACATTCTTTTAGGTAATCCTCAGACGTCCGCTGGTGGCATTTTCACTGTCTTGTTACTGTTTCATGTTATATGCTTTGTGTTGTCATTTCTATTTTGTTTATACATGTACCTGGAAGTTAAATAAATAAATTAAAAAAAAAACAATATAAGAACCCATAAGAAACCTTTATCTTAAACCTATATAATATCTTCGACGAAATTAAGCTTGGAGCAAATTTCGCCGGATCAAATGGCTTGTCTCCATAATGGCTTGTCACCATTTCAAAGATAAAGTTGAGTTCTGGTCATGCGATTGCATTAGTAAAGAAAAGTTGTGGAAACGATCAAAAAAAGTTGATCATCTAGCATATAAGTATTGGTGTGTACTGCAAGGTTCTGGACTCATCAAAATGATTTTTGGCCCAGTCTTGGTAAAGTTACAAGCACTGTACACAGAAACATGTATATGGGACTACAGGAACATGTGGCATCAAAATCCGTCCCGATTTTTATGATGTTACATGGCATACTAAATACTAAGGCATTTGAAGAGCCATGCTTTTCAGGGAACATTTTTTTATCTGATATTCTTCCACACTTGCATAATACAATGATAACGCTCACAAATTATTGTTCTCCTCTTCCCAGAACTCAACCTTCTCTTTAACAGGCTAAGACTAGAAAGATAAACCATGACATTATGGTTAAGTACGCAGATGAAGTCAGTTGGGCAGTTCCTTGTACAAATGTTTCCCGTTCGTCCAATTTATTTCACCGAAAATGAAAGATAAACTTTAGTATGACAATATTGTTAGTAAATATATCAGCCAGGACCAGTAGTGAATGCCCCCCCCTGCCTCATCTGCGTGACAGCACACCAATTATCAAAATCGCTCATGAAAGACAAGTGAAGGACAAAAAGGAAAGTGCGTTATAGAGGGGCACATGAGGGTAAAATGGGGGATGAAAAGATCGAAAGTTAGCGAGTGGATGGATAGAAAGATAGAGCGACAGAGAGAGAGAGAGAGAGAGAGAGAGGGAGATGGGGGGCAGGGAGGAAAGAGAGTATTTAGGGGGAGGAACAGAGAGACATACATAGATAGTCTGTATAGGTGTGATTACCTTTTTTTCTGTGAAATAGAGGAGAGAGAGAGAGAGAGAAAGAGAGAGAAATGTGTTAGAGATAAAAGACGTACATGCATTTTTTTTTGGTAGACTGAGATGTCGAAAATATCTAAATTAGCATGGAGATATAACACTGCGTAAACATTGCAAAGATTCACGGTAAGAAAATCGTACGAAAAGCGCAGCTGTTTTTCGTGCACAATTAACAATTAGGACGACATAATTCTTTGTTTCTATAAATCATGTTCGTAAGTGTCACATGGCAGTTTCACTATACTTTATCATAAGCATAACCGTCCTTTTCATCTAAAGTTGACAAGACCAAGGTTCTTTTTAATAACTTGATCCGCATCATTTTCTATTATATTAGAGTTTTGGATTCCACGATTTCTAATCTGTCAAATTGTGACATTCCCTGATAAGAAATCTCATTAAATGCTGCAAATTGAAGTAAAATAATGCAAAGCACCTGTTACGTCAACGAAATGCTTATATCACTTTTCTAATATTTCAAAGGAGGAGTATTCGACAGAACTTCATTTGAAAGACGACTCTTATCGCATGTTTCCATATTTATCAATCATTTTATTTTTCAAAATGCAAAATTAGGACGTGTAGAATGAACATTCTAAGAAAATCAATTACGAATCTAATTTTTGTTTTAAGCGAATGCTGACATTTAAAAAAGACTACATCTTGAGAAAATGAGATATAATTATCTGAAACCATGAAAACAGTAAGGCCGGTATTTAGAAAAGCGTGTCTTCTTTGGTCCAGGTTTGAAATAGACCCCGAATATGAAAGGCATTATTTAATCAGTCGGAAAGGCGTGTTTCTAAGAATAGCCACTTACTTAATAAAGCTATTAAAGGTAGCTCATCTGCATTCCGTGTTGATCGATTGATTTGTTTCATTTATTCATATTCCATGCAAGATTAACAAAGCATAATAGGCCTACATTTGACAAAACATTAACATTTCCTCAGGCAATATGGAAAGAAATAATCCTGAATCATAGTAATTAATAACATGAAATAACGTTCTGCAAATCACTAAGTACGGAAATGTTAATTAAATATTAGTAAAAGCTGGGCTTGTTGCGAGTAGGTTCATTAAACTACTGACTTCATATACAGAAAAACAACCAGAATACACATATACAGATACTAGAATCCCCCCAAAAAAAAAAAAAGAAGAAGGAGAAGGAGAAATGAAAAAAAGTACATCATGTTACGGCTATAAAAGTTGAAAAGAGAGAATTAGAGAGAGAGAGAGAGAAAAAAAAAGATAGATAGATTGATGGATAAATAGGTAAATAGATAGATAGATAGATATAATAGATCGATGGGTAGATGGATAGAGGGAGCGAGAGAGAGAGAGAGAGAGAGAGAGAGAGAGAGATAAGGAGGCACAGAGATGAAGCGAGAAGAAAAGCGAAGAAGAAAAATAGAAGTGTAGAGTAAGATGGGACTTGTAAATTCTCTAGACATGCTATAGGCATGGGTAGGAAGTGAACAATCTAACATCAATGAATTGACAAGAATATTCATTACAAAGAGCTATCTATTGGGTCATTTTTCATACTGCTGAAAATAACATTTAAGTGCATTCCTGAAGCCCCCAAAGCGGGTCTCTCTTTCAAACCATTGCATACAGTACCATGCGCATCGGGTAGGGTCAGGGTTAAGGTTATATAGGGGTGTCTCTATTTTTTTTGTTGGAAAATGCTCCTACGACTGATTAAAATATACCTTTCCTCGACTGTGGGGTATGGTTTAGTTCACTGATCCAAGAAGTGCAGAGTGTCACCCTTTTTATTCCATAAAATTCTCATAATTCTGTAACAAAGTGAACATACACAAATCATATGACTATGAAATGAATTTCTCATACCACACATGTTTGTAAAAATTGTAACTCAATGGATTTATCAAGCTCTTGTTAGCTCCATTTCATTACCACTATCCTGCTATTTTAATGACAACATGGTTGTTGTACAAAGTGGATAATATTCTTGCGAACGTACCTCGTAAATTTCTTCATTTTACCTAAACCTACCTTCGATATAATGTCGTTTACCCACAGTTACACTCAACCTATTAAAACACTAGGGGGCGCACAACCAGATTACCGCCTCTGCTACATTAATTTATTATAGTGAGTACATACACGTCAGTTATGGTACCTCTGGTAGAATCTGCCATTGTTTATTAAAGTCGATAAATTGCGTTACTGTTATAAGCCGGAAGGGAAAGACCCTTGTACCACAAATGACGTAATCATTATATTGGTTCAGGTATCATAATTATCTGGGAACACGAGTGGGAATTTGAGGGCACTTCAGGAAACAGGTATAAAATGTGCTAAAGTAGCTTTGTAGCAAATGAACGCTTCCGTAAGCTTTTCAAAAGCTTGAGAGCAAAATGCATAGATTAATAATAATAATAATAGTCACATTTGTATAGCGCTTAATGGGAAATTTCTAAGCGCTTGACTTTGTAATTGATATTACCCCGGTCATTGGCCTCAATGCCTAATCCGCAATGTTAGTGCAGATTCTCCGCTCCCTGGTGCCATTTTACAAGCGCATACATGCCAATCTAACCACATCAACGTTCGCATCCCACCGGTAGGTACTATATTAGGCAAAAACTAAAATACCCAAAAGATGTCAAATAAATACGAATGGGGCCAGTATTACGACTGAGTTTTCACGATTACTTGATGTCCGATTTTCAGCGCATGTTCGTAAAAGATGAAGAAACAACTCTAGTGGTGTGTATAGCTGTAACCGTGGCTACAGGACAAGGAAAGTCGATATATCGGCGTCTCCGCCGCCGTTCTATGTAGCTGCGTATAGTGTGCCCCTCTTCATGTCCGTTGCACACGATGCGTCATGCCGGTTGCGTTGTTCCTTACGCTAATAAAGTCTACAAGGAAATTAACGCATGCGCCGGTAGATTAAACGCAATGTTAGCACTTTCCACTTCCATTCACTTTACGTACGTTGTGATCTTCAAAGAGCCCCTCAAAAACCTTAACAAGTGATTTTATTTTAATGACGTAGTCCTACGCCAGGAAAATTACGCATCATGAGCAACGAACAGGATAAAATAATATATTATTTTGACTACGCTATTACCTATGATTACCAAGTGTACAGGTACGTTGATTTAGCTCTTGCGCCAGTAATATTTAAGCAATGTCTACACTGTCCATTATGCATTCACCTTAGTATACCATGTCACTCTCAGACAATGCGTCAACGACCCTTCCATTCGCCGACGTAGTCCAAAGTGACGCCTCGTGGGCATCATTTTGATATAGAGGCTGTACGAGAATAATGGGATAAAAGTGGCACCACGTGGCGCTGTATTATACGAAGGGAAGGGTGGAGGGGGCACTGGTCTTCTCCATGTCGCCTTCTCACATTTTGTCACTCTCTTTCATTCTTTCTCAATTATTACCCTGTGCGAGTTGATTTTATTATGTTTTTATTTTTCATTTATTTATTGATTTATTGATTTATTTTTGTTGTTGTTGGGGGGGGGGGGTACAATTGCGATATCAATGACAACCAATTTTGAAATAAATAGGGAATTACTGCATATGCTCATCCATCAAGCCATCAAGTCATCTGTGAATTATTAACCTGCTAATCCTAAATAAGATGAAGCAATTGTACGAATTTTATTGCATGTTATCATCATTATTATTATCATGATTCCCATTTATTAAAGTAAGCATTTCCCCCTCTTAGAAAGAGTTACTGACTTTCGCGCCATGATGACACTCCCTCGCTCCACTTTTCTTGTCTCGAGCATCCTCCACATTTAGACCCACCTTACTGCTTTCTTTCTTCACCATGCCTGTCTATAAAATCTTTGGTCTTCCGTTCCCTCTTATGTCATCCACTTTCAGATCCCACGCTTTTTCACAAGTTAATCACATTCCCTCCTTAACACACGAACCATCCATCTAAATCAATACCTCTTTATCACTTCCACTACAGTTTCTTCCAGAACCCAACCTTTCCATGAGCTTACTCGTGTTCTTTCTGTAGGACAGTTTCAAACAACACACATTCCGTGTGATGGCTTTTTGTGTTCTCCTCAATTCACTTATATCTTTCTTTTTGTCATTGATAGATATGAATTTCATTTTGATATCATGAAAAGCAAATATGTTTCAATGAAACCTGATCTAAGATGCCTCGAATGACGCACATGAATGTGCGTAAGCATCACATGTTCTATGCTGCTATTTCTTCTAATTCTCTATTCACTGGAAGAAATTTCGCTTTCATTCTCCTTGAATCAAAGACATAAAAGACCCGGAATGTGAGACGTGCCTGAAATGTTTATAAACAATGAACGAATGTGACACTTCTATAAAAAATAGTATGATTCTTAATATCCAATAAACAGAAATCGTAGGGGAAAAAGCAAAAACGACCAAGGTTTTTTTCCTTCTCTGTTCCATTCTTTACAATTCTGAGAGCAAAATAACTTAATTTAGTTTTTTCAACAGAATGGGTGACATATTTGGCAAGAATACCAACCTTGGATTTCTCTGCCTTTACGTATATCGCATATTGACATAAAAAACGAAACTAACGAAATTACGATGGCAACGCAGAGAGAACGAGGCAATAAGTTATATAGAAAAGACGATATCAAACGTGAATGTGTGAGAGATGCGTAGTCATGGCAACTCTCCTAGGTATATTTATTTTCTAAGCATCGAAAGATTTTTGTTAAACGAATAAACAAATATAATTTTTTTTGTTCTCTTGAATTATCAAATTCCGACCGAAGTGGGTTAATTCCCCTCTCAAATTAACAGTGGTACATCCATTCAACTGAAGTAACGAATGGACAGTGGATAAGAATTTCACGATTTCCCTTCTTCTTTATTCGTGATTATCTAGATATTAGATAAGAAAACAAACAAATCAGATGAATTAAGGCAGAAATACACTAGCCAGTGTCTGCCCACACCGCAAATAGTATCTATGGAGATTACTGGAATGAAAAAGGAATGAAAAGAGTCAATTACGTACATACTTCTTTATAGTTGGAATTATTGATTCATATACCGCAATAGCGTATTCGAAAGGGAAGGGGGGGGGCGGCAAGGGGCATTTGATCCTCCTGACAAACCAAATAAAAAGAATGCAGCGACTTTATGAATATAGGCTATATATATATATATATATATATATTATATATATATATATATATATATATATATATATATATATATATATATATATATATATATATATATATATTATTATATATATATATATATATATATATATATATATATATATATATATATATATATATATATATATATATATATTAATATATTATTTTATCATTGAAAGTTAAAAGAAAAGTCCGGCCCATTTGCAAGTTAAATTGAATAAATAAAGAAAATTAAAACAAAACAGTGAAAGATTTATGAAAATCGAATAACAAAATTCTATAGGTTCGCGTAATTTCATGAAACAGTGATATGTATCACATAGGCGGTATGCAAATTCCATAACTTTCCCTTTTTCGTCCGGTTTTGATGGAGCTTTCATTGTTTTGTTTTTTCAAGTTTGTCTATGAATTCAATTGAAATTGCAAACGGGTCGGACTTGGCCGAAATGATCAGAATATGGACACATTTTCAGAGGCCTAACTTTTTTTCAACAAATATGTCATTTTCGGCGATGCCCCCACCGCAATATAAAAAACAGGGGTCCTCAAAAACCAGTTCCCTTCCTGAAATTATATATGGATCGCAAGTAGCTGAGATGCTTTGCCCCCTCCTGAGGTCAAGGTCTGAATACGCCACTGCTTATACGGTCCGCTTTAGCGCGCCTTTGTCTTTTGCAAACTCTTCATTTTTTTCGGCCTTCGTTTAATTTCCCTTTTTCTTCTATTTCGAATGAGCTCTATTAGATTTCATTACAAATTCACATGGAGGATAGCATATATCCATTAGTAAGCCTTTTGTTAAAAGCCTAGAGTGGCTGGTCAATGGATACATGGGATTATGCATTCGACCGTCATCTTGATCTTTTACAAAAATTGTTTACATCTCAAGGAGATATTAAAAATGTATAAAAAAACAAATGAATAGTGTCCTTTTGTTCTTCCGCCTGAGCTACTCGCGTAGGCGTGGAAATTGATTGCACACTCGAAATGTGTGTGAGATCGATCAAATAATCCGTAATGTACTTGTATTCTGATTTTGCTAATATTCCTTCGGATCACTTTCAAGATAACGTCATTAATGTTTATGTCCTTTACACTCATTTGTAATCAAACCATGAAATAACATATATACCATTTCTTTGCTAAGATAAAGTATTAATTTAACTGAAATCTTTAGTAAACTTTTGTTAAAATACATGAACTACACACGGCAGTTAATATCAAAGTTTTAAAACAAGAAGAGTTATTAACAAGTTAGTCTGTTTTGTCTTGTTACTTAGGCAGATTACATTACGCGTGTGTTAACATTCTTCGTCTTCTCCTTCCTCTTCTTCTTCTCCTTCTTCTTTTTCTAATTCTTCTTCTCTTCCTTCTTCTTCTTGTCTTCCTTTCTTTATTATTATTCTTCGCCTTCCTCGACCTCTTCTCCCTTTTCTCCATTTTCTATTTCTTCTTGTTCTTTTTCTTGTTCTTTTTTTTCCTCTTCTCCCTTTTCTTCGTTTTCTATTTCTTCTTGTTCTTCTCCTTTTCTCCCTTTTTCTTCTTCGTTTTGCTTCTCGCTGCTTTTTATTTTTCTTGTTCTACTTGTTCCACTTGCTCTTCTTGTACTTCTTTCTCTTCTTGTTCTTTTTTTCTTTTTTTCTTCTCAGTCTTCTTCTTCTTCTTTTTCCTCTTTATGTTCCCTTTCTTCATCTCCTTCTTCGTGTTTTCCTTCTTTCCTCAAAATAAATCTTTCGGAAAAATGCCTCCCCCTTTACGGATTGTTTCTTGTTAATCGTCTGATTCTTCTTCTTTATTGTTGTTGTTGTTGTTCATCCTTATTTTTATCCTTCTTCTTCTTCTCCCCTTCTTACCCTTCTTACACTTCATTTTATTCTTCTTCTTCTCCTCCTCCCCTTCTTTTTCTTTGATTTTCCCTTTTTCGTTTCCTTGACAATATCCTTTTTGGACTGTACAGCTCCCCTTCTTTCCCTTCTTCCCCCTTTTTAAAATATTTTTTATTTTAACAGAACCATGTATCCGCCCTTGAAAGGGGGTTTGGATCAAGGTTATGATTAAGCGAAGCTGATGCAACCAAGGTGTTCTATCAAAAGCTATTTGATTTTGAATTTCTGAAAATCAAATAAATAATACATCGCCGTAAAATCAAACAACAAACACAGGCCTCGTTAAAATACAATAACATTTTCTCGAATTATTTTCTCGATTTTCCAAACTCAATATTACACACTTCGACAGATGGACAGGGGGGAAGCAAATTGAAGACCCTTTTTTGCTGGAGCGAGGTGAATTTACCTTGATTCATAAATTGCAAGAAAATAGGTCGTATGGAAAATCTGATAACAAGTTATATAGGTATTACATAATTATTAAATTTGTGTATTAGCTGGTGAACTATACAATACCGACTCATTGTAACAAAATATATATGTATACAAAACTGAAACACTTTTAAAGAATGTTGAAATAGAGAAAGAAAGTAGTATTCATCAAGCAGAGGATTCAATTGATTTAACATGGATTAATTTTTCTTTTTACCGCGTATCATTCGAACGAAATACGATTTTTGTTCTTCCTTTGAAAACAAAATGGCAAAAATAGAAAAAGAAAAAAAAGGTTGACGAACTGTGAATGTTTTCTTCTGTAGAGATGTCGTTGTAAAGTGGTTCATTCAATACTTATTGATTAATGAATTTCTAAAAATCAAATAAATAATAAATTGCTGTAAAAGCAAACGACAAACCCAGACCTTGGTAAAACAGAATAACATTTTCTCGAATTACTTTCTCGATTTCCCAAACTCAATATTGCACACTTCACCTGATGAAGAGGGAAAAGGCAAATTGAATACTTTTTTTGCTGGAGCGATGTGAATTTACCTTTATTCATCGATTGCAAGAAAATAGGTCGTTTTGAAAGTCTGATAGCAATTTCTATATATGTATATACATCATTATTTAATTCGAATATCTTCTCGTGAACTATTGAATCCCCACTCTTTGTAAAAAAAAAAGAAGATGTATATAAAACAGACACATTTTAAAAGAATATCGAAATAGAGAAAGAAAATAGTATTCATCAGACAAAGGATTCAATTGATTCAACATGGGTTAACTTTTCTTTTAACCGCGGTTCATTCAAACGAAATAAGTTTTTTATTCCTTTAAAAAGACAATTGGCAAACAATAATATTAAGAAAAAAATGTTAACAAACGGCGTATTAGCCGTGGTAAATTGGTTCATTTACATGACCCTTAATCCAAGGGTTGGGGGTTCGAATCCAAGCCCGGCACTCACTTCATATGGCAAGACACTAATTCACATTTGCCACTCTCCACCCAGGTGCAGATGGGTTTCGTATATGCGCTTATACTTTCTTCACATTTCTTATCCGATAGCCCACAGAAAGCTGGGAAAACATTTTTCAGGTTGGTTATTATACATTCTACCTGTACACAAATTATACCCTTATAACGACCTTTGGGTAACACCTCCCGATACGCAAGTCCAACACCTTTAAGCCAAGGACAATTCCCCTGTTGCCATGGCAACGTTCTTTTGTATGTTCTAAAAAGAAAACTCTGCAGCAAAATACCCAGCGAATACCAGCAGAAACAGAGTGTATCAATTTCCGCTGTCCCCCAACATGGAGTTTGCCTATACCAAGTAGTAGCGGATATAAACAAAAAAATCCACTTAGTTTTAATAGTTGCAGCTTCCTAGGCAATATTGAAGTCTAAGTTGCGCTCCCTCAGGAAATCGATATTTTTTTGTAATCTCTCAGACTATTCAATTTTTTCTTCCGTTATTATACTATTCTTAGGATTATAGGGAAATCCCTTTCCCAAAGCGACGGGTCGGGTTATGAAATATTCGTCTCGATTAGATCAAAATTGCAAGACACCCTCCGTTGGCATCGAAAGCAATTAATTAAGATGGCGTTTCGCGTTGATTCATGCATTGCTTTTAATAGATATATGCATTTCAGAAATGCATATGTCTATTAAAAGCAATGCATGAATCAACGCGAAACGCCATCTCAATTTTATATGAAATAATTCAATGCAAGTAGAATTCAGAGCCCTTTACGAAACACATGTAGATATGTGTTTCGTAAAGGGCTCTGAATTCTACTTGCATTGAATTATTTTTATATAAAATTGACTGGGTCGAACGTGATATGAGTCTATTTATCCACAAGAAGAAGAATTCTGCCCGAATCAAAGACGAGGCAATTTTCTACATCTAGGGTAATCAGCCAGTCAATATATTCTCATTTATTTTTCCACTTTATACTTGTATTAGTCTTGTCTACTCATTTGAAATTCACTCCTTACCCGGACGACAAAAAATAATGATAAGTCTGAGGTGATAGCCGGTATTCACCAAAACATAGTAATTTGAGGCAGTATTGGAACGCCATGTGCCATCCCTTCTATAATTTCGTAGCTAATTAACCCCCACCCCACAAAAAAATGTAATGAAACCATTTTATCGTTTCATTTCATGGCTGGACGCAATGTTCCCGGAACCACCGGTAGGTGGCGCACCACACGACTAGGGCTTTAACGGAACACTCTTAATTACTTTCGTAGTAAAATACCAGGTAATGACCTAAAATGCCCCAGATATGTATGTTGTAGCCAACATTTTGACATTGTATCGCATGGAACGCCTTAGAATGGTTTCAAGAGGGTTAAAACGCTGAAAAACATACGAAACAGTATATATCTGAGCCAAAAAGTGAATTTTATTATTTTATTTAGTAGACCTGTGACGTCACACAGAACGTCATCTTCGGCATCATAGGTCTTGGAAGCAACGTCTTCGGAAGCATTCGGATGCTCGGAAATGTCACCCAAACAAAGTTGAAAGTTCGGTTATCCTATACTTTAGTGTGTTTTATTATTTTGGGTTTTTAACTTCAGTTAACAGCTCTACATGCATATAATACATACGTTGTGTCATACGGCCGTGCACATGGGCGAGTTCGGTTATCCTATACTTTAGTGTGTTTTATTATTTTGGGTTTCTAACTTCAGTTAACAGCTCTACATGCATATAATACATACGTTGTGTCATACGGCCGTGCACATGGGCGCGCACAGGCGGATTTTAAAGTGACACACTGGTTATTGAATCTAAGGGTTTTTATTATTAATGAACAGAGGGCAGTATTGTTTAAGGGTGATGAAAAGAGGGAAGGCATAGTCATGTAGCCTGGATGATTAGGGGCTAGAGTGGTGGGGGTGGTGGGGGAGGTGTCCGGGAAGGGGCGTTAAGGGGATAAAAAGGAGTGTTTATTACCTACTTCGTTTTAAGGGTTTAATTAATAAGGAACAGTGGGCAAGATTGGGGGTTGGGCGTAGTGATGTAGTCTGGATGATTAGGGGCTCGGGAGGGGTGGGGGGTCGGGGTAAGGGGATATAAAGGAGTGTATATTACCTACTTGTTTTAAGGGTTTTATTATTAATGAACAGAGGGCAGTATTGTTTAAGGGTGATGAAAAGAGGGAAGGCATAGTCATGTAGCCTGGAAGATTAGGGGCTAGGGGTGGGGAGGGGTCCAGGAAGGGGGGTTAAGGGGATACAAAAGGAGTGTTTATTACCTACTTCGTTTTAAGGGGTTTAATTAATAAGGAACAGTGGGCAAGATTGGGGGGTTGGGCGTAGTGATATAGTCTGGTTCAAAAAACAGCTGGATTCATTTCGACAATTTTGTCACAGAATTAAACAGGTTTTTGCCGAAGAAAGAGTTATTTGGGGCTCTACAAATCAGTGGACATAAAATCCACCTCTATGCGTCATGAGCGATGGATAGTTTTTACAATAGTAAGAAGATTCTTTATTATTAAAAGAAAAATCATCTTCCCACCCTACACTAACGCATAAGACACTAAAAAGCAAAGACAATCACAAAAATTAGCTAAGCTTTACCCATTACTGGTGCTTCATTAAAGTTTCTCATTTACCGACTTCGTGAACGAGCGCGTGCGCATATATTGACACAATTATCATGAATATGGATAAGTATTAATGATTATTAAGATTCGTAACATATGCATATGAGCCCAAAACGTTAATTCATTACAGCCCTTTTTATTCAATTCAATTAGTCGATCAGTCAGTCAGTCCATCTTTCTATCAATCACTCAACAAATAACAAACAAACAAAATCTTCCGAAACAAAGTTTGGTGTGTATGTGTGTATGTGCGTGTGGGCGCGTGTGTGGGTGTGTGTGTGCGCGTGTTTGTGTGTGAATTTGCTCTTACATAAATTTTAGCTTTAATTTTCTTGCCTCAATAGTATGTAAAACATGAACCCTTTTTTTCATTAGACAGATTTTTATCAAGTTTATGATGTGATTTCATTTTGTCATAAACAAAAAATAGAGACTCCTGCTACTTTTTCAATATATAATAAGTTGTTCATTGAAGTTACCTCGAATCAAAAACAAAATTGAAGAATTTTAGCAATGACCCCAGTTGTCAACTATTACGTTGACTATGCACGGCCGCTCCTTCAATTTGTTTTCCTTTAAAACAATTCTGACATCTTATCATATTATTGCATAAACAAATGCTCTTAAATTCCCCTTTCGATTCCATTTTAATTTCATAAATTTTTAGCTCACAACGGTGACTGTCACCATGGTTACATATTAACATGTCATTTTAGTCTCATAGCCTGGTTTTTATCAGGAAATGAAACGAAATATAATGTAAGGGAAAAAAGGTTTATTCACGAGTTACTGCATTAACATAAGGATTCGTGACCCGATTCTGCCACAAAAAAGCATATATACTCTCACAGAACATAAGACTTGTGGAGAGGATTGTTGTCATGTGATTGTATTAATAATAAGGACAAGATTTTTGCCATCGTCATAAAATAAAGGAAAGTGGAGATATTGTCGATGGGGAAGGGCATATTTTGTATTTGAATTGGCCTGCAGTAGCTATGAACAGTGAGTTAAGCATTTTTCAGAAATGCAACTATTACAAGAGCAAAGCAGACAGTCCGGTGATACTCAAACAAGAATAAAAGTAAGGAGCACCTTACATTTTGATAATGGCGAAAAGGTATGGTCCTATGGGCACTGACGACAAGGGAGAAAACATCCCATCAGAATATATAATTTTCCTCTCAGGATGGGCACCATTTTTAATCAAAAAAGGGGCACTTTTACTTTGCCGGAGGGATATTGATTGAGTTTGGGAAAATCTGAAGTTGTACTCCCCGTTCATCCCGTAAATGGGCAATTGCCCCTTTTTTTAGTAACTGCTTTTTTAAATGCACATCGCCACACAATGGAAATCTTGCATAATGATCTTTTAAAGCTTCCATTTCCCTGACGTCATGTTCGCATTTTCACTATTTCACTAAAATCTGGGACAATTGGATTTTGAAATGCCATTATTAAAATTCAGTAAAGTGTGTATGGATTCTAGTCATCAATGTATTATTTGAAAGCATAGAACTTTAATTTATGGAAAGAAGAATACAAATATACAGCTTATAATTTTCTCGCGATTACCGGGTGTTTTCGGGGCTTTTTTCTGCGACGCACTATGTATCTCCCTCCCCTTTTTGGCTTCTTCTTTATTCGCCCTTCGATTGGAAAAACACGTGCCTCGTCACCCATCATCGACAGAGTTTTGGATAGGATTTTCTTAACCGAATTCATGGTGTTAATGAAGTATCAAGAACTTTAAAATGTCAAGGAAAAATGAAACAAAATGTCAAAATCAAGGAAATGGTAACGGCAATCTCATGTTTACTAAATTTTCAATGAGTCCCTCAATCAAATTCAAATTGAAATCCAAATGTATTGATTAGAATCCAAGCATGCAGGTTTTTCGCAATTTTCTTTCAACAAAGGATAACGAAGTCGAGCGCAAATGTCAAAATCACAATCAAGACAAATAGCACATCGTTTCGTACTACCACATGCCTCTTCGGGAGTAATTAATGAAAAGTCCGTTTTTTCTTGGTTTGACATTTTGTGGCGGGGGGAGGCGACAAAATGCCCAGCTGCACAATTTCCGTATTGCTGACCCGAGAAATATACCTTCTACATGAAAACAAAATCTGGATTAGTATTTTTGTATGTGCTATATTCTCGCAAAAATAATTCCTCATACCACCACTCAAGATTTCCTTTGAATTCGGTTGACTTCAGAGATATTTTTAGACCTCGGATTTCGGTACAAATCTCTGATGTAAGTGACAGCTGTGGTATGGACCTGGATTGTCGCGTGAGTACATTGCACAGAAATGTTCTAACATAATGTTTGACTTTAGCCTGTCGGATCCGCCATTTTCCTCAATATTTGCTTTGCATGACTTCGGCGGATGCTGCTCAAAACACTTTAGCAATATTGCTCTTGCCTTACCTGTATTTCAACCTTATCAAGTAATCTTATGTTAAGGGAAAACGAAGAATTCTCTGATGAAAATGTCGTCCGTCTTATCACGTTTTGCTCTCACAGGTTTGAACCTGTTCACACAGAAGTGATGGGGTGATCCAACATTTGCTCCTGCGACAATTGCTCCAGGCTTTATTTCTTCAATGATAATATTTTAGTGTTATAGGGACCATGTTGACATATAGACAGATATTGTTGAAGACAGACGGAAGACAGATATAATTGAAGTACAGTGTTGAGACAATAAAAAAAAAATACCCTATTTCTCTCGACTGTATTATACTTTGCTACTTTCCATAGGATTTTAGGTTAGAGTGAGGTATAGTGCTGGGTCCAGGATTAAAGGATTTCGGTTTAATATGGGAGATTGTATGCGGCACAGGCGGATTGTAGAGAGGAGGCAGAACAAGCGCTTTTCATGCCCCCACCCCTTTAAAAACCCAAACTGCGTACATTATCACATACGTAATATGCCTCTCGACATAAACGAACTTCACTTGTTTGTGATCAATCATTCTGGAAAAATTCCATGATAAGTTCTTCCCCCATCACATCACGTTTTGCTGTCAAAGATTACAACCCGTTCACGCAACAGTCATGTGCTGAGCAGCGGTGTAGCTATAGGGGGACACGGGGGCACGCGCCCCCTCCCTCCATTAAATGGTGATAACGAAAGACCGAGAAAGAGATAAAGGGAACGGGAAAAGGGAAAAGGACCAGAAGAGAAAACACATGGACCACCTCCCGCACCCTCCGTAATTAGCAGCCCTATAAATTTGTGTTTTATTTCTAAATGGTGCCCCAAGTCGTTTCAGTTCCCCCCGCAATGGGGTTGACTCACGCTACGCCACTGATAGCAAGGCCTGTCTTGCTCTCAAATTTTGCGTGTCCCAATGTTTGCAACCGTGGTACATGTATTTGCTCCGGGGTAGTAACACAAGATATATTTTGGATTCTTGAAATTACACTAGAGAACATTGTCTTGCTGACCCCTAGATCAATCCCTTTATAATGATAAGAGAGCGTAATATTTTCATACCCCTTGAATTTCTTTAATATCGAAATCAGTTCAATTCCTAGTCGTGTTCACGTACTTAAGCTGACAGGCTAATGGACATTGTCCTCCGGATGAGTGATATATCTCGTGTTTTAAGTTAGTGGGCGGTAGAGAGGGTGTGCGTGTTTTTTGTGTATTTGTGTTATTTGCATGTGACCATTACATACATTGCCTGATGTTTGATCCATTTACGCTGTAGCAAATCTTCAGGTTATGTAAAGTGCATGCACGAATGCAGACATGTGATGCAGGCGGGGAAGGGGGTGGGGTAGGGTGGTCAGGATTGAATAAATTTAGGTCTATTAAGGGGCAAAATGGGATAAGTTGCGACGCGTCTTTCAATTAATGACCCCCCCCCCCAAAAAAAATAACAACAAATAAAAAAAAAACAAACAAATAATGGCTTCCACTTCATTTGGTAACATTTTTTCATCAGGCAATTGGTCAATTACAGATATTCGGTTATTGATTTTAGCAATTATTTCAAGACACAAAGCAAAATGTTATGATGTTTCAGCAACTTCACTAAAAAGCAAAAAACAAGCAACAACAAAATACCTAAAATACTGAAATGCTTATGTTTTTGAGTGATTCCGTAACGACAATTCTTTTTATTTCTGAGCCCCAAAGGAACAAAAAGGGTCATCTAAAAATGTGTATAGTAAAGACAATATGTCACCCGACTATTCTGAAAATGTTTTAAATCTGTTATTAAAAACATATTTCTTTGCAATGTCTATTCTACAGTATTAAAAAAAGACATAATTCTATTGCCCCTTTTGGGGAATTGACCAAATCTTGCAGTCATACTTTTTTTTACTTTCCAATAAAATTTCCGAAAATTGATATCCTCCATGCCTATTGTATGTTAGTGGGAGTGTGCGTAGGTGTGTGTGCGTATGCATATTCCGCTGTATTTGCATTATTAACCTGAAGCCTGCAAAAGAATACCATTAGCACTAACAAAAATATAGTAGCTCTTGACGTAACCTTAGAAAAGTAATTGTTTAATTGTTTCATTTCATACTTTATTCTATATCTAGAGCAAGCTTTTTAATGTGCCATTCTTTTTTTTTCTCTCTACCGGGATTAAAAATAATTTCGTCATCTGAAGGCTTGTTTACATTGAATCGTCATCTCGATTGCATTACTACCGTCATGCGCTAATCACTTTTGGTAAGGCAGCTATCCTATACGCCAATAAGTCATCGTAATGTGTGCACTCATACTCCCCATCAGCTTGTTTTCCCTTTGTGACCTTCACATCCCCCACCAAAGACGGCGCAGGTTACTGACGCAACCTTACGTCAAGCAATGACGATTTCTGAGAAACGGGCATTGTCCAGTTATAGACGAGACGTCATTTGTCTGACGCATAAAGTCGTCATTGACTGATGCGCCGTTTCAATTGTCATAGAAGAGTAAAATCGTTCCAAAAAGTGATTTTAAAATGGAAATCCGAACAATTGTTTTTGTTTGTTTTTTGGTATAGTGGTTCGAATCTTAGCCCGGCAATAATGTCCTTTGGCAAGACATTAATCCAATCCACTCTCCACCCAGTAATAAATGGGTACCTGACAATTTGCTGGAGTAATAATTGCAGGGAGAAGGAAAAGTACTAATGTGGTTACCCTGCTAAATAAGACCCAAATACTATTAATACGTTCAATTTGCTTATAGCGTGACTGCCCTCACATGTTTAATTAGCGCAGGTAATGACGCAATTGGAATGACGCCTCGTGCGCAGCGATTGACGTGAAACCCTTTATTACGTATATTCATTTATCAATATTTTGTGTTCAGCCTGGCAGGTGAAAATGTTACTGAAATGTTCGGAAAGCATTATGACACAGAGCATTTAAAGGGAGTGTAGCATGGCAAATACTGGCTAACGCCATCTACGTCTTCTTTTGGACAACTGCACTTAAACGAATAGAATTGATTAACGGTAATCAGCGAATTAATCTCTACATGGTCAGCGCGCTAGCGTTCGCGAAACAGACCGAAGTTCTCCTCACGCTTCGGTTTCGCGTATGTTGCACGCGCGTGAGAGTTGCGTTCGCGTCGTCCGTAGTCGTATTATACCCGATTGCCCCGAGTAGGGCCACGGGAAAGACACATAGTCTCGTCATGCTACACTCCCTTTAAGACACTTTCAGATGCTGAGTGAATTTCCATCATGAAAAAAAGCCATTTCGTTATCCATTTAAATTATTTTCTAAAAATAATAATAATAACTGTTCTTGTTTACCCAGGGTAGTCTCATCAGTAATTAATACCGTTCTCCCTGAGGACCATGCAATCATTATTAATAACCCGGCTTTATTTAATGCCTGTAACCATGGTAACAAACCGAATTCACCTGCTTTGAACCAGCACTCATTTGTTGAAAATCTAATGTACATCTTTAGGAGCAAAATTGTTACACCGGCTGCCATACTGGCACTCTAGCATGTCAAGGAATAATTCCTGCCGGGTACCCATTTACCTCACCAGGGCCGAGTGTGTACAGTGTAGGTTAATGTAGATTAATGTATTGTGAAAGGACACTACTGCTGCAGCGGGATGGATATACTTGACTTAATTATATTGTGAGGTGTTCAATAAATCGCTTAAGCATAATAGATTATTAACACCAACGAGAGCTTCTGATCAGAGTTTTGAATTCACACTCAGCTTTACATTTGAATTTTCTTGACCATTACTGTGGTTTTAAAAAAAGAAATGAAAGACTCACTCATCGCTCTTTGAGTCGATGAAGTAGTTTTACAAATGTCAAATTTGATATTTAGTTTCGTAGTGAGAGTCCAGCCATTGGGGGGAGGGGGGAGGGGGCATTGATATCTCTGCTGGGGAGGGGGGACCTGACATACTTGGTAGATTACAAACAAGAGGACGAGGCTATCGAGCGACATAGGTTTGTCTTCAGCGGCGTATCATCTTTGCTCGTTACCTTTCCTAACCCCTTTCTTTATCTTCTTTTTTCTCTCTTCTTTTCTTCTTTTTTCCTTCAATAACTTATTGCCATTTAATTTATGGGTTCATGCTATCAGTACGCCACTATTCATTTCATTTGAATACAACAATGGCCGATCATGATACATATATTTCGACAAATTTACATGATATATGGACACAATACAATTTCTACACTATTCTAAGCGTTCGAAATATTGCCCACCGGTAGCTAGCACTCTAATTTTATAAAAAATATCGGGCGATCCATCAAATTATCGCCAATGCCCGTCACGCTTGTAACCTTTTCAAAGGCGGTTACAGAATTCCCTGGCAAAGGGAGGGCTGCAAAAAGCTGAAAAGTATTGGAGGAGCAAAACACACAAATAAAACAAATAAAACTAAAATAAAACACAAAACAAAGATAAAAGGGTAGCATTATGTTGCTTTTTATACTTGAGATATACCAGATTGGGTTTGGAGGGATGGGTATGCCCTGCGTCCTCATCTGCCCTGGATCTTCCGCCACTCGTGTTACATAAAAAATATATATTTGAGTTCAAGGTTTGCTTTCGCCTTCAATCAGAAAGGTTCTTAACATGAGAGATTCAGATAAATTTACAGAGAGGGGGTGAGGGTGAGAGGAATGGCAAATATAAAGTTACGAGTTGGAAGCGTGAAAGGAAAACAGAGACGGAGAAACAAAATGAATGGAAAGATCAATAAGCATTACATTTATCTTTATTGATTCCGTGTGTATATTGAACGAAATATGTATGCCAGCCAACTCGAACGCGCTGATTTGTCCGTATAACTTACAAGGTTATAAAGGTTAGCAACCATTAGTTCGTCTCGAGACTGTCGGAGGAGCAGCAACAATAACATATTCTTCCATTCTCTCTGCTAATCAACCAATAAGCTGGCAGCGCGATCTAAAATGTCAGCCTTTGAGCAGGAACACCGCTTATTTAAGAGTGTACATCCAGTCGCTTCAGCTAGCTTTAGAGCATAAAATTGGCTCCCTTTGATAACAATTGCAAGGAAACTCCTAAAAAAGCGATCGATTTGAACGACACCATACCAAATCATGGATCCAGATTTATTCACGGAGAGGGCGGACGAGCAGGAGGATGATTTCGACTTCGATGAAGATGAAATTGTGAAGCTGGTGTCGGTCGTGATTCTGTGTATTCTTGGAATTCCAGGAAATACAATCATACTCCTGGTCTACGCGAAGAAAAAGAAGAGAATAAGTACCGATATTTTGATCATCGTTCAAGCCATCATCGACTTTGTTGCCAGTGTCTTTGCACCACTGGTGCTCTTGAGGACAGCCTACTCGAATCTCGTCACCGACGGCGTTTGCGTCGTCACCGAGCTGACGGAAAACGGCAGCGCTTTCTCATCGCTCTTTCTGATGATGGTGATCAGCGTTGATCGGTATCTTCTCGTTTGTCGTCCACTTCGACGTCGTGTCACGACTCGCACGGCCGTGGTCGTTTCCGTCTGCTGCGTACTTGTGGCTATTCTGATGATAATGCCGCGAGCGATCTACACCCGTGCCGTCAATACTGATCTGGAGTTAGAAGTAAACTGCGAGTTTCCTTTAAGTCCGCGAGCTGATGTGATCGTCTCCGTTATGTTCCCGGTCACGTTTATTATAACGATGTTGATAACGCTTGTCCTCTATGGACGGATTTATATGTTTTTAAGAAGGCAAGCCAAAGTTCATGCTGAATTGGTTGGCAATGGTCCAGTTGGAAGAGATGTTCCTCTGCCCCTTTCATCGGTAACGCCCCCGGCTTATGATGCAACCGCAATCATTACAACACATCAAGATACGAACCAGACAGCCGTTGAACAAGACCTAATTAGCATCGAACAGAAAAATGATTCTGAACGGCTACCAGGAAGACTGGAAAACGAGTCGCTGCCCCAACCAACAGACAACGACACCGGTAGCGCGACTGGTAATTTGTCTGCGGTTGAATCCCACGCCATAGCCGCAGCTTCAACTGCGACGTCAGTGACGGGACAGCCTGAACACAACCCTGGTAAATCTACAGTAGGGCTGTCAGTCGCCATAGCCGGTGCCTCGAGTGCTCAGTCTGGAGACTCTAAACCCAAAGCAGCATCACAGAATGTCCCGCCTAACCACCCAAAGAAAAGGGTAGCGCACATACGCGGCCGCTCCACCACTAAAATGCTCCTATGCATCACCATCTATTTCATCATCACATGGCTACCTCTCATCTCAATTACCCTTCTTCAGCAACAGGTGATCCGAAATCTGACAACGAATTTGATGGCTATTATCATTGGGGCATTCGACACGTTCAGAAGTACAAACCACGTGGTGAACATTTTCGTTTACATCTACACAAACGTACCGTTCAGAAATGCAGCGCGAAAACTCTTTACCCTTGAAGGTATCAAAGGAAACCTATGGTGAACTTGTGATACTATTAAGCAATTTGGGTGGTGCCACAGGGTTGCCTTGTGTTTCCTTTAATACCCATTTGGTATAGGCCTACTTGTCCTTCAAGCTCTTTGCGATGATTGAAGCGTTGTTTAAATGACGTTGAGATTTTCCAGGCAATACCATGGCAGAGAGATGTTTTCATTAAAATCCGGAATCGAAGAAGTCCCCTTTACTATTAGCCATGTTAACTGTGTCGGACGTTGGAGAACTAGTAATGACATGATAGTATACTTGTTCAATGAAGTTAACCCTAATTGTGGCATGTTATCAAAATGGAGGAGTTCCTGCCGCTTTATCACCTGTTCCATTGGACTCAGAGCAGACTTTAAACTGAATTGTAAAGAGATTGTAAAGTTATCCGAGTTCCACTATTTGATGAGTATGGTAACATCACGGTGCGTATAAAAAAAATTGTCCTGTGTGACCTTGAATCATATATTATTGTAAAGAAGAACTAATACCCTGTCTAATTATACCATTTTCATAATTGTGCTGCCAAGGATGACTGAACAGCAGGCTTTTCAAAAAGTATTGTCAAAATCCACTTGTATCAAGTTTGAGCTGAAGCAATGAATCTGGGTCAAAAGCCATTATTCCAAAACAATTGCTCATTTCTTTACATTGACTATTAGGCAGTTGATAAAAACAGGTGTTAATATCAACTCAAACTCAAGGAAATGCTTATTACAAGCAAAATTCATGATATTCTCTTCGTTATGATGATTACAATCTTGATTTCATTCGCATCCCTTGTTTAAGGTTACCTTCTCGTTGAGTGATACAAAATGGATAAAGTTTATTTGAGATGTTATCTTTTTTCATAAAAGTCTGCTATCAATTTCTTTGATATTTATCATCATACGTGTTCTTTCTTGCATTTGGGTTTAGCATGGACCTATTACGGATGGACATTCGTCGTTTTCTTAACGAATTCATTGTGATTGTCTCCGTCAATGTCGTCTCAATAACATTCCGTACATGTTTCTTCACTTTGATCTCATGAGGGTCGCCGCCGAAAAGCCGGGACAGAATCAAGATAGTGATTTTACCCATGTTAATCTACATGCGCAGAAGATAATAACTCGCTTAAATCATGGAAAATCGATGTGCAGTTCTGGTTTATAATCGGAAATTGTTGTTCCGTGTACTGTATTTTATTTTGAAAAGCATGTTGATATTACCAGATAGAGGTTATATTTGGATTGGTTGTGATTTAAAATCCCGTTTCCCAATTTCCTCATAATATTCCAGAGTTACAACGCACAGGGCTTATAAAGATCATGGCCTTCTAATTTGTTTATAAGGTCATGGGTGTGTGCGAAAGTGTGCGAATCAGTAATAATACATTTCATATCACCAAAATCGTCTGCTTTTTAACTTTGCTGCTCCCCATTGGGGATTTTTCTATTTAATACACACTCTTACAGAGCACACCATCCAAACAAAACCCAAGAGAGGGAAACTGCTCCTTTGTCAATGACCGAAAATGCTTACGCAGTCGTTATTGTTAAAACAGCTGAATGTTCTCATTAAGATGCACATAATCAGAAGGCGGTGACTATCAGTGGATCAAAGAAAGAATCACGTCGAATGTCCATCCGTAAGGTAATAGGTCCATGGGTTTAGTAACGTTTGAGTTTTCATTCGCTATTCGAGAAAACACCTTATGCTTCTTACGGGTGTGAAATGGCGCAGTGGACAAGTGAGAAGAGAGAACTTAGATATCATGAGACAAGAAATTAGAAGGCTGTTTAAAATAATTAAAGGTTATCCTGCGGATTGAAACAAGGTTCTGTGAAAGTCTAGATACATTACACCATGTTAAACAATGAAGCACTGAAGTACAGGCATAAATTAACATTTAAAAGGATTTGAGACTAAAGAAGCACATGCATATGGCTTGACCCACATTGGTTCCTTACGCTCAAACTTGGAACAAGGCGATTTTGACAACAATATTTAAAGACCCCGGTGCTCAGTCACCAGTGGCAGTAATACTATGAATAGGGTATAATTGGTCTGAAAATAAGTTATTCTTCATCATGAAATCAATTCCAAAGTCATATTCGTTATGAATTTTCAATTAGGAGCTACCAAAGTTGGGTACACTTTTTATTGATACGCACTATACAATAATGCTGATCCATGCCTACAATAGTTATAAAGGCTTTCTCAAAGGCTTTTGATATAATAGATCATAACGTTTTGATTTACAAATTGATTAAGTTAGAAGTCAGACCTTAAATGTTATTTGTATAATTATATTGATGAATGTAGTTATACAACATTTTTATCAATTGTATATATTGCCATGTAGTTTGAATTGTACAGTTCAATTTTATCTTGTATATACATGTGCAATTCAGCTCATTGCTGCAAACCATGTTGTTTAATGCGCCATTTTTTAATTGAAATGCACTGTGAATAATTAGATATCATAATTGAAATCTTGACAGGCCTATCAAGAACTATTTGTTGAAAATATACGTTTGATAATATTCTCTAGGCTGTTTAATATTGAATGTTGCCAAAGTCTCATATTCTAAAACCACTTATATATTTCCTTTTGAAAGCAAAGAAAGAATCGAAAGTAAACGTCACAAAAGAATAGACCTATATATAACTCTTAAAAGGCAGGTAGAGTATTAATGTGAGGAAGTTTTTATATAACAAATACATAAACCCCTCAAAAAAGTTTGGAAAATCAAGTTTGATCGATCATATCTCTCCTGTCATGGCATAATTACCTATATGTTTAGTATTATTATAAAATGTGTTTATTCTTCTTCAAAATTATACCCAATTATTTATGTTTTTTAGTCATGGAATGTGCAGTACATCAAAATAAGTGGTAAGGTAAAAAATGAAAAGTTACAAAATGCACTGCTCTTGTTAGGCTGTGCATTCTTCTTTCTTTGAAGAGTGTAGGGCTGCTGTGTTTTCAGATAATCTTCCATAAGAAACATACGCACTCCCCTGAAACAAGCATGCATGAAGTCGAATAAACGTGAAACATTAAAGCAACCATGCTTTATCACTCAAACAAACATGCAATACACTTCATTTCTCATTTTCGTAATGTAACTAAACTTATGCATATGCCTTTGTGAAGCGCCTCGATACCAATTATTTCATTCACCTGTTACGAATAAATGTCTTTCAATAGTCATTCATTAGTTGTTGCTAGATGGGACAAACTTTATGGTTTGCCCTACCTTAAACACCTAATATATACGATTTGCATTCTGACTATTGAAAAGAAAATCTTATCGAGGCACTTAAGTATAGATTTGGTTGCATTACAAAAATGGCCTATTCATCTCTGTAAAAACAATTAAAAAAAAAACACCGCGCTTTTTTTGGTTGAACAACTGCTGCTTCGAGTTGCCCTATTGAAGGGGCCTTTTCAACATTTGTTCAATTAGGCATGATTCTTTAGAAAAATGATGACCAATCATTTGCGAATATTGCTGACATGTCACCACTGTACGTGAATTTCATTTTCAGATTTTTTTAGAATTCGGCACATGGATATACCCGTGCTTACCAGTGCATTTTGCAACTTTCGACCCTGTCTCTTATTCTGATGTACTGCTCATGCCATGGCTGCAAAATCATATGAGGGGCTTATATAATAATAGAAAACACGTTTTGTTTTTCATAGTTTAATGTTTTATTATTAAAATAATTATATAATCAACTTATGCGCTATTATTCAGGATGAACAATGCAATTGTTTCCAATTTAATAAAGGACAAGCTTTTATATTAATATCTATTCCCACAAAGCTATAAATGCGTTGTGATGACTTTGTTGTTGATTATTGATTATTGATTGCTTGTCTGCTTTTTAGACAGAATAGCCACATCAACATCGTAACCTAGGAGATTTTGGATGCCCTTGTGACCCTCTTGTTCGTTGTGAAGAAGCTCCCAATATTTTGTTATTTTTACGCTTTTGGTTAAGCAGGAAAAAATATCGCTTGTCAATCATGTATATTTATAAATTCATTTCAATCGAACTACCAAACAACTGACTTATCTATACAATTTATCTTTCTTTACTTGTTATACGGAGCGATTGTTAATTCATGATTATTGATTTCAGGTCTTATTATTAGATAGAAAGGCTAGGTCAAGATCATAAGCTTAGAGATTTCTGGATGAACCTGTAACATTTTTCTACATTGTTAAGAAGCCTCCAAATACCCATTTACCTTTGTTTGTGTTGATGCTTACAGTTCAGGATGTTAATACATCCCATTTTAATCAACATTCGTTTTAATCGAATTACCGTATGATTAGTATCATTGATCCATACCATTTTGGCATGAGCCGATCCCAAGCGTAACGGAATGACTTTTTCAAAGAATAAATATTGAAAACAAAATATCATATACATTTCAAACAAAATATATAAATTAATGGTATAATATATAAACAAATATGAGATACTTTCACAACAGTTAAGTTTCCAATCAACCATTCTTCAAATTTATGTATAAATATTGTATGTTCAAAAGCTTTGTTACGTAATGACCGAAAATTGACCTTCTATGTCATTCCGTAACAAAGTATATACAAATTAAAATTCAATGTTTCATCATTTTGATAAATGGTTGATAGGAAACTCAAATGTTGTGAAAATTTCTCATATTAGTTAATATGTCATATCATATTTTGTAGATTTGTATTAAAATGTGTAAGATAATACCGCCTCCATTCTTTCATCCGCATTTCCACTTCGATTGACTCTTTTGAGAAGAACTTAAAAGAAACTCCTCTTCAGTATATGTTTATTTCTATTTCCTTTCCTCATTTTTTCTTGTCATTAGCACTAATTTGTCATGAAAGCATATTGAGCAATAGCTTATTGGATTTATGTTATATAAATAACAATTCGATGTATGTATGCATGTATGATATTCTTTATTAAAATAGAAAATTCTCGGGAAAGACAACGCTTAATTGGAATTGACCTTTCTTTACTATTTCTATTTTATTATTGCTGTTCCCGAATGAAATTTTTTGGAAGGTTCATAGCTTTAAAGCACAAACTTCCATCCAAAGCGGTAGTTACGCCGAAAATGAAGGGAAAAAAGTTCATAATTTCGAACATACAGTGCATTACTCCAAAGATTCATTACTCTGCAGACCGTTATTCTGAAGCTTGAAGGTTAACAATTCCAAAGTGGTACTGTTTATAAATTCTGAAGGTTTGTAATTACGGCAACGTAAGAGGGTTCATTATTTCGAAGGTTTGTAAATTTAGTAATGTTTAGTGTTCTACTTTCTAAATGAAACTGTAATTCACGAATAAAAAGTATTATGACACTTATAATGCATGAAAAGGGGTAACGAATAGTTGTGATACATCATTATGACGGGATTACTGAATGAGTCGAATTTTCCTGCCTCGAACGGACAATATGCTAACACTTAACCAGTAATGCCTATACGCTTCACTTGGTTTCTAGATGATTTCAAAGGTACAAGGGCGTTTCTTACCATATTATAATGGTAGAAACCCATGTAGATAATTTAAAGTTAAGCAGCGTTGCATAGCATACTATAATGCTACAAATGCTATTTAGAACCAAACTAACCTAACTAATGACAACTGATTTCTTATCATTTGCAAAGGCTTAAAACAGGGGCAACTCGGTTAGGCAATGCGTAAATACGTCAGTATTTTGACAAATGTATATACTGTAAATGTTAGATATCATGGATATGGTGAGCGTAAAATGTACATTTAGCGGAACCATAATTTCTTTCATGCATTTTAATTCTTGATACGTCGTCGGAAAAAAACAACAACTATGAATGTCTATTCTATTCAGTACTCTGTACCTTTGTGAAATAATAAATGTAATATATTGTCATCGTTACATTTTTCTTTCATTGTCGTTGTGAAACAGAATGTTTAATAAAGAAGTTGATCTAAACTATAAGGGCGAGAAGAGTTTATATAATTTAAAGTTGATATTCATAGAAGAGCCCTAAATATGGAGATATTCATATCTACAGAAAGCTTATAAGCTATACAATGGGCTTGGAAGACATTCAAACAATATAACACTTCCGAAAAAGCGAAATTAGGGTGAAAACAATCACCCATTTCTCTGGGATAAATTTGCCCTATTGTCATCCGAAACGGCCTTTAGCTGTGACGTAGGAAAAGGGAGGCGTGGCTAGTGTGCCACTTCCGGGTACCTAGTAGAATGCATGTATAACATTATAAGGCTGAAAACACAGGTTCAACTTATGTGTTATTTTACCCTTACTATAGAATAAATTATAATACAACATCGTTTGTAAGTTACTTCTCATTAATATTTCCATCTTGATATTCTAAGAAATGTATTATTTGTGAAATAAAAACGTTGAAAAATGGGGAAAAAGAAGGTGAAACTATGGCTGTGTCCCCGGCTTTGTTGTACAGCAAGCCTGCATATATGGGGATTTGGGTGCCGGCGATTTTTGCCACCATGCAGTTTCACTTTGACATATCTGTCGGAGACTTCACCACTTCCAGTATGAAAAAAAAAGTTAGTATTGATTTGATCATTATTATGAATAAATAAAATTCAAACAAATCGAAGAATATTTCATTTAGTCGATCGTATCATGGCTAGATTAGCTGGAAAAATCGAGGCGATTCTGCTGTTGTTACGATTCATCTGCAAGTAGTGCGGCTCTTGGCAGCCGCATTACCTACACGGCTGATCGCTGATAGAATTTAGTATCGCTGGCGGATTTACATTACCTGCGCGCACATCAAACACACGTAAACGTGACTGCACTGCACACACACACACACACACACACAGTACTACATGTATACGCTTGCATTTCAGTCGCGATAGACGAAACCCTTACCAAACCAAACCAAAACAAAACGGCGAGAAATACACTATTCTATGTAATTATAGTTATCGACAAATGAAAATGGAGAAGAAACATTATTCATTGTTATGTCAAAGGAAATTCCACCTCGGAACATGATTCTGCTATGGGTAATTTAGTTTTGAAACACAGCTAGGGTGATTTTTCTCTGTTTACATACAGCTAAGCTGGCAAGCTAAAGCCGGTGAAAAAGTTGAGTTGAAAACAGTTATTTTACAGATATTGTCACTTTTTCAATGCCAATAAGGACATGAATATTGACATTAGGATATGTTTCAGGACGGGGGAGGACAACTGTATGTCAGATATTGACCATTCAGGCAATATTTCAATCGTTTTGAGAGAGTGGAACTGACATCCACTCTATGAACATTTGTGTGTAGATCGCAGTTAGTCTCTATGGCTGCGTGAAGCGTATCCCGGCTCTGACGTCACTCACAAAGCCACTTTCCCTTAGGCGATTTCGTAGGTCAGGATAGAGTCAATTTAGTGAAATTTGATTTTCATAAAACACAAAACTGCACACTTTCATGGCATATTAGCTGCATAAATTGCTTTAATAACTCATTCAATTATAAAATAAACTTTATTTATTTGATTTGATTTTATTTCCTATAAGTATCAACTTTAAGTATCTTCGTGTCACCACGCACTAACACACATAAACTAAAGAGCAATAATAATAATCATGAGAGTCAACAAAGCTGTACCCGAAAAGGGTGCTTTAATGAAGTCTCCCATTTACAAACACTTTGATTGAGCGTGTGCAACATAATCATGAAGGGTGGTATTCTCGAAAGCGGACTAAATTTAGTCCATGGTTTAATCCTCTGACTAAGTATGGAATGCCAAGTGTCCATATGAATAACTTTTTGAATAATTTAATCTGTCACTAAATTAAAATCAAATGTAATATTATAATTATTAAACAACAATGTAACTATGAAATAATTATGTTATCGTGGTAATTTAGGGACATATCAAATTATTCAAAAATATATTCATATGGACACTTGGCATTCCATACTTAGTCGGATGATTAAACTATGGACTAAAGTTAGTCCGCTTTCGAGAATACCACCAATGAATATGTATTATTATTATTAAGAATCAAAATACGTAGCAACTCTTTTTTGTCAATATAGATATAAGATATTAAACTTGAGTTGATTACAGATAAGAACTCTAGATTACACTACGAAACTTTATATCATAACGTTATATATTAGAAGTGATATATAACTAAGTAATAGATGATAATTGTATAGATAATATATCTGAAATTCTGCTCGTGTAAATCTCGTGCCCATTTTCTATAGCAAAGCTGCATATGTCTGACTGTCTCGTCCATCTTTACAAATCTATAAGATATTTGATATGGCGCCTTTTCCTTTTGTAACTATCGGCGGGCTGATGGCTATGTAAAGAGCATTCGTCTTCACGGCTGTTTTCTGGACATAAGTCTTATTGTATGTAAGCGAGAGCTGCTGGTTTAATAGATATAGTACTCATTTCCCACCTTTTTCGGCTCATAGAAGTAATTGATGCTCTCTTGACCTATACCGACGAGGCGGATGGAATATGATATGATTTTAGTCAAGTTAAAAAAGTGTATAGTCCATATCGTCTAAAGTCCTCTTTAAATCGAGAGTTGTAAATCATTCTTAATACCCGCACTCTCATGGGTTTTCTGCCTGAGCTGAAGACGTCTTAAAGCAAAGCTCAGTCTGCAAATTATTTCTCGTTTGAGCCGGGAATTTGCCCAAGTGGTATATCGTATTTGAAATCTATTTTTAAATATATTTTCATGTTGGTTTGTCTCTATATGTGAATATCTACTGAGTGATTATCAAACTGATTTTTTGTTTACAAGCTCCGATAAACAAAAGCAAATAGGGCATACTTCACCTGTGTGGTCGCTATTTTTCTTCCCTCTCCGAAAAAAACCCATTAAAGGGAGTGCAGCATGACGAGACTGTGCGTCTTTCCCGTGGCCCTACTCGGGGCTAATCGGGTATAATACGACTACGGACGAGGCGACCGCAGCATTCACGTGCGTGCAACATACGCGATACCGAAGCGTGAGGAGAACTTCGGTCTGTTTCGCGAACGCTAGCGCGCTCTGACCAAGTAGAGATTTAGTAGCTGACTACCGTTAATCAAGTCCATTCGTTTACGTGCAGTTGTCCAAAAGAAGACGTAGATGGCGTTAACCAGTATTTGCCATGCTACACTCCCTTTAACAATGCAAACTTATCTTAATATTTTGACTAATGCTGATCCCCTGTACCCCATAAAATAAATGTAATCTTAAATGTTGGTGCTGATGTTTCGCTTTGGTAGAATCAGTGAATAGCCAATGATAAAGTCGATACGACCAATTTTAGGACTTGGAAAAATACATATTCCACAAATTACTAATATTAAGAAAGCCACATGAATAACACAAACACTTGGAATCACTTAGCACAAAAAAAGTACATCGTAATGGCGTGATCGAACAATGATGTGACATGTTTTGTATATCTTCTACAACAACAACACCAATAAAAAAAGAAGAAGAGGCTATATTTATATACTTCCATATAAAAATGTTTAATTTTCTTTTGAATTTGGAAATATCTAAAAAGAATATTATGGTGTGTAATTTTTAAAGAAATATCATGCTTTCATTCATCGGTATGAAAGTTCTTCACTAACATTAAAAGTGTAAAATAACATAAACATATTCGGGCATGACCATTATTCAGTAAGCAATTATTCTGAAAGAATTACATTTTATGATCAACATGAACATGCTAATATGCAAACTATTAAAACAAAATGAAAGCTACTACCTTAAAAAAGAAAGGAGTGCAAAGAAATGAACAAAATTATTGTAAAGTATGTCGGAACTTCATTATCTTATGTCGGAATTTCATTATGTTTTATTGATATAAATTTATACTTAGGCCTGACATCTGGAATTATTCCATTGGACAATGGTACAGTTTTAAATGACAAAATGATAGCATAATACATGTAGCCATATTTGTAAAGCGCTTAATACTATGTTCCTAGTTGCTTTATGTATAAGTGTTAGTACCCTGGTCATTCGATTCAATTGATATTCTGCACATAAGGTGCACACTCTCCACTCCTCTGGCCATTCCAGCCATGCAGGCGCCATATCACTGACGCCTTCAAGCCCACACAACAACATTGACGATCACATCCTACCCAGTTAAGTTAACACATGGGTAGAGAGAAGTAATGCAGATGAAATTGTTTGCTAACGTACTAAATGACCTATGTCTCGTGGCGGAGCTCGAACCCATGATCTTTGCATCTCCAGTCGATTGTTCACACCACTCGACTTCGACACCTCTAACTTCAATTCTTTCTTTAGGTATTCACACACAATCGTGAAATTCATAACCTTTAAATCTCATACACTGAATTTTCCTTTTCGTCGAGCAAGTACACAAGTTAATGGTTCCGAGGAACAAACAAAAAACTTTAAAAGAAAATCATGCTGATCTTGGTTCACAAATCACGAAACAAATTGTATGTATATACATGTATATATATATGCACGTGACTTATATTTTATTTTAAATTTCACTTTCCGTGTTTCAGCAACCACTAATATTTTAGAGGTCTTTTTAATAACCACGTTGCTTTCTGAAAAGCATTAATAATTCAAGACCAGTTACCTCAAAAAGCAGCAGTTATAGCATTTAAGTGCATCTGATTTAAAAAAGGAAGCGTTTCATATTTATTAATGATTGTTCGCGTTTGCAACGAGGCAAGCAAGCAATCAAGCAATCAAAAGTTATACAGGGTGGCCCGAAAAAGAACGCAACACCTGAACGCATGACTGATATATTCAACAGAGCTAATTGTATGGGAAGCCGTCATGTGCAAATTTCTCGCTGCTTCAAGCATGACTATGGTTGCAGAAATAGCCAACTTTGAAATCGAGATCGCCTCTCAAAAAAGTAGAATCAAAACGCCTTCCCCAAACTTGATAATCTTGGTGTCATTTTAGTTGGAATTTTTTTTCTACCCAATAAAACAAAAACCAATGACATAGTCTCAATGATGTTGTTGAAATTGCAGATCTCAGGTGTTATGTTCTTTTTGGGTTACCCTGTACATCTTTAAATATATACATTTTTACGACCACGTGACAAAGATTGCCAATAACGCCATGTATATTTTCACTTTATCTAATATATATATTCAACGCGGTTGGCTTTGATTTGTAAAGCAAACATAAAAGTCATTATATGCACACAAAAAAGCAAAAGAAATAGAGACTCGACCCTTATAGGCTATGGCCTTTTCTAACAGTTAGCAATCATAACTCGTGATTTTGCAATTGGCATACAATCCCTTTATTTACGAACTGGAGAGAAAATGTTGGAACTGGAAAACTGCCTGTTTGGAGCGAGAAGGGCGCTAACTCATATACTCTATCGCAGAGTTAATGCCCTTCTTGTCTTAACAAACAATCCATTAAAATTCTTACCGACATCCCACCTTCTCACTCCTTTTAATTTCTTTAACATAAACTATTACAAATTGTCGTTCTGTCAAACAACGTCTGCGGTAGAGCTAACAAGATGAAATGTCTTGTTATCAAACCCATTTGATCGTGAATTCCGACATCATGTCCAGCTCTAGGCCCGATAATGTCAGTACCTGCAGTAGTAATAATTAGATACAAACAAAAACAATCAATCATTTTTTCCGATTCTAATCTGAAATTCATAATATTTATTTAACTTGAAACAGACAATTAAGCACATGGAGTCATTGGGATGGTCTTTAAACATTCAAAATCGTGAGAAAAAATCCTGCCATCAAAGTTTCTTTTCATTTTCAAATATAATTTACGCTTATGTTAAGATTGAATAAGGTCCTGAGTTTTCATTTAATTCAACTTATCTGAAATCCACTATACCTACTCTACTCTTGTTCGATTACTTCCCTATTTGGTATTGAAATAATTTTTTTACTAATACACATGCATCATCAATCGGGGAGAGTAACTGATTGTGATGATCAGGATATAACGTATATATTATTCACTAAAAAGAATAATCGGAATTTGTAATAATATTATTTGTTCATTTTTAATACTCAGACAGCCAGTCTTCCCTTATAACTCCACGTGAAAAAAACATAGCATTGCTATAATTATCCCAAACAACTATAATGAAACACCATGTATTTTACATAACACTGCATGAGCAAAATGAATAATCAGCAATGGGTTATAGGTCCAGAAATATAAGATAAAGACGACTATGAACATCGGGTTAGAATCTACGTCTTGAGAGAAATTCGTAAAGCTCTTTACATATACGACGTGACATTTTATTGATGGAGGACCGCGTCGGCTGCTTGGCCGGTCTCTGACGCGGCTTGTCAACGTGAAATAGTAGAAGAGTGAATGGAACATGAATGGTGCAGACATTGCGTTGAATTATTGCTAGCGTATGTATTAATTGCTGTCAAAGGCTTGATTAGCTTTATCACAGATCCATAGCATTCAGAAAGGCTCAGTAAATCACTTTTCCCTCCTCACATTGGCACTAATTATTATCCTTATTTCCCCTTCTATATTGTTATGAAAATTAAAGTATACATGAACAAAAACAATATAAGTGAAAACTACAAAATTCAACAAAAAATAATAGCCAATTTGTACAAGGCATTGATTTTAATATTCACACCGTGTGGCCAATTTTGAGACTTTGGGAAGTTTTATTCATGAACGGCCCCAGTGTTCTGTATTGTAAATGGACACAAAATGTTCTGTCATTTTAGCTCTTCCTGCTCATTTGTAATGTGAAGATTCTAGAGTTCTTAATCAAAAGGCATTTTTAAAAGTTATTAAATGAGACACTAAACTGCTATTCACTAATAGCGCAATCAAAATGACGCCTCATATGCATCGGGCATACTATATTAAAAACACATCTGTTCATAATTTCTTACATGTGTTGCGCCATTAAATTCGAAGTTATCTGCCGGCAAAGTAGCATCTCCTCCAGCGGTGGTTATTGTGACGTCGGTCCCTTCCACGTAGTTGTCAGCGCCATATATGGAGATATCAGCAAAGTAAAGTGAGTTGGGATCTGTGTACCCATCGACACGGACGGTCATAGCGAGCATGCCCTGTAAAGAGACAGAGAAGAAGATAGTAATAATAATAATAATAATAACTTTCGATTTATTTAGCGCATAATAACTAACACTTAATTCTCTATGCGCTGATGATAATAATGGTGATATTGAGAACGATGATGAGGATGATGAGAATGATGAGGATGATTATAAGGATAATGATGATGGTGATGATAAAAAGGATGATGATGGTGATGGTGGTGATGATGATAATGATGATGATGGTGATGATAAAAAGGATGATGATGGTGATGATGATGATGATGGTGATGATAAAAAGGATGATAATGATGATGATGATGATGGTGATGTGATGATAATGATGATGATAATGATGATGAAGGTGATGATAAAAAGGATGATGATGGTGATGATGATGATGATGGTGATGATGATGATGATGATGGTGATGATAAAAAGGATGATAATGATGATGATGATGATGGTGATGAGGATGATGATGATAATGATGATGATGGTGATGATAAAAAGGATGATGATGGTGATGATGATGATGATGGTGATGGTGATGATGATGGTGATGATAACAAGTATGATGATTGTGATGATAAAAGGATGATGATGGGGATGATGAGGATGATGATGATGGTGATGATGAGGAGGAGGATGAGGAAGATGATGGTGAGGAGGATAATGAGGATGAGAATGACTGTTACTACTACCTTTAATACTACTACTACCACTGCTGCCGTTGCAGACAAATGAAGAGCGGAAATTGGCTAGAGACAGCAATGAAGAGAAAGGCAATACGTAGATATGTAGACACACGGAGAGGGAGAGGGAGAGAGAGAGAGAGAGAGGAAGGCAGAGAGAGAGGGGGGGGGGGATTGAACAAAAAGGGTTAATAAATAATGAGAGACAGAGAGAAAGAATAAAAACGAGTGATATGCAGTGTTCGAAAGAGATTTTTTTTTAAAGGGGGGACGAGAGACGGATGTAGAGAGAAAATTGGAAGTTATGATGTAGAGAAAGGAGAGAGAGGGGAAATGAGATGGAGAGATATATATTTATGAAGAAGAACAGAGGCATAGCACACTATAGGAAAAGTTCAACATGGTGAGTATTACATACCCACAATAGACGAACCGCATATGTTTATGAGGCACGTTGTTTAATTTGAACTTTATTTTACTTTATTTGGCACGGGCTGAACTTATTCTCATTATGTAGGCCTGAGAAAAGACCAACATTGATGTAGATTTTATCCAACAACAAAATACTATATGCTTTATGAATATGTTATGTTTCAACAAACACTTTATGGTGTGAAACCTTTTCCCCAGCATTTTCTTTTCAACTATTTTCAATGTAACGAACTTAAAAGTTATATCAAGATGAAAATGAATGGACTTTAGCATTCAGTTTAAATGACGTTCATCACAATTAAATTTTCGCCACACCTGGTACCGGTCACCCCTATTCATCCACAGAATAACTCACCTCGAAAACAGAAAACTCTAACAGGCTGTATTCACCATTCTCATATGAATCTGTGGTTGAAAAAGAGGATATTTATAGAAACCAATGATATAATCAAACGCCATCTACATTCATCCACAGAGAAATTCACCTCGGAAACAGAAAACTCTAACTGGCTTTATTCACCATTTTTATAAGTATCTGTGATTGAAAAAGAGGACATTTTATAGAAACCGATGATATAATCAATGCCATCTACAGTCATCCATAGAAAACAAAAATCACCTCGGAAACAGAAAACTTTAACTGGCTGTATTCACCATTTTCATACGTATCTGTGATGAAAAAGAGGATATTTATAGAAACCAAGGTATCATAAAGTTCATCTTCTTTCACATGTGAATTTTGTTTTGAATAAATTTCCTAAGAATGACATAAGACAGGGTAAACAAAAAAGAGCAAATGAATATAATAAAATTAAGATGAGCGAAAAGACAACGATTTATTTACTTATAGAAGTTAAAATAATTTAGAATGAGACATGTTCGTTTGAAAATCTGAGGGAAACCTTCATTGCATCTCATTATTTTTTTGTGCATGATAATATGTCAATATAGTTCTCAACAAAATCTTTCTATGGTCTGTCTTAATGTAGAAACAGAACGAGAACAATTAATAGCTCGTATATCTTTTGCTTCTACAAAAAGTGCCTTAACTAAATGTTGTCCTCCCCCATTTTTTCATAATAAATTTTAAACAAGTTTCTCTGAATGACATAGGTCTGTCTACAGTACAAAAAAAGTGATTAGTGACAATTGATTAGAATGTATATCATAGTTGATGAAGTTAAATCACGATGCTCCTTATATAGATTCAGAAACGGACAGATTTGTTTGACATCTTTGAAGAAACCTTTCTAGCATTTCATCATATTTCTGTCTATGACAAATAACCTGTTAACTAGCTGAGTTCTAATAAATGATTTCATTGAAGTAAGTGATTTTCTTGAGCACCTAAAATGGTTAAAACAAGATTTTCTTATGGAGATTATATCACTTTACAATTTTATATTGCGGTGCACGCATGCTACCAGTTGTTAGTCTCAACACTGCTAAGGAAATAGCAGTTCAATTGGCCTTTGTTTTGCAAATTGTTATCACATTTTTCACTGTTTACTTACTTGTATTCCACCATGTCATTAAGTCATACCCTGGTACGAATCCCATTGTTCACCTTACATGTATGTTGTATGATTACCTTGTCTCTCCACATGTACGCATAGTCACTCGAGCGATGCAATACACATTTTTCTCTTTGTCCTATTACAAGCTGTGCGTGTTCCAGTGCAATCTACATATGCTGACTCTATCAAGATACATGCATGTTAGTTGCTTTTCACTTGGAGAAAACTATTTATCCCTCATTGTGTTATCTCTTTGCTATAATGGCGAGTGATGATGAGTTGACTGATGTTTCACCTACTCGCGGTAATGTAGAAAGTCTTGAAAAGAATATGCAGAATCCCGATTTAAATGTCATAAATACGTACAATGCACGGATGCCTGATCTAAATCTTATCCATGAAATTAATGATTTATCTCAACAGAACTTGTCTTCTTGTTATGCATTACCTGGAAACCTACCTAAATATAAAAGTCTTGAGTCAAATAATTTCTCTGTCTTACACTATAATATAAGAAGCTGTGTAAAAATATAGATCAATTACAACTGTTACTGAATTCGCTAAATGTAGATATTTCTGTTATAGGATTATGTGAAACCTGGTTATCGGATTCACTCACGTCTCTTGTTCAGTTGGATGATTATTCTCTCGTAGTAAACAACAGAGTGGTTAAAAAGGCGGTGGTGTGGCTCTTTATGTAAAAAATGACATCCAATTTGAATTGGTTAAAAATCTAACATATATGACGGGAGCTTTTGAAAGTATTTTTATCGAGATTGAAATCACAGCTGGAAAAAACATACTTGTAGGTGAAATTTATAAACCACCAAACTGCAACTTAACAGAATTTACTGATATTTTATATTCTATTTTGGATTCATCTTGCCTTAAAAACAAATACTGTTTTATAATGGGCGATTTTAATATAGATTTGCTTCATTATCATGAAAAGCCACATTGCCAGGATTTTCTAGATGCAATGATCTCTAATTCTTTTATTCCTTGTATTACAAAGCCTACTCGAATTTCTGATGTAACGTCTACACTTATTGATAATATTTTTACAAATATTCACAGTCATTTAGATTTGGGTATCATTGTATCTGATATAACAGACCATTTTCCTGTTTTTGTTTCTACCCCTTACATACTTAATGCTTGTAAATCATTCAAACCAGACAGATGTAATTGCCAAGGTACTCGAATAATATCTGACCATAACATTGAAGTTTTAAAGAAAGTTTATCTCATGTTGACTGGTCTCCAATCCACGATGCACACAATGTGAATCAAGCTTTTAATGAGTTTCTTGATACAATTATACCTTTATACGATCTTCATTTTCCAATTAGGACAGTGTCCAGCACAAATTATAAAAAAATACCTCGGTCTCCTTGGATCACAAAGTCCTTACTTAGATTGATAAATAAGAAAAACAAACTTTATTATAAATATAAATATACAGGTACTGATGATGCTAAATCTAAATACTCTACATATAAAAATACTTTAACATCTGTGCTAAGGCAAGCAAAAAAAGATTATTATTGTTCCGCTTTCCAAGCTCACAGAAATGATACAAAGTCTACTTGGAAAGTGATTAATGATGTTCTAAAAAAAGATAGAAATAGGAAAGATATACATAAAATTGTTCACGAGGCTATAGAAATAACAGATTCACTAGGTATTGCTGAAGCATTTAACTCTTTTTTGTAAACATTGGTCCAAAATTGGCTAATGATATCCCTACCACAAATAAACCTTTCCATTCTTTTTTAAAGAATCAAAACCCCAGTCCATCTTTTTTCACCAGTCATTGAACCTGAAATCATTGATATAGTTTCAAACCTACCGGCGAAAAAAATTCGGGCTATGATGGTATATCATATGATGTTCTAAAAAAAATTATACATGAAATTGTTTCACCCTTGACAAATATTTTTAATTTGTCTTTGCAGTCTAGTGTTGTCCCTGATAAGATGAAGGTCGTTAAAGTAATACCCATCTACAAAAAGGTTCAGAGGATGAATTAGGTAATTATCGTCCAATATCACTGTTGACTTCATTCTCAAAAGTTCTCGAAAAGATAATTTATTCTCGCACTATAAAGTTTCTCACCAGTTGTAATGTTTCACCAATTCCCAGTTCGGTTTTCGTCAAAAACATTCAACTGTGCATGCAATAATATTATTAATAGATAAAGTTACAAAGGCAATTGATAAGAGGTCTCACGTTGCTGGTATCTTTCTGGACTTCTCCAAGGCCTTTGACACGATTAACCATGAAATACTTTTATATAAACTCTCTTACTATGGAATTCGTGGAAGGGCCTTGGAGTGGTTCAGAAGTTATCTTACAAACAGGAATCAATTTGTGTCTGTTCATAATTTCAATTCTAAAATTCAACACATCACTTGCGGTGTACCTCAAGGTTCTCTTTTGGGCCTTTTTTGTTATCTTTTATATTATACATCAATGATTTTCAAAACTCTTCCAGTATACTCTCTTTTCTTTTATTTGCAGATGATACAAGTTTATTTTTACTCACGATAATCCTCAAATCCTTCTTGATAAATTAAATTCTGAATTAAGATTTGTATGTGATTGGGTACAAGCAAATAAGTTATCTCTTAATTTCAAAAAGA
The DNA here is from genome assembly GCA_037976565.1 of Mesocentrotus franciscanus. Taxonomy (NCBI): domain Eukaryota; kingdom Metazoa; phylum Echinodermata; class Echinoidea; order Camarodonta; family Strongylocentrotidae; genus Mesocentrotus; species Mesocentrotus franciscanus. The sequence goes on along the minus strand of CP137686.1, from coordinate 15,763,429 downwards.
CAAATTACATGGTATTTAGTAATTCACTGCATACTTTGCCTGGTGATGTTTTCATGAATGGCAATGAGTTAAAACAAATTGACTCAACAAAATTTCTAGGTCTTTACATTGATTGTAAATTAACATGGAAAGTCCAAATTGACTACTTATGTAAATTGCTTTCAAGAAATTTAGGAGTTACCAATAAACTCAAACATCATTTTCCTCCTCATATTTTGAAATTATTATATTCTACTTTATTATTACCATACCTAAGTTACGGAATATTAGTTTGGGGAAATTCTTCCAAGACGAAAATTGATTCCATACTCAAAATACAAAAAGAGCTGTAAGGATAATTTCTTCTGCCGATTTTTGGCACATACAAATCCATTATTTCTTTCTAACAAGTTATTGAAAGTAACAGACCTATATCACTATTTTGTAGGTATATTTATGTATCAACTTAATAAAGGCGAATTGCCGAGTGTTTTCACTAATATGTTTTTAAAAATAGTGACATTCATTCTTATCCCACCAGGCAATCATGCAATTTTCATCTATCCCCCGTACGCACCGTTCTTGCCCTTAAAACAATAACCAATACAGGACCTTCATTTTGGAACAGTTTGGACGCTGCGTTAATTCAATCACCCTCGCTTTATTTATTCAAGCGTAAACTCAAAGACTTCCTCTTGAAATCATACGCATAAGGCAAATTATCGCTATTTTTTATATTTTTTATTTGTGACTTTTTTCTTTCTCATTTCGCCTCGCTCGAGTGACTATTATGACTATTATGTAACCTCATACTTGTATTCATTGTGTATCAATTATATTTCCCGGATTCGTCTCTCTTCATTGCACTAGAATTTTTTTATACAATCATTGGTATATGGGAACCTATATTATACAAGCATTGCTTTTTAATAGGTTCCTCATATTTCACGTTATTGATTATTTACTGCCATCGTTGTTTTTGTCATATATGCTTTATCTTGCTGACCTTTAATAATATATATGTAAACTGTTATTTTGTGAAATGTGAAACAATAAAAACAATAAAACAAACAATCTAATAAAATCTACATAATTATTTCAGTCACACCACCAAACCGACTCTACGCCGCGGCCGCCGATTCCAGGCGAACGGATTCTTTCCATCCGCCATCCGGGGTGGGGTTTTCCGGTCTATTGTGAATGGTTTAATGTCGTCTCGTCGGTGTGACTGGGGTAACTAATCGCTAAAGCGACTTTAAACCGATTCCAGATCGACCGATTCTTTTATGTTCGGGGTAATGTAATATTCATTGGGTCTGGTGTCGGTCGCGTTGGTGTGGCTGAGGTTCTTCCGCTGCATCTTGAAACGTATGCCGAGCGAGATTTTACTTCACCTTTTTGCATTCAAAAGATATACATGTATGACGAGGTTTTCTTAATAGCTTTGCATCGACGTTGGTGTGATCTGTATTCATTGCCAACGTGAATTATTTCTCTTTGTTTGTTTGTGTGTTTGTTGATTTTTGTAATTTTTCAAATCTCTGACACCCTAGTGCTGATAAAACAGCATAAATATATTATAATGAAAGCTTGAGACAACGGGCAGTGTTCTTTTGTTCCACTTATTTGCTTACTTACGCATAAATATTAGCATGACCGATTCACTTCTGTATACATCTTAGGGCAAATATACTGTAAAAGATATATCAAAGCCTTGTATTGTTACGAGTTGTGATTGATCTCAACTGATTTCAAGTCCTCCAATCAATCGCAAACTTGCTAACTCAAAGTCGGGATTGAGTCTATTTGAAAAAAATTTGAATCAATCGCAACTGTTGTAAGATAGGGGCTGTACGACGTTTGCTCATGCGACAATTGCTCTGCGCCAACTTTCTACACTAGCTGGATTCGTAACTTCAACCCTATTACAACTCTATACACAACTCTAGCAGTAAACCTAACTTAAATCTAATTACAAAGTTTAAAAATACCTAAACCTGACGAAATAATGTCAGGAGCAATTTTCGCAGGAACAAATTTCGGGTCCCCATGGCCCTTGTTTTTATTATGAAAAAAAAAAGAAGCTTCGGATACTGTTTACACGATACATTGATGTGAAGTGCAATAAATTAAACATGATTTTTAATTCTAGGACGATAATGTACCTCTCGACTCGCCGTCATCCCAGAACAGGTCGCCAAAAGCCCCGTGGTCGTCATCCAATGCAACGATGAGACCGAGTGGATTCAGACGGCTACAGTGATCATAAAAAAAAACAAGCAGAGTGAATTACGAAAAGGGTTATAGAATGTAGGCAATCTAATTGGTTAAATGACAACATGTTAACACCACCGTCTATCTTGAATATTTGTCAATATTTAAAACTCTTGTGCCCTCAAAATTGTATTTTAGCCGAAAGTTTCAATTAATGTTTTGTTAAGTTTAAAGTTAGGTATTGAAGTTTGACAACAACAAAAATAACAACCCTGATGATGATGATGATGATGATGATGATGATGATGATGACGATGA